>JABSTQ010009184.1:0-369168 GCA_013358835.2 Ixodes persulcatus | reverse complement strand
GGAAACGTGCGCGTTTTTTTTTTCTCCTCTGTTCCGATGATAGCGAACGCACAAAGACGGCGAGTATACTTAGCGAGTCCTGTTCATTTCTTTTATACTCTTTCTCGTGTTTTGCACGATTTGTCTGTTTGCAATGTTTAGCGAAATGGCCCAACAGTAGAGTGCGAAACAAGCGCAGTACAAGAAAGCAAAGGTGGCCGGACAAAGCCAAAGTCTTTCAGTCAGACAGCGATGCTTTACGACAATTGAGAGCGGCCCTTTATAGGCCGGTTCCCACATGCAGCGAAGCGCTAATGTAGCGCTTCTCACGTGTCGTCAGCTACTTATCGTCTGCCATGAGCAACAGTTTTGACGGTACGATACAATGCTGATGAACGCTCCCGTGAGCACGCGCTTAGCGCGAGGTCAGCGCTATGCTCGTAGCGCTCCGCTACATGTGTGAACAGGCCTTATATCCAGAAACCTATAATGCAAGATGAAATACAGTATTTAGGGAGCGATCATTTATAATATGTTTAAAAGAAATTACGGGAGTGAAGGAAAACCTACATTTTTTTAACAATTTTCTCGCTATATTTAGCGAGAAAATGCGCAGACAAAATATTGGGATGAGAGGGATGCATTCCAAAATACTGCGTGGTTTAAAAAGAGAACGCGGGACGCGTTTATTTTTCATGTCGATGAAGGGCAGTCCTATGCGGGCAGCGAGACCACGTCTTGTATCCAGGAGAGAAGCGCCGACACGTCCGAGAAGACGAAGGGAGAGGACCGGAACCTGGTCTCGTTGCCCCACGACACGACCCCCACCAGGGTCCACTCTCCGCTCGTGCCTCGAGTCATCAGGGGACCCCCGGAATCACCCTGCCAAAGATTTACACGCACACTATTAAAAAAATAAAATAAAGTCCTTTACGTACGAACTTCAAATTTTTGCAGAAACAAACGGTACGATCAATCGCCGATGTTCAGTATCGTCCTCCATACTTTATTCAGTACTCTCTTCGAACAATAGAAAATCACTCGCGAAAAACGAAAATGGCAATAATTATGTTCCATGAACTAAAAGCCGGTCCTCAATGAATCTTTTATAAATATACCAACCCATACATATTACGCAACATCCTCTTCCACCAATCAAGAGCGCGAACAAACTATGATAAGAAAATAATTTCTTATCAAATTTCACAGCTATTAATTACCAACCCAGAACTAATGCCAGTAAAGTAGTGATTTGAGCTAGTTGCTACTTCAACATGATAAAGAGAAAAGGACAGGTAGAACAAAAGAGCGCTGTTTCAGCGCTGTTTCGTTCTACCTGTCCTTTTGTCTTCCTCCATGTTTTGTGCGCTGTTTTATCATGCTAATGTCAGTGATTCATAGCTCCACAAAATACACACATTTAGAACCATTTCAAAAACATATCTTTTTATCTTTAGCATAACGTATTGAAATAACTTGTCATGCTAGAAGTGTTATTGTATATAGTGTAATATTATGTATAATTGTATTATTTTGTTCTATATTGAATTGCATCACAATTTATATTCAACAACGTATAACTTTTTTTTTTTTTTTGCTGCTGCGTGGTTGAATTGTTCAGGGGGATGGGACCTAGTCAGGCGACATGAGTTGCTTTTTGCCCCATCCTTCTGGAGGTTTGTCCGAATAAAACGATATTTGTGCTTCTTGGATTTGACAAGATCGAAATCCTTGTCAAGAAAATTGTTACGAACTATATGCTCCGCTTCCCTTTAAAGGCTAGTTCACACAGACACGTCTTCTTACGTTACGTTACGTTACTTTACGTTACGTTACGTTACGGAAGCTTGTGTCCAAGTCACCGGGAAATCTGTGCTTCGTATTGAGCGTGGCTACCGATTCAAGGAGATAACCTGACACGCGACATTCGAGACACGAATGTTTCGGTGACGACGAGCTAGGACGGTGAGTTACCGTGGCAACCAAGGACACAAGGCTCGTCGTAACTTTACGTAAGGAGTTGACCTCGATTTAACTTTTCACACAGCACCGTTTCATTAAGTTACGTCTAAGTCACCGAAACGTTCGCGTCTCGAATGTCGCGTGCCAGGTATACCTCCTTGAATAGACCGATCTCACCAGCCAGTTTGTCTACGCCACCGCTGCCGCAATGCATCGAGGGAACTTTAGTCTTTCTCCACGTGCCCGAACTTCGCTGGAAACCTGCGCGTGGCGAGCACGAGACGGCACGAGCCGTCTCGGTCACTGCCGCCTGCCTCTTGTGAACTAAAGTTATGGCGGCTTCAGGCATGCGCCGAACGCTTGGTGAGATTGGTCTATTGGTAGCCACGCTTAAAGAGAAGCAGAAACACTTCTTGAAAAAAACTAGTTAGAGGTGAATTCTGGCGTATTTTTATCCCTTGAATCTGAATATCACGTTCGTTTTCCCCGAAGATGTAACCAAATGCGAGAAAAAGCGAAAAACCTCCGACTAGTCGTGACGTCATACTAGGATCTTTGGGCCGCCAAGCGCGTGTCGCTCGTGTGGGCAGCGCATGCAATTCCAAGCTGGCCGCACTGACGGCAGTCGTGACTAGAGTGCCTCAATGTCCTTCTGTTTAGAGTGATGCCATCGTTTGTAGTACCCGATGCCGACAGCACGCGCTCACGGGGAAAATACAAAGAAATTGCAGGAAACAAAATGTCGCCGTAGCACAGTCAGCGCCACGAGCGCGTGCAAGGACACGCCCTTCCACACGCTTCAGAACAAAAAATAAAAATAAGCGTTCGAAACAAAATGGCCAGATGTCATCACCCCAAGCAAAGCGCACATGAAGGTACCCTAGTCGTGACATCTCTTTCTTACCTTTTTGAAAATAACAAGAGTGCGCGTGCACAGCTTTGACAGGTGCTGAAGATGCGCGAGAGCAGAGATTTCGATAACTCCTAGTGTGACGTCACGCCCCAGGGAGGAGGGGCTTCGACAGTATTTTAAATATTAATTCCTGAAACCTCCGTGCACCAAATTGAAAAATAATCTCGATATTCCTGATCCTGGAGGTAGAATGAAGGCCATTGAAGTGTTTTCTCTCAAATACAGAACCGCTTCAGTTTCCCTTTAATAATAAGCACAGATATCCCGGTGCTTTCGCCTGTCCGTTGTCGCGCCAGCATGACTCAGCGGACCGCTCCGTCACTGTGCCGCTATCAAGTTTGAAGACTACTCAAGGGAACGTCAGCGGCACCACCTTCCACGCCAACAGCGAGGACGTCAACAGAAACAAGCGCCTAGTCTTTGACGAAAGCACAAGATCGGCATCGACATCAACCGTGGCCTACGAGGCTACAAAAGGGCTGTCTGAACGGTTCGCCATCAGAGGGCAAGGCAGCACTCATGTGTGCACTATGTCTAATCCTCTGATCTTCTTCACGCAGCTCCTAATCGCTCAGGCTGCTTTCGCCTGTCCGTTGTCGCGCCAGCATGACTCAGCGGACCGCTCCGTTACTGTGCCGCTATCAAGTTTGAAGACTACTCAAGGGAACGTCAGCGGCACCACCTTCCACGCCAACAGCGAGGACGTCAACAGAAACAAGCGCCTAGTCTTTGACGAAAGCACAAGATCGGCATCGACATCAACCGTGGCCTACGAGGCTACAAAAGGGCTGTCTGAACGGTTCGCCATCAGAGGGCAAGGCAGCACTCATGTGTGCACTATGTCTAATCCTCTGATCTTCTTCACGCAGGTGAGTAATTGTCACTCATTGCATTGTAAACGATCAAGCAATACTTTCCTTTTCCTGCTGCCTTGCCCCCGGATGTGCTTAACCTTATTTATTGAGTGCATTTGTGTCACTCGTGATTTATTGTTAAGCGGTGACATTGACTTGAATCCGGGACCTGATGGCTGCCAAGAGGGTAGTAACCCTACAATGGAAGAGATGGTGAAGGCGATTCTGGACACACAAAACGTAATTATGAGAGATCTAAGTCAAATAAAAAATAACCAAAAGCAATTTGAAGACAAATTTGAAGGTCTAACAGAAAAGGTAAATCAAATTGAAGCAACAGTTCAAGAAATGAAAGAACAAAAGGTTAAAATCATAAGCATTGAAAAACATGTTAAGGGAATCAATGATGACTTGAAGGAATGCCAAAAAAAAAATCGTCGACTTAGAAGATCGGAGCCGCCGTAACAACCTTATGGTTTTTGGTATTCCAGAGGCTCCAGGGGAGACTAATGACTCATTGCGATCGAAAGTACTTCGTGACGTGTTTGAAGAAAAACTTGGAATTCATGTTAATACAGTCGAACATTTACATCGCGTAGGGCGAAAAACAAACAGGAACCGCCCAGTTGTAGTTAAATTTCTTGACCACGCAGAAAAGGAAAACGTGCTAAAAATCGAAGGTGTTTGAAAGGGACTGAAATAACGCTAGAACATGATTATTCTTGGCAGACTATTCAAAAGCGCGCAAACAATTGTGGGAAACCAGTAAACCCAATCGCGATAGCGGGGAAACTGTCTTCTTGATTCACGATAAAATTAAGATAGGAGGCCAGGTTTTCGAATGGGATGGACCGTGCGCTCTCACCCTGCTGGCGCCGCCTGGCCGTTGCCGGCTGCCTATAATGTGGGGCAAATGTGCAAAGAAAAAATCGACCAACTCGACAAAAAAGTGTAAAATGACATCAAGCACATTCCGGGAAACCCCATCGAAAGACGCTTCGACTTCTTGCCTTCAATGCGCAAAGTATTGTGAATAAAGTAGATGATTTGGAAACAGTCTTGCTAACTCATGGCCCCCACGTGGTCGTCATCACGGAAACATGGCTTCACAGTGGTATTGGTGATAATGAAGTTATTCCGCCTTGTTACAGAATGATTAGGAAAGACCGAGGGTCAAGGGGCGGCGGCGTGGCTATTATCGCAAAAAGTTCGGTGGACCTGGTACCATTAGATTGCGTTGTCAACGGGGAGGTGTTATGGTGTAAGATTAAAATTCACGGCAACGTGTTTGTTGTTGGTGCTGTATATAGGCCACCAAACACCGCCCCGAGGTTTTTAGAAGAATTGTACGATTACATGGCGTTGCACTTCAATGACAAAACTAAAATTATTTTGACTGGAGACTTCAATCATGCTGATATTGATTGGGCAAAGCAAAAACTAGGTAAAAATGAAATCGCATCCTCCGGGCTTTTGTTAGATATAGCACTCAGTTTTAATCTTCAACAGTTAGTGGACAGCCCGACAAGAGTAACAGATACGAGCCAATCAATTCTGGACTTACTTTTTGTTAGCAACATAGTGGAAGCGGATAAAGCACATGTGCTCGACGGAGTGTCAGATCATAAAATGGTGTTTCTTGATTTAGAACTACATAAAACAGCTGCCGATAATGCTCGTCACGAACGTACTGTCAGAGATTTTCAAAATGCTGATGATGTGTCCATCCTCGATTATTTAGATGAACATTTTGACTATTTTAGTCAGTTAAGTGATGTTACCGAATTATGGGAAACATTTAAGAGTATTGTTGCCTACTGTACATATCACTTTGTTCCGACAAGGGGCGTGAGAGCACAACGACATCACCCATGGGTAACAAGAGAAATTTTGCAAATAAAGAGAAAGATCAAGCGCAAAAGGAAAGCAAAACAAAATTCCTCAGACATTGCAAATTTGGGGCGACAATTGAAGAATCTTATTTCCCAAGCTAGGGAAAATTACTGTGGCAATGTGCTCTCTCGTTTCTTGCTGGAATCTCCGCAAAAATTCTGGCGGTTTTTCTCGTCGAAAAAAGAAGTAATAACAGAAGTGATGGTAAGCGATGAGGTTGTATCATGTCCCATTAGAGTGGCAGAGGAATTTAACATGTATTTTCAGTCAGTCTTTACAGTCTCGAGTGACCCGCCGGTAGACCACGTCAGCAGCTCTGATGAACCTCGTATGTCAGATTTGGTTGTCTCAGAGAGTGGTATACTTAATTTGCTTTTGAATATTAATGTAAAAAAGGCGTCGGGGCCAGACGACATTTCAAATGCATTTCTGAAAAGATATGCTGAGTGGGTGTCCCGATATCTTTTCATAATATTTCAAGCCTCTCTCCAACAATCCAAATTGCCAGCAGACTGGTTGTGTGGTAAAATTATACCCATTCACAAATCTGGAAACAAAATGACAGTCCAAAATTACCGTCCTATATCATTAACGTCGACTTGCTGCAAACTACTGGAACACATTATTTCCAAATCATGTCACTCAGTACTTAGAAGAAAACAACTTAATATACAAACATCAGCACGGTTTTAGACGGGGTCTATCGACGGTCACACAATTAATTGAGTGTGCGCATGAGTTTTCATCTGTTGTAAATGAGCGGGGTCAGGTTGACGTCGTGTTTATGGATTTTTCAAAAGCGTTTGACCGCGTGCCTCATAACAAATTAATTGAAAAGCTTCACCTTATGGGTCTAAACAGCAATATAGTGTCGTGGGTCCGGTCTTACCTAACTAACAGAACACAGTACGTCTACTGCAATGATGCATGCTCTACGCGCCTTGCAGTGTATTCAGGTGTGCCACAAGGGTCGGTATTGGGTCCACTTTTGTTTTTACTGTATATAAATGATATCGCAGATGATATGCCGCCAGCTGTCCAGGTAAAGCTATTTGCGGATGACTGCATGTTGTTTTCAAACGTCCGTACAGTCGAAGACCAAGACTTGCTTAATGCCTCTCTAGAAAAACTTTACTTGTGGTGTGAAAGGTGGGGCATGGTAATTAACTTTGATAAAACAGTATTCTGCAGCATTACAAATAAACGAAACATTTTAGAGTATTCCTATAACATAGGTGGCGTGCAACTGCGAAAGGTGGATGAATTTAAATATTTAGGTGTTATTTTTAGTTCTACCATGCAATGGAACAGTCATGTAGATTACGTTTGTTCAAAAGCCTACAAAAAGTTATTATTCCTCAGAAGACAACTTAGGCATGCCAATAGTGATGTTCGAAAACTTGCGTACATGTGTTATGTTCGCCCATTGTTAGAATATGCAAGCATTGTATGGGACCCGTATAGAAAATGCCACGAATCACAAATTGAAAGAATACAAAATCTGGCTCTTCGATTTATCTTCTCCAGATATAAACGTACAGAATCTGTTTCTTCAATGAGACAAGAGGCGCAGCTTGACTCGCTGGCAAAGCGAAGGAAAATATCAAGGTTAAAAGAACTCTTTTCCATAACGACTGGAATGACAAAGCTAGATCCGCAGCTTTACTTGCGGCCTTCAACGTCTCGTTCCCAAAGGACTAGCAACGTCAGGGCGATTGCTCCGTATCAATACAAAAATTATGTATTTAAGTATTCTTTCTTTTGTAGGACGATAGTAGAGTGGAACGCTCTGCCGAACGAAGTCGTCAGTTGCTGTAATCTCAAGTCATTTGAATCATCATTGCGCGAATTTTTAACTGAATAATGTATGTGTGTGGAATACATCTGTTGTGCAGGGTGTGACCGCACCCCTGCATGTGCGTAAGTGCTCACTTGAGTGTGAATGTATTTTTGCTTGGCTTGTACAACTTATTTTTCTCTCCTGTGTTGACCGTAAGGTTCACAGTATTGTAAATAAATAAATAAATAAATAACACAAAAACAATTACAGAAAAAAAAAAAAATTGACGAACACAAAAAGCATCTCCGTCGAGCCGGATTCGAACCAGCGACCTATGGATAACGGCATTTCACTTCTACAGTCCACCGCTCTACCAACTGAGCTATCGACGGATAGAGACGCACACAGCGGCTTCCGTTAACGAGCACTATTTGTGTGGGTGAAGTTGTTTGAGTGTTTTGTTTCGTGATTTTTGGTAATTGAATCATCCTGCCTAATCAGTGGCACTGAGTGAATAAGCCAACATGGAACACGCCGCCATTAGTGCCTTCCTCTCAATCTTTATACTTTGGACAGAATACAACGACCTTTCCATTAAAAAACCTGACACCGCGTAAATTGAAAAACACGGAAAACCGCACACAACGTCTTAAGCGCAGATCCTGTTATATAGTTCATGCTGTCGCTTGTATCATGCCTCAACCGACTCCGATGGTTACAGAAGCATCTCCTCGCAAAAGAGGTAACAAACAAACGAACCTAAAACTTCCCTGGGTTACCCCAAAGCAGCTGTCCCAACAACGGGTTAATTTAACTGGTTCAATTCAGGATTGCTATGCAACACGTGAGTTAGTGTCACACAGAAAACAACAACTAAAAACATGAAACACATAATTTATTGGAAATAGAGTGTTCCTCTTTTCCGTTTCGCGCTTTTGAAGTCACTTATCACTAAAACTACCGCCCCAAAAATGTATTCAATTAAAAAAAAAAAATTCTCGAGCGCTCCTTGGTCTTACGAGGCAGTCAGTATCTACACGTGCCGTAAGATAACTCCACTTCTTGAGTCATAGTTTTGATAAATGCTATCGGCAACTAGTTTGAAGAGACGACGAGTCACCGCAAAAGAACGCACAAAAAAAAAACAAAAAAAAAAACAAGGAGTTCAGAAGAGTGACACAACTGTAAAAGAAAAAAAGAAAAAGCTATCTCCTGCTTTTTAAGCACGGCCATCGGCATTTTGGGAAGCTCTGTTCTCGGTTACATCCGCGCCGTAAGCCACGTTCTTTTGCCAGACCCAATTTGTTTCTGAAGATGGAGGGTCGTACTGTTCTGCTGCTTGTGGCGAGCTTCTGCGTCGTCTTTCTAGGTAAGACAGATCTTTTTCGGCTTCGTCGGAGAGTAGCCTTGGCTGCGGTCTGAGTATAGTGTTAGGTACCAGATGCACTTCACCGGATATATCGGGTGTCCCAATTAGCGGCCAGGCTGTTTAAATTGACCGCAAAATTCGGTTTTTTAACCTATTGCGCTACTAATTTGTGCAGCGATGCCCACAGATGGTGCATTTGTTTTTGTAAAATTTGCGAAGGGCGAACTTACCTGAGGAAAAAGTAAAAAAAGAAAAAGGCTTAACTCCAATGGTGACGCAGCGAAGCCACCGGTCTTCAAACAATAGGGCGCCCTATGGTTTGAAGACCGGCGGCTTCGCTGCGTTTTTATAGGTGTTAAGATTTTTTTTTTCTTTACTCTTTCTTCAGGTAAATTCGCTCTTTGCAAATTTTACAAAAAAAAAATGCACCATCTGTGGGCAAGACTGCACAAAATCGTAGCACGATAGTTTAAGAAACTGAATTTTGCGGTCGATTTAAAGAGCCTGGCTGCTATTTTGGACACCCGGTAGAATATATGTAGTGTACTCTAAGAGCTGACTAGTTATAAAGTTACCAGCTCATAGCCACGTGATCGTTTTTTTTTTTGGCGCAGGAGATGCGCAGTGCACAATTTCATGTGACTAATGACTAAGCGTAAACCGCGATTTTATTTAACTTATATTGCGTTCCAACACCATATTTTAATAATGAGTCGTAGGTATCTCCAGAGCTCTACTATCGAGCCTTAAAGGTGTATGTTATGTAAGGTATTAGGGCTCTAAAGACTACACTTTAAGCAGCTTATATGGCATCTAAAAGTGCACTCTATCCTATATTATGTGTTTTGTGGATCAGTGATTTTTTTTTTCTCAACAGAAACAGCCGCATTTAACGTATATAGCGTTTATTCTATGGTTTTGATTTGATGCTTTCCGCAAAACGTTTATCACTAAAGAGAACATAGCCGTCAAAAGGGAATGAAGTCCCTAAACCGCCACGTTCAAATGCGGGCAAACACTGTTTTGAATGTATCATCATATGCCGTGTCCTCCCGGCAAACCAACTGGTAAATAGGCGTTTTTTTTTTTTTATGTGACTTTTTTGGTATTTGAGTTAGCAAAAAAAAATTAACATAAAGCAAAATAAACTCCAAAATTTTGATTCTTCAAAGTATGTTCTATATGTATTTTACTTGTTTAAGTTCCAAGACGCAATTCATTTCTGCAAATTAGGAGAACAACCCTCCTGGTTTTTGAACTGGTCGTCTTTTATCTGAACATAGAGACGTTCTTCAATCAATTCGACCTGGCACTCCAAAATTTTAGTGTATGTAACTCACCACTTAAACACGCTTTCAAGTGACCGCAGGGTCCACCCTGATAAACAAAAAATTAGCAGGTTCCAAGGAGTGTGTTAGTTGAATATATTCACCATTCTTCTACCATTACAAACTTGTTTCAAGGTCGCAGACTTTTCAAAAGAAGTTTAAGCTGTTAGAGAAACTTGTGAAAGAGTCGCCGGAAAACAACCAACGTCTCGCGCTTAAACAGTAAGATTATTTTACTCTTGAAAAAGCTAAGTTTCTTAGCAAAATGTAAGCTGCCTATCTTAGACTTCCAGGATATTCCTTCTCTAGTTCTTCCTACGATGTTCCACCACTTTTGTTTGTTTTTTCTTTGTATACATTTATGATTTACTAAGGCTGGGCGTCGATTAAAAAGTTTAACCCGATAAATCGTGATTGTTAATCAATTAATAAATCAATTTAATCGGTTGCGCTGACATCCAGGCATAATACCTAAAAAGAGCGTTAAAACTACATATTTCTTTTTGCTCTTCCTTACTATTCCATCTATGGTGAAATACGCAAGCCTCGTTTAAATATTTACGCTTTACCGCCTGTAAAAACAAAACAAAAAACAGGCAAACCATAATAAAACTAAAATATTTGATATATATGAGCCTGATAATCACTGGATTAAAATCCAAAGAATGCGAAGTGGTTTGCCGCGAATTGCAACAGGGCTGCCTCCTATAATGCACAAAATGTGTACCAAGTAGCAAAACATCCGTTTTACGTCCTCCCCGGGGTTCTCAGCTTAACACTTAACCCGATTAACTGGTTAAAAACTTGTCCACGATTAAAGCATTTATCGATTAATTGGAAGGTTAGTTTATCAACCGTTCAGCCCTAACGATTATGAAATGTTTATTACTTAATGTACGTAAGTATTCTGCGAGTCAAAGCAAGAATGGTTGAAGCTGACGAACCCTCTAGAAATTGGAATAAGTAGTCTTTTATGGAAAAGAAGTCTATGCAAACTGACCACTCCCGGAAAGCCTGAGGCCGGTTTGGCGCAAATCTGGCGCTCAAGGTCAGCGTACGAGTGTTCCTCCTTGCATTCTTGTGCCGTGATCACTTGCATCTGAGCCTCCTTGAGCAGGTCCGGAAGCTGTAGCGTGTCGATGCCTGCCAGGGAGACAGAGCGATAGCTAGGAATTCTTTCTCTCCAACAAAACGTTCTTTCCTCTTAAGTGTGAATAAGCACTAGACAAGAGAAAACAAGCGGGAACTGTATTGCCGTGTCTGCGCTACTTCACAACGTCTAGAAATATATTTGCGATTGCTAGAATGTAGTTTCTATGCATACACTGAAGGCCCCTTCAACTCTGACACGTGTGAAAACTGTTTGACCTTTCTTATGTAAGAGGTTTGGCCATTGACAATGTGGCTTAAAACTAAATAAGCACGCGAACCAAGGGATTCATAGCTGCTGCTGCCGTCGTATTTGCGGATTATCTTTCTGATACTGCAAGCTTAAGACTGCACTCATGTCTCCCTGAAAGTAGATTCGAGAAAAGGCAAATAAATAAACCAAGAAAACAGTCGTCCGCATCTGGGAAATATTCCCGAAAATTTGATCAGTCACTTTTCCTTCATTCAGAGAACAATTAGCATAACAAAGTTTTTCTCTTTTTTTTTTCCTTTTCTTTCTTTATCCTGCAGTCTAAGAAATGTTTGTACTTCCACTTTCCACAAAGCTCGCAGTAATTCATTCACTACAAACCGTGAAGGTCACCGAACAAATATTTAATCTCCAAAAAGATTCAACAGAAAAATGCGATATGCGTTGGGCAGCAAACATGTGCCGAAACCTTGCTCATTGTCCTAACGAATACTGTATAGTGTGGTCAGATTGCTCTAGCGAATCACCTAATTCCCCCGCAGATTACAGTGATGGGCCGCTGCGTGCCGTGCGGGCAAGTCGACGAGCGGAAATCTATTAAGAGTGTAATACAGTTTTAATCTATCCGGGAAGAGTGCGATCAGCCTTCGGAATAGGTACGATTACCATAAGCGTAACAGAGGGAATACCTTATGCACAGTCGAAACTTGCATTTAATTTAAACCGCAAAATCTCCCCTCTACTGATGGGGATCTTCGATTACGACATGCTAAAGCCCCTTGATAAATTCACTCTTCATGCTTCTCGCAAGTTCCGCCAACCATCGTTATGCGAAAACGCCAAACATGAGCCACAAGCAAGTATTGCACCCCTATTTGCTTCCAAGGACCGTTCATTTCAATTTTGTGCTTGCCTCGTGCATTGGCGAATTTTACATTACATCAAGGGGCTTGAAGTCAGTCAACCCCTTTAACGAGGAACATTGGCAGTTTGGCACGCTTGACCAGAGGTCCGCGCGGAGCACAAATTGCAAATGAATTGTGAACTCCGTCGCTCGGTTGGAACCCATATTCAATCAGTGAAGACAAGCTTTAGCTAAGCACTAACGCCGCAATTATGTCTGGTCAGTGTCCCGCGCTGGCCCCCGCTAAGTGACGTTGCAAATTTAGCACCTACGGCCTTGCTCTATAGGGGAGTGTTGACTGAACTCGGTATGGTGTTGCCCCATCCAGCTATGGTGACTTGCGATGGTAGCGGCGCCCCCAAGCTGGGCAGGCAGACGGGGGGCACTGCCAGTGGCGACTTGAGAACCATCACTGCTACGTCATCTACCGCACGGTCCATGTTCACAAGATGGCAGTTGGGGTGTTTGTAGATCTTGGCCACGAAAGCTGTAGACTGACGGGAGGTCTGTGACGAGCCATAACGGACCACGTAGCGGGGTTGGAACTCCCTGAAACGTTTGAGCGTTAGTTGTGCACAGTCACAGACGTTCAATGTAAACTACACTCCAGCGCACAAACGAAACATGCTACGTACCGCCAGAAATTTGTTCAAGCTCACTGTTTCTTTAACAGCGCGTTCTAAAATATTCTAGTCCCATTGTGCTGCAAGCCTTCTTACGACTGTGACCTTTTGGCATACCAGTCTTGTTATCTGCACGATGCTAAGAAACTACATTGAGGTAACTTACAGCAGAAAGGCAGTACTATACAGATGTGGTGTCGGTCGGCGAGCCGCTTTGATATTGAAGGCACACGTAGAATCCGTTACATTATGATGTGGCCTTGAGTGGTACCAGCCGAAAGGAGTAAAATGCCGCATAGTGTGCCTCCAGAGCGCTAAGCTATAAAACTTACTTCCACATTGCGACAATAGAAATTGTGGCACTCCATTCCAACCTCTTTACTAGCTTAACATACACGAAGCTCCCCAAGTGCTTTTTGTACCCCCCCCCCCCCCCCCCCTCGGTTATGAACATCGCTAGGCCAGCTTATATTGCTGCACACTGAACTTACAAACAAAAAAAAAAAGAAAGACAACAGGTAATTGCGGTATACTGTCTATGAGCATCACACTTCACGGTGGGTCGCGTGTATCACAAGTACGTGAAAGCTCACTCTGGCAGAAGGCAGTGTCCAGCTGTCAGCACGTGCTGTCGAGTAATCATCGAGCCGCCACAAAGAGAGACGATAGCTTGCAAGTTCTTGGACACTGGGCGGGCTGCATTTAGCTTTGCCTGGAAGTGAAATGGAGAGCATGGCTTAGATGATTACGTTTCCCGGGGGGAAGCAAGCTACCTACATATTTTAAGGGACCTAACGCGTTTTCTAAAACAAATCACACGAAGAACAGATAGGGTGCTTCACTTCAAAGAGGTTCCTGCGTACAGCCCTCTCGACGCTCACCCCGTTGTTCGACGCTCACCCCGTTGTAGGGAAGCGTCACACATTCGATACTCACTCTTTCAGTCTTCACGATAGAGCAAGCGGATGTTCCGTTTTTATCGAAGTTCTCAATAGGCTGGTAAAAGGCAGAGATCCGCACCTGCGGTGAAGGCATCCGTTGATGTCATTTTAACTGATTGTGTCGTAAAAGTATCTTCAACAAAATGCACCTTACTCGGCGGGTAATCATTTATTAAATTTAAATTGACAAACAAAATAATATCGCCGACAAAGGAACTTGAAGAGTTACTAAATCTACAAGCGAAACGCGGGTTAGTAACTGAAAAATTTGGAGATATATAAAATTTGTCGGTATTACCCACCGTGATGCATACGAGCTTGAAGTACGTTTCGGGGGAACTTGTACTCAATTAACATTACTTTCGACACTCAATTTCTTGTGCATTTCGTGCAGCATTAAGAGGCACATGCACAAGGACGTGCTCGAGTTTCCTTCAGCAAGCGCTCGTGTAAACAAGCCAGTTTGCTGAGCTATATCTTCACCCCCATGCTCTTCCTAACTGCACACAGCTTGTGAAACTGAGACAGGCGCCCCGACAGCGTTAACCTCCGCTCACACATGGTTATGAGTGGCTTTCATTCTGGCGTGAACCTATACTTCGTTTCACACCAATTCCGACCGCAGTAGACGCTACGAAACGATGGTATCAATCAGGCAGCGTCAAAAAAGTGCAGCGTCACGGCGCTCATCGTTTTCGTGCGTTTGCTAGACGCTGGCTAAACCAATAATACAAAACAAATTGTGTTGAATTGTATGCTTATACAGCTGGAAGTTAGTCAGCCTTAAAGGGGCGGTGCAACGATATTCAATTGGAATGTTTTTCACTTTACCCGAGCTTACTGGTACTATACTCTGTTTCACCTTATGTTGTACCGCAGGAAAGGCTATAAGCGCGAGCTCCTTGCTCTGGGGCAGATCTCGGCGGCACAAGCTCTCGTGCAGTAAGGGCAGGTGTCAACACTTTGAGCTCGCGCTTCCAGCCTTCGCTGCGGTACAACATAAGGTGAAACGGAGTATAGTGGGACTCAAGGATGCTCGCACGCAACGCCACTGGCCAAGAAACTTCTTTGTTGCGGTGTACTTTCAGGGACAAAAGCGAGCGTTGTCGTTCAATTTCTGCTTCGCAAAACTTGATGACGTAGCTGGGAGGTCGCAGTACTGCCCAGTGACGAGATTTGAATGCGGCTCATAGATTGGACCCGAGCATTGCGTAGGCACTTGATTTAGGCTCGTGATAATCGATAGCTCGAGAAGCATTCGGGTAGTGGCCGTGTCCAATCGCTGCAATGACGACAATAGCCGAACCGTGACAATGTCTGCAACTCAGCGCGTGTCCTGTGCTTTGCCAATTTCAGCCTGTGGCTATGATTAACATTGGCGGCATATAACCGGCTCCAGATCACGTGGTAGCTTGTTCTGGCTGCGATTTGAGGGAGAGAACGCTGCTCGCTCTCCTTTAATTCTCTCTGCGACTTCGATTGCTTGTGGTAAACTCCACGAACGCGTGTTTCACAGGTCATTAACGTCAGGGATCCGTTACAAGGAATCCGTTTTGCATCGCCCCTTTAACGGGCGTCCGGTGTATCAGCTCTATATGAGAAACTTAGTCGGTGCAGTACAACTCCTAGTCTGGGGTCTTTACCGTGTGCCACAGTGTGGTGATACCCGACCGCACACCGCGGTACGATGCTCATTCAGATGGAAACGGGCAGTGGTGGGGGACTGAACCCAGGATCCCTGGGTTCTGCAGCGCGATCTTTCGCAACACTTGCTCCGAGCTTCTACATCATTCCAATATTTATGAGTCCTCAGCCCAGCGTGCGATCTCCTCAGCCCACGCAACCGCGCGTTCGTCGCTTCGGAAAGCGAGCAAATCACGCGCCATACGCACGAACAGTGAAAGTGGAACCGGCTAGGAGCCCTTTTTTTAAATGTTATATCCGGGTAAATAATATTTGGGGTTGTGTGGATATTTAGACAGCGTGTAGTTGGTCAGCCATTTCAAAGTAGCGACGAGTCACTCGCTGGAGATGAGAAATTTAGTCAGTGCAGTACAACCGCTAGCCTGGGATTTTTAACGTGCACCACGCAGTAGTGATACAGGACCGCACGCCGGTACGATGCTCATCCACATCGAAACGGGCAGGGGTGGGGATTGACCCTAGGATCCACGACCCCTATAAAGCCTGTCGTGCTAGGATCCCTGGGTTCTGCAGCGCGAGCTTTCGCTCCACGTGCTCCGGGCTGGTGTGCGCTAGACCCAGTGTGCGCTAGCCCACTTGGCCACCGATCCCCCCCCCCCCCCCCCTATTGGCGACGTGAGCGATCGAAAGCGTCGCTGTGGTCGGCCCACCACAATTGGCCGAATGCTGACTATGGCATCAGCAAAGGATGTCTCATCGACGGAAATAAGAGGAATATATGAACTTCAATTTTGACGGTGTTGGCAGGGTTGCTTTGTGAGCGCTATGACTTCAGGCTTCCACCATGCCCATTACAAACACCATCGAACTTGTTGTTCACAAGGTAATGACGTCACGAAAGGTAACCGAACGAGGGCGCCACCGAAACATCTTGCCGCTAATATCACTTTTCTTGGCAATGAATCTGAAGCTATGTGTGCCCGTGCGCTCGCGCACATTGAACGCCGATCACTGCTGTGCTCGCGTGGCCTTCACTTCTTCGGAAATGCCAGAAAAAAAGTTGTCCCCGAGTGCAACCCACTCGGCCACCAATAGCCTTAATCACGCACAGTGATTGATTTGTCATAGCCTCCTCTATACTCACAAAGCCTGGCAGTTCGATGACGGAGCCATAGAGTGCGCGGTCGAAGATTTGGAGCGAGCGCGAAAATCTGGTAGCACAGAGGCATTTCTCGAGGAGTCTGGTATTCAGCGCACAGCTTTTGCAGCGGCGAGGACCCGAAACATGGTTTTCAAACCACGGCCGGGCTAGAGCGGCGCCGCGCGCGCTTTCATACGGCCTCCGCAAGAGGCCTAGTTCCTGCCTGCGGCCGCTGCTAGGAGCTGGCGCTGCGGGGCAACCCTGCGTAAGGCCCCTAACCCTGCGGACGCGCTCGTCTCCCACTCCGCGCGCGGGCGAGCTATGCGCGGCCTCCTGCTCTTCTTTTCTTTATTTTTCACTACAATCACCGCTACTGGCGCACGCAGAAGGGGGGTTAAAGGGGGCCGGGTAGGAAGAACCAAACGAAGACTCCGTGCCCATCACCGAATAATTGTTTCTGATCTTCGGCTGATTATTTGTGTCGCACGCTACGCACCAGCCATACGCGACTTCGATGTATGTTCTCAAAGCGACGATGAGCCATTTTGCAATTTCTCTAAAGAAATTAATGAAATAATTACAAAATTCGACAGAACGTGGAATCGCCCTAAATTTTTAGTGTATCGTGAATAAATTACAAGCTTTGGCTTTTTTCTGTTGTGTGGTTTAATTTTTGTGTACCTTTTTGGTCTTTCACGCTGCCCTCCCTGCCCCCCCCCTCCCCCTTTTCTGAACTGAAATCCTAAGTACTCCGCTGTCGTGGGCGCCCGCCATCGGGTGCAACAAACAGAATTGCTGCAAAATTTTGCTCTCAGCGCAGCGTGATTGATTCGCTTTGGCTAGTTTCAATGTTTCGGTTTCATATGCAGGTTGAAGTACTTAGCGGCGTACTCTAATTGTCATAGGTTACGACTTAAAACTTGCAGAGCGTTAGTTAAGAAATCTTTAAAAACGCATGCCGAAGAAAAAGCATCGGGGATAATCTGTGAACTGAAAAGCACCAGGCAAACTGGAAACGAGTTTATTTGGAGAGAAGCAATGAGACCTTACTGTATTATGCACAACAGCACAGGAGCTTGTCAGAAGCTAGCAAGTAAACATTCGGTAATTACCCCTAAAACGTTTGCAATACATTGAAGTAAACAGTAAAAAGCACAATTGCACCATTTGAACACATAAATAATGGCGTTCCCCAGTTCGAGCACCAGAAAAATCATCTTCGGCGTGACAAAACAGTCTTGCACAAAAGAAACGTTGTTCGAGCTAGAGAAGCTTCCCAGTCGGAAGTGCTTCCTCGACGGCTTATGTGTATAGTTCATGTGCTTTTCATTGTCGTCGGTGACTCGAGTGGAGTGATTCACTAAAGGATCCTGAAGAATTTGTCAGCAATCAAACTTGCTGACCGTCTTCCGTGACTATTGGCAACACTTTCGGGGCAGTTCAGCAGAGGTACGTCCTCAAGATGCGGTTCTACGAGCAGCTGCAGAACTTCGAGAACATGCGTGCGTGGCAGGTGTTTTGCTATTTTCTCGAAGAATGTGACGATCCCGTTTAAAAGTGCAAGGAACTCTGGCCTCGGGTAGGCAAGCCCGCTTCTCTCCTGGCCTCTCAAAAGCGCGTACAGTGGCTGATCTTTGTCGCTTGTAGTGAGGAGCATGGCGCAAGATTCGCACCCGAAGTCCGTGATCAGTTTCGCGATGTAACCGCCGACGTAGGCCAAACCAGAGGATGTCACAGACAGCGGGGGAGCGGAAGTACATTTCCTAAGCTCTTTCAGGTCGTCAGAGAATGTCACCGACAGGCTACTGACCAACTTGTCAACATCAGTGTCGCACGTCACGACTTCAGGTGGCCTTGCGAACTTGGATTTTACAATTTGGTCCAAAGCAGCCGTCACAGCCCGGGCGTCGAGCATGTCGTTTCCACCGCACATGTACCTGACTCTGCCGAATACTGCTTCTATGGGGTCGCTGTTTAGCTTCCTTGTTAGCACGTAGTTGATGCCTTGGGTTAAGAGGTATCGAGTTGTTTCCACTGTTGACTTTGTAGTGAAAAGCAGGGCCTGGAACGTTTCGCCGGTGAAAGCGCCGTTCCCAGAGGCGACTGAGCTTGCTTGTACTTTCTTTACATAGCACGTGAAGTCATTTTCTAGCCACAACAGCCGGCCATCGTCCACGTCTGCAATGGGTGCCTTCTGCCCCGTTCCGCCGAAAGAGGTGTCGTGCATATCAAACCAATCTTTCATTGTCCTCATGAAGTGCACGGTGGAACTTGCTCGCCTAAATGCGGAGAGTGCAGGGTCATTGCGGGAGTTTTCTTCGAGGTATTCCAGTGCTGCACAAACCTGTGGGGAGAAGATCTGAACCGCACGAAGTACATTCATCTTCTCCAGGTTTGTAGGGTAGACGTGCTTCCTCGTCAAATTCCCGGCAAGCTTGATTGTCATATTCTTCTGGTGCTCGTAAAGCTCTTGTACGAAGGTGCCACTAATCACACCTGAGCCATCCGTAAGCTGTCGCTCCAGGAACTGGTTGCGCACATTCTTCAGGACGTGGCAAGGATCGAAGCTGAGCAGAATGATGCGGCTGTCATCGTGTGGGTGCCTCACGACTGTTTGCAGAGAGCCACTCCCCAAGTGTTTAAACAAGGTGACGTTGGCTGAGTAATTGTCAGTCACAATGCGGGTCACAACGAAGCCACACAATTCCACCGCAGCGATCACCTCTTTTGTCCACGTGAACAGGTCCCTGCCGCTCAGCTGTTTTGTGAAGTAATACGAACAGGGAATTTTGTACTTGCTTAAAAGGCCTTGCAATACAAAGCACAAAACTCTGTTTCGCGAGCACTTCCTTCGAGCTGCTGGGCGTATCACCGCCGGGCTTGTCTTTAAGGCCAAACACAGCGTCGGCCTTCCTGTCATAGATGCACTTGGGTCTGATGCTTGCTTCATCGATTATCAAGGAGGCCATATGCTGCTTGCTGCTCAGCATCGACGCCTCGGAAACGAGCCTTTCCTTCATCGCGGCGCTCATTCCGGATGTCGTCGGGGATGGACCCATGTACCTCTGTAGAGTACACTTTGCAGGCAAGGTTAAAAGGCCCGACGTGCGAGCGTAGTCATATCCTTTCGGCGAAATGAAACGCCATATGACGCACTCTCGAATGAACTCTTCAGGGTAACTGTCATGCTTTTTCCCGTACCTTCCGATCTGATGTAGAAGGAAAACGGCCTTTTTTTCCCCTCGCTCAGCGTCTGCCACAATTTCCTCAAGTGCAGCCAAGTGCCTGTTTGCACGGTACGCCTCGCTTGCCTTTTGTTCAGCTCTCAGCAGAGACAGAGACTTCTGACTTTGAGAACGGTGATAGGCGACTTGAGAACGCAGTCTTCCAACCATAGAAAGGTACCGACTTGATCGCTGTGCATCATTGTTAGTGGTCTGGGTGGAAACATTTGCAGACGGCTTGTCGAAACTCTCCGGAGCATCCAAATCCGCAGGTAGTTCCTCTGGCTCTGCCTTCCGCTTAGTTGGTTTGCGAGGGGGCAAAGATTGTCTTACGACTGGTTCTTTCCGGGGCTTCTTCGCACTTGGCGCCAAGTATGCGGGATAATCTTCAAAGACAGTTGGCACGGCTCCGGGAAGCAGCTTTCTTATCCTGCAGTCAGGAGCGTAATCGATCTGACGGAAGTGCCTGCTGCATACGACAGTCGATGGCGACTTGTCGTTTATTACGAGGTTCTGCCTTGAAATGTTCCGCTGCCATTTTGAGCACAGTTCTTGATCCACAGGGAACTGGTGGAACGAAACCCCCGGCGTTTTCCCGGCACGCGATTTGCAGTACGGGACACAACAGTACACCATCACGGCACCGGTCGAAGCATATACACTGAATTCACTTTACTATGTTGAACAACATGCAGCGCACTGCGATGAATTTCTGAAAACTCACGCCTTCAGCCTCTCTCAGACCGAAGAAAAGTAAGACGATGTGATTGCTGTTAAATCACAGAAGCACAAACGCTGCGAAAACAGCCCGCACGCGCGTCGAAAGCAGCCTGCAAATGCAAGCGCGCAAGTGCCAGGCAAGGGTTGGCTCGCGTAGCCCCCGTGCGGAGAGCGGCGGAACTGTACGTCGAGACTCCTCCCCTTTGTTTTCGCCGCCGCTGCGGAGGCCGTATGAAAGCGCGCGCGGCGCCGCTCTAGCCCGGCCGTGTTCAAACCCAACGAGAAGAGAAGCGGTAGCCCGAGGAACGCGAGAAGCACGACCAGACATTCCATCGCACGGGACAAGTGTGTTTCGGAGTCTCGCCGCAGCGGGACGTCCGTTACATGACTCTTGTCTGCCGCGTTTATACATTTCGCGGGGAGCACAGAGCCGCGAGGGGGAAAAAAGAGAGAGAGAGGAGGAAAGGGGGAGAGAGGCCGCCGTTGATTGGCCCTTGTAGTCACGTGGTACGCCCGCCCGGCTGTTGCAGCGTCACCCCCCGCAGCCCACGCCGATGCCGCGTTTGATAATGGGTGAAGTCAGAACGAGTTTTCTAAGCGATGGCATAGTATAGCGGTTAAGGTGTCCGCTTTCTACGCAATGGGACGCGGGTTCGATCCTCGGTGGGCCTACTTTTTTATTCTTTTTTTCTCGAACATTTTGTTTTGTCGAGGCATTTGACGATACTTACGACATTTCTTTTTCGCGATGAACACTAAAACAACCGAATGTTGTCGACGAAACTTTTCCAGAGGTGCGATCGGGGACTGCGGGGCTTGGGTTGCCGGCTGGACGCCGCGAAGCGGCGTGTACCGGTTAAGTTTTGTAATTAGCAGCCGATACTGTCGCCGCGAAGCGGCGTGAACGCAGGCGGGGGGCTGTGTTAACGAGCTCCCCAGTGATACACGCGCCGTTCGAAAAGGTTGGTCCGAGCGGCATGAGCTCGGAAACGCAAACTAGCTAGCGGCACCGCGCTGTGCTGCGCCAGTGCCGTAACGCGACAAAAACATCGGCGGCGTCTGCTCGCGGTCGGGAGCGGCTTGCGGGCGGTGGCGGCCGGAACAGCCGGGCGGGCGTACCACGTGACTACAAGGGCCAATCAACGGCGGCCTCTCTCCCCCTTTGCTGCTTTCTCTCTCTCTTTTCCCCCTCGCGGCTCTGTGCTCCCCGCGAAATGTATATACGCTTGTCTGCCGCTCTACGTTTTGACTTTCGGCGGCAGCGTCTCGTGGCGATCTGCTAACCCTTTTTTTTTTTTTTTTTTTTAGTCACGCGCAGGAAACAAGAAAAAAAGGTTAGAACACGGCGCGATTACTGTGCGTGAGTGGCAATCAGACGGCGATAACGAGCGCACAAAAATGACTGGCGCCGTGACGATGCACTTTTTGTCACTGTTTGATTGCTATCATCGGATCGTAGCCTTGGCTGCGGAGTGTAGCCCGCCCTTGTCCGTTGTCAGGCAGAATATCGCGTAGACATGCTGGCCGCTTCGTTCTCACCGAGAGTGACGATGTGTATCGATGGTTACATTCTTGGTAATCGTAGTGTTCTACTCAGCCAGAACTGCTGTGGCGGCGGCGGCTGAGCAGAAGGGCTCCGCTTTCTGAGTGTTTGAGAAGCCACACAACTTCCACTACGCGACATAATACAGCGAAACTGCAGCCATCAGCGTTATTGCAAAAAATTAGTAACGCACCAAAGGATTTTTTTTTTTCTGAGAAGGGCAGGCTATACTTAATTACTTATACGCAAGCTGCAATGCCAAATGTGCACCACCAACTGAAACAGCTGCTTCTGACTGGATGGCGGGTTTAAACGCTTGCATAGCCCAGCTGGGTCTGCAAGCGCACGCGGGGCAAATCTGACGTCGTGTTCTTGTTTGGCGGCGCGTGTTCTAGAAGAAAAGCTCAGTCTTGGTTTCACAAGTAATAGGAGTTTGGTATCTTTTGAGTTGGGTACTAGAAACGCGTGCGCACTTTAAGAAATGAACTGACGTCTTAATAATGAGGTAAACGGCTTCTCCCCTAGACCGTCAATTTAGAGGTTGTTTCTGTGCTCAAAGTGTATCTTCTACTGCGGAGGTGACGCGAGCGTAATAAAATAATATAGAGTTCAACGGATTAAAAACACGCATACTATTCAACATCAAGGTAGGTATTGAAGAAAAAGAACGTGGAGCACACATACCACCCAGGGATACTTGTTGCTTCGGACAAGATCTCCGTCTACAACTCTGGCTCCAGTATTTCGGCCGCAAATGGTTCCACCTGGTGAGCAACGTATAGACATCGTTCCACAACGGACAGCCGCGACCATCTTATGCTCTATAGACCAGCACGCGGCTCTGACGTCACGCAGCTGCCATCGTCACCGCGGCGCATGTGCAAACGTATCACTTGACGCGGACCTGGTTTCCGCGCACGCACGCGCAGAGCCCACACGTGGTGTGGGCAAACGCGGACTTGCTTGTCAACAGCGCGTGTCGGTCTACACGTCTATAGATACGCTGCGCGACACATTTACCCTAAACAACTCATCGCCGCTTTTTTTTTTTTTTGTAGCAGTAAATATTTGTGAAGGGTATTCGGAGAGCAAGTCGTCTGCTTCACGCGCAGGGATTGCGTTGACGTCAGAACGAGGCCGAGGTCTGATTGGCTTTGATTGGCAGGATAGTGGGTATAGACCTCGATGCTAGATGCCTTTGGGTCTGCCCACTATTTTTTTTTTTTTCATCAGTCAATAAGAGCTTGGCGTTCTGACATCATCGCAACGCCTTTGAAAGAAGCAGACCAACTTGCGCTCCGCATTGAACACCAAAATCGATCGTTTAGAGTCACCGACAACTTAAGAGACAGAGGGCGTGGGGTGTCCCGAGCATCTAACTATAGCTCTGCAGTCAATTAAATTCGGGCATTTGCCGATAGCGAGGCCGAAGGTTCGAATTACGAAGCAGGAATCACGGTCATAAAAGACACGCCCCATGTTTCATAAGCTGTCAGTGACTGCATTTACATGGATTCGACCGTAGCGCATCGAACTGAGATTTGACTATTTCGATTGGTAGTAGATGGGTAGGAGAGGAAGAAGTAGAGAGGCAGGTTGCGTTTGATTGGCCTTTGCTCGATTCCATGCGCTACGATCGCATTCATGTAAACCCAGCAAGTGATAATAGGTTGTTGCCCCTGTGAGCATATCCAACGATACTACAAGAGCCCATAGCAACATTTCAGTTGTTATGGACCACTGAATCGCCCTTCTTACAATCGCGTGTTCGCACTGTGTTGGCTCTTTTGGATAGATTTTCTTGGGCTAGAAAACGACGTGAACGCCTCTCCACGTACCTCGGACTTGAATTCACACTTGGCGCGCGCTGTGTCGCCTTGAGAGGCTGAAAATAAGAGGTAACATAAAATATTCAAGCAATCTATAGGAGAAGAACAAAGCTGGCTGTATTTGCTTCATGATGAAAGGCTGGTAGACTTCATTTCGCCATAAAGGTGTCATGAAACGGTTCTTATACTTTCGCTAAATACTACTTGAAATCACTCCCAAAGGTTAATAACTAAATAAGCTTGCCTTCGTTTTTCTTTTTAGGCAATGGCAGTCTCCAAAATAAATTCCAGAAATATGAATATCGTTCATCTCCTGAACTTGGAGCCAGAACAGGCGGCCACGTGGCCTGGTGCCTATCCTACGCCGCCAACTTTAATTATAGCGACGCGCTGGGGTTGGCAAAGTCGAAAAATGCGTGCTGAGCTCCAGGCCAGACTTGTACACGTTACTGAAAAATAGTAAGGAATTACATTTACAATTACTCAAGGCTAAATTGTAATTTATTACAATTACAATTACCCTCACATAAAAGTAACTGACCGTTACCCCAAAGAGTAATCCGTTACTTTCGTGGCGTTACTTTCAACATTATTGTCCTCAAGTAAGAAAAAAAGGGAAGAGGGTTATTTAAGTTCTTATTGTTGCAACCTGTTCCATTTAATGACCTTGAGTATTTTGAGCAACAACTGACTCTCGAAAGTCTTGTCAGACATTTCGCGTTATTTCTTACTCAATATGTCGACTGCTACGCTGAACACCCTTTGAACTGAGGCACTGGATGGGAGTTCCATATTGTTCCTCACGAATGCTTCATGCCCTGCAATGAGCTTTTTCAGCGAAGCAATGGAAGTACTATTTACCTCGAAGATAGAGCAAAGCTTCTTCGTTGCAGCTGTTGCCGCGAAGCTGTGGAAGTCATCATACATCTAGCCAAAACTAGAATAAGTATTGATTTATGTCCATCTTACTATACCGACATATATTGCCAGACAATAGCAAAACATATAGTTGTAACATTAAGGTGATAATTAAATAATAAATAAGGTTTGGCTCGATATTCCTCTTCCTTTGGTTCTGAACAGGTCGAGCCTCGGTTGAGGCGTTGGTGAATAAAAAGAAAGTTTCCAGTATATAAATATAAGTAATAAATAAAAGGACACTCATAACAACAATTAATTAGAACGTCGGTTAAAACAAGGAAATGTAAACGCACGTTTGCCGTGTGTACCTTTCTTGGTGCCGTTCAAAAACGCACGGAGCACGAACCGACTGCAGTTTACTCCGGTGTTCTCCAGGTAGACGTCCGCTGATGCCACGGGCAGCGAAGGGCAGAGTACTAAGTAAGCCGCGCTATGGCCCCACTCACGAGTTTCACTCTCTCCTCAAGCCCAGAATATCAAGTCTACGTCAGCCACCATTATGTTTTATTTCTAAAGAATATCTGCTTGAGATAGGATGCGTCCTGCTGGGGTAAAAACAGGAAGAAGAAGAAGGAAGGACTATTAGCATTTTCCAAGTGCTCGCAAAAAAGCTGACTCACAAAAAAGGGTGACTGAGATGGAGATAACCTGGCTGGAATTCACAAATAAAGTGGGCCAACCCTAGAAGTTGGACTACAAAAAAGTAAGTAGCTTTTAAAACAGGGTAAAATAATGTGAAAGAAACAGAAAAAAAATACATCCTGGTTTATAAGAGAAGATGATAAGGGTGCAGCAACGAACAAAGATGCTTGTGGCAATAACACCTTCACATATTATCACATCTCTTTTAGTGGATTTTAGGGTAGACGGAGCGTTGTCTCGTGTTGTGACATTATGAAAATGGTCGTAGTCACTATAACCGAGAAGGACATTGTTAATTCTTGTCTGTGCACTCACCACCTCGAGGTTATCGAAGAGGCACACAATCACTTGGTGTCCTCCTCTCCCCGTCTTCGATCGCAACGAAAAACCAAAGGGACTAAAAAACCGGATGTAACTTGCCCCCCCCCCCCTCTTTTTTTTTTGTAGAAATGTTTATTTGGATTTTTTGACATTGTTGTTAGCGTCTAAAAAAAAATAGATTCAGGGGCTTGGTGTTGCAAACAAAGGCTTTGCGGAACTGAAGAGTGCCAAGCCTCCCTTTGCGCTGGTCAATTCGCGCGATGTGTCACTGCGCTCGACTTTACCGAAATCAAAACAACCCTTTCTTTAGAAAAGGGGGGGGGGGGGGGGGTTGGCCCTGAAAAAAAATGTAACGGATTACAAGGAATCCGTTACGTAAAAAATGTAAGGGAATTACTTTAAAATTACTCCAGGAAATATGTAATTATTTCGTTACAAAATTACTGATAAATGTAAGGGATTACAAGTAATTTCGTTACTTGTAACGGATTACGTACAAGTCTGCTCCAGGCATTGTTAGAGTTCGGCTATTCTCATCAACGCAGTGGTTGGGCACGAGACAACTAACAGAGTGTCCGCTGAGGCATTGATTGTTACGAGCCGAAGTCGAGTACTCGCGCAGTTCTCGTGTCCAATCCATGAGCCGCGCTCGACTGTCGTCAGGCGGGTAGTTTTAATCCCACAATTACGTCATTAATGTTTGCGAAAGCAAGATTGAAAGAAATAGCAAATACTTTACTAGGGGGAATACATTCCACTCGTCGAAAATACAATAGCCTCGGCGCGGACAGGTTTTCTGGGCTTGGCGTGAGTCATCTATCGTCGGGGAGGTCTCGGCTATCGGGCGGTAAATGACGACGATGATGATGGTGATTCCTGATTTTGAGGCTGGCTTTTTCCTTCAAAGGCAGTGCCCGGTGGGTGCGCCGCTGGCCGTTCGATTGTGTGTCTTTTTATCTATCTTATTTTATTTATACACATATGCGCGTATAAATAAAGAACACAACGACGACGACGTTGAGAGAATGACGCACCGGGCGACGGCGGTGCCTCAATCTGAGCCCTGGGCCTCGGTTCCTCGGAGGCGGCAGCCTCTACTTTGACTGGGCTGCCTCCTTGGAGCCTGATGCTTGGACCCTAGTGGACCCCAGCGAGCGACTGCGCCATCATGTTCCTGGGGCTCCTTTATGCACCGATCGAACGGCGTGCCAGATTCCCATGGCTCGCTGCTGACCCGTCCAACCCACCTCCACGAAATCTGGACTTCTGCAAATCGGACTGCTATCTTCCCCAATACCAACAATCCATGTCGTCGTCATTATGCATGTATATACTCATCACATTATCATGTTCACTAGACGCTGCACCACGAGCTTCCATGGTACGGGCTGCTGCCTTTCCGCGGTGCCGCAGCTCTCCAGAGCCAAATAAATAGACTAAAGACAAAATGCTTTGCTGACCAACAGCCTTAAAAGAAAAAACAATAGTCTTTCCTCGTTTACAGGATACAGACTCCAAAACTACACCATAGTAGTGGAGCACATCACTGAAATAACACACCCAATACACAAAATAACAGATTGTCTCTTGAACGCAAAACGTCAAAATACACCTAATTGGAAAGCTTTTTTTTTTCTAAAACGAGGGAAACAAAAAAACTCTAAAACGATTATTGTTTCGGAAAGCTAAATTTAGAAACCGAAACTAGACTAATGTTTGCTGAAACTCGGGGCATATTGTGTGCATCGTTTCGAAAAATTATCAAACGAAAACACTACGCAACACATTTGACGTTGTTTCACACCTCGAGACACTGGCTTGCACTGGCGCACCGACCGCCGGCGTAGCGTAGCGCGTAGTCGTGAAATGTCTGCGGCTTATAATTATAACAACTTATTTGCAAAAAAAAAAAAAAAAATTCAGCGCGGCGCGGAGAAATTTGCAGAGCCAGAAATCCGGAGACGACACCGCCGCGGCCGCCGCTAATATCCTGATGTGCATGTGCGTCGACTGACGCGGACCTCCCCTCCGCCAGGGCTGGATTCGGCGCTGTAGGCGTTCTGTCTAATGCATATGAGCGGAGCGGAATGTATCCCCCCTAGTAAAGTATTTGGAAATAGTCCGCTTTTATCCTCGCAATTTCACCAGACAAAGAAGCTCCTGAATCAGTGACGATCTTTTCGAGTATACTTGGGCCAGACTTGGACAAGTACGCCTCTGCAAAGTCATGAACATTCCAACCGGATATCATTTCAAGCCCCCTTTCATACTTTTTTTTTTTATAAATCTCATGTTAGTTTTGATATAGCTTGTTTTTTCTTACGTCCTGGATGCAATGTGCGTGCAAAACAAATAGGTTCTCGCGGGACGCTGGGCATGGAAAAACATTTAAGGCAAAAGGCTAATTCGTTATTTTTACTCCACTTAGTGAGAAATTCCCTAAAGAGAAAAACGCCTTTGAATATCACTGGAGCAGAGTTTTTAAATGGGCTACTAGTTCATAGTTTATTCAAATTGAAGCTATAAAAGATTACGATGGAGAGGAGATAGCTAGGGCCTACTTTTCAAAATAATCATGATCGCAGGCGACATCAAAATTTGGAAAAACCGCGCACACAAACATGGCTCATATATATCCTTTTCTGGGTTGCCGGGAGGTCTTCAAATGCCAATTTGACTAATTTCGAGACCATATTCTGTCTTTTTTTTATAGATGAAATATGAATATGTATGGACATCAAAACGCACTAAATCCCAAGATCTCAATGTTTTCGCAGAATATTGCTGTTTTTCGACCCGAATTTCTCCTTAAGTCTAGACCACTCGACGGAACGATCTGAAGGAACCAATGAGACAACATCAAAAGCGCGCTATCCTGGTGTTTTTCTTGTTTCTGTACGTGTCATATAGTCGCGAAACCAATCATCGACGGAAGAGGCCACGTGACTTGCGCTTTTGGCGCTGCACTTGGTCCCATCTGGACTTAAGCTGAAACGAAGCATAGACGTTTTGCTCGTGTCACGACTTCTAGCTTGAGTCAGTGAGTCTCAATAGATTACTGAGGCGAACAAAAAATATGTTTTTTTCTTTTTTAAATGAGAATTTGTTAACATGGCGAGCGTTTCCCGCGATAGGTAACTGTTCCACTCGATGCAAGAAATGGGGTAAACACTTCATTTTCGAATTTCGACGCGCGATTCTTTGCGACGGAGGATCATTAAGCACAGCCTAACCTGGAAAGCTCGCTCACGAATATATCCACCTAGGTCGCTGCTGTCTGCTATCTATGGGGAAAGTACTTTTAAGTACTGTGTAAAAAATAAGTGTATAAAACGGCGCAATCTCGTGGTGCAGTTATATTTGGGAAGCACGGTACAGTAAAGATGCTGGTGACAAAGAAATATATTTATCTACCGAAAATGTAATAACATATGGTTTAAATGTAATTACGAATGTTTTGTGTTTACTACAAGTGTGCGCAATCAGAAACGTTTTACAACAACCTCGATGTGCAGAAGCAGGTTAGAATCAAAAGTGTGCTGACGACAGCGTATTTGAAATCACCATTTCCTTCGCAATACTTTCCACGCATATTTTTGGGAAAGGCATAGATTCAGGTATGCTCTTTGATTGATGCTTGTATGTTTTCCTGTATTTGTTTCTTCAAGCGTAAATATACTGCGTGATAATTAACCAATTTTAAATAAAAATAAAAAAAAAAACTTTTGTTTAATAGAAAGCATTTTAGCAGGAAGGAGCGACTACTTAATTGTAAGACTTATAAATATACTTTTAAGCTCGAGGTGCATGCGTGAGTTTTCGCGCAGTCTTTTTAAATACAAGTTATTTCGTTTCACAAAAAGATGTCTGCGTGAGCAACGTAGCTCTTTAGCAGGGACAGCGTTTTACGAAGAACCCCCTACAAGGGTTCTTCGTGAAAAGCCTATAAGCTCCTTTTTTATGCAACCAGCCGTCTTTCTAGTGCGCCAGGGGCCGATAGTGTTAGAGGCGAACAGAGACGACACCGTTCTTCACAAGCCGGAGGAGTTCTTGGGGCATCAAAAAACCTTTCAAGGACCTTTTTTTTTAAATTTAGACTGTGGGGAAACATCTCAAAGATGGACTTACCCCAGCGACGCTGAAAAGACTCTCCTGGGACACAGCAAAACATAGCATGAACCATCTGATTGACATCTTCGTCGAACGGGTCTTGGCTATGGTTGCTCGTGAAATGTGAACGCTCGCTCGCTTCCTCTTCTTCCCAACAAAGTACCCTCCTAAACTGGTTGTAAGTTCGTTGGCATCAGAGGTTCGGTGGCCGAATCTGCTAAAACACTTCAACTAAGCAGCGTGTGGAGTGAAAGGTCGCTCTGGAGGCGTTGTATCCAAATGCGTCAGTTCAATTACTATGGCATGGTGCACGCTCTGAAAACCCTGAACCAGCCATGTATCAAGTCAAAATAACTTTGTTGCTTGAACTATATGACTAATTTTAATCGATGACTTTGTCGTTTTTCTTCCTCTTTTCTTTGTCTATTTTGGGTACGGCGTAATTCTCCCGTACTCGAGAGAGCATCGTCTCATACATTTAAGAGGCAAAAGAAGTGGAGTGTAAACAGGTGATTACCTTGTTAAGCATTTCCGAGTTCACTGATTTCTTACACATTGGGTGTTAAAATTGAACAAAAGATAATTAGGATTCTCGACAAATCAATTCACTTGAATAAGTACCAAAAGCGTCCGAAAACAACAAGAATCACAAATTATTCGAATGAATGTACAGACCAAATAATGACCAATAAAAGTGCTCGTCACGGAAATCTGTTTACAAATGTTTAGACTACGGGTTCCGCGAGCGTTAGGTTTGCCTCGGAACTATGTACCTGGAACGCGTCGCCGACCCTCCAAGTGTTGTATTTACCTTTTGTCCCTTCTATTTCTGACTATTTAAGTCAGATATATTGACGGAACCAAACAGTCACAAAAGTGCATTTAAAGCGTAGGGAAACAAAATTGTGTGAATGGGTGTTCACAGGCACAGGCGACGCTAAACACATGAGTGAGAGACTTAGGGTGCCTTAGGGAGACTCGTTATAAGATAGTAATAATGTGCCTTGTCGCATTTCTCTCCATTTTTACAGGCGTTGCGCTTGGACAACCTGCCACATCATGCGAATCGGTAAGCATTTTTATGAACAAAAGTTATGAGAGCAAATGGCATTCTCAGTGCCATTCAAAAAAAAAAAAAAAAAGCAGTGCTCGTAGTAACTACGTCGTGTTGTATACCCGTATTTCCATCCGATTATCCTCTATCTAAAATTGTCTTATCGATCACCGATAAGGAATGTACATATACGAATCTTAGAATGGGCTGTTTACTTTAAAAATCATAATAGTCATGTATCGTAAAAAAAAAAATTATGACGAAGAAGACGATGCCCAGCTGGTACCACTAAAGCCCTTTGATGTGTTTGCGTTTATCTTGCAAGTAGCGTCAAACACGGAAGTTCACGAAGCCCGTGTATCGAGCGGCCCTTGGCAGTGGCGTGCCAACTTGTTTTTGAGCGGGGGGCACACAAGACCCCCGCCGGCCAGTGTTTACCCTGCCCAGTGGCGGCTGTTTCAGGGAGGTGCAAAACACATGGCTTGCCCCTCCACTCTGAGAACTGGGGGGAGGGGGGGGGGGGCAGGCGCCCCCCTTGCCCCCCCCCCCCCTCCCGGTTGGTACGCCCATGCTTGAACGCGTAAATTTTATCGAGGGACTTTAGGTACCACATGTTTTCCCGAATGTGGGGGGGGGGGGGGGGGGGGGTTGGAAGCGTTGTGAGGGAGGTAGGGGGGGGGGAAGTTTTTTGTATTAGTATGCACTTATTAAAGCTTCATTTTTATGCTGTATTTTTATGACACGCACCAAAGCAGTTACAAAAGCAACTCACCTCAACCGAATAAAGAATTCATTTACTCAATTTCTGATCGCAACGTTCCGACCCCCTATGCTGTTTGAATACCGATCGAGACGTATGCTATGCCCTTATCATTGTACAGTTTCTTTTGTTGTTATATATATATATAGCCGGTTAAAAAGAATGTAGTTCCATCGGCTTACTACCAGAGGTACCAAAACCGAGAGTTCTTCCCTGTGGTTTTGATGAGACTCGCACTTCGCGAACTATACTGAGTGACAACTTAAGTAACACAGAGTGCGGCGAGTTCGTGCATCTCATTATCGCTCCTCAGCCAATCAAATTCTGGCGTCAACCTATAAGAACTTCGAAGAACTAATCACAAAGCAAAACGCATTAACATAAAAGGCCATGCCCAGCGTTTCTTACGCTCTCAGTGGCTACGCCGACGATTATATTACTCGTAATTTTTCCGATAACAAAAATAATCTTGCGGCAGTCAACTGATAGTTGTTTACCAAGCGCGTGCCCAAATAAAACAAAGCCTCGAAGCACATAAAAAAGCACTGGTGCACGAATGCCGACTTGACCAAGTATGTGAATTGTGTGCCGATTATGTCCACGTGACTGGAGCAGCCAGCGAATCGGAAGGCCAGATGCGACACTTTTCAATGTATAGGGCGGTTTTGAGAAAAACGTCAAGCGACCTTTCCCATTCACGCTCGCATGGTAAGCTTTCTGAACTCGCTAGGTAACGAAGGAATGTGCTCGTGTTTGTTCCAGGACACCGAGTGTGCTGGAGGGCAGAGATGTGTTCTACATGGCAACTATTCCCGCAGAGCTAACTGTGAGGTGTACCGGACATGTGAGTTCTTTTTTTTTTTTTTTCGGCAAGCTTCTATGACATTTTTTAGTAAACATTTGTATGTTTCGAGGTGAGCGCGTTTCTAGGTGTTAAAATCTTACGAAAGAACTATACATAGGACAGAACACGGACAGTACATCTTGTGCTGTTCGTGTTTTGGCCTTCTCTGTAATTACTTCGTAAGTTTTTAAATACTTTTATTACATACGCCCGTGTATTCACTACCAGCTAATGATATTATGTTTGATTTTCTTCCTGTTTTTGTCTACAGGTATCACTGTGGCTAGTGATGGATGCACGGTAAGTGCTTTTATTGATTTTTTTTTTCTAAAACTAACATTCTGTCTTTAATTGCTAGCGTGTACAGCATAATGACGAAAATAATATCTGCGACCCGAGAAGGACATTCTTTCAATGTGAAACTCTTTTTTCAGTGCAATTCTGGCTACGCTTGCTATCTGAAAGACTGTCAAGAAGCTCCTTTCGAATGTGAGTATACTTTAAACGGACACCATGTTGTCTAAGAGTACACGTGAGTAATATAATAGGCTACAAACAACATGCCAATAAAAACGAAAAAACAAAGTCGGTCAAATTTGGGGGTTTTACGTGCCAAACCAACGACGAGCATCTGGCACGCCCCAGAGGAGGACTGAGGATTAATTTGGACCACCTGGGGATCTTTTGACGTGCAACCGGAAAGCTCGGTTACACGGCGCCTCCTCCGCAATAAGCCTCCGTCAGATTGCGGGCACCTCGGCCGGGATTCGAACCCGCCACATGGGGATCCGTAGGCCAGCGCTCTCGCCTCGGAGCCACCAAGGCAACTTCCAAAAAAAAAAAAAAAAAAAAAAAAACGAGGTGGTGCATTATTGTAGTGGTTTCCGTTCATGGCATGCCTTTCATGATGCTGAAGGGCTAAATGATGCCGTGATCGGGAGTTCACAAAGGTACTGAGTAAGAAAAGATAAAAAATTGTCTTTATGAACCAAAGTTTTAATAAACACTAATTCATGAAGTAAAATGTCTCATATCAGAAACCTCATAAAAAATGTAACTTAGTTATGCTGGCAATTTATGCTTAGATTAAACTGCCTTTTTTTTTTTTTTTTGTTACGACAGAGGTACTATAAGTTAGATTGATAAATTTATCAACAAGTTCAGGCCTTGATTTTACAAAAACAAATAATTTTCTAAAAAGTGTCCGCATGCTACACATATTCCGAATTCGTGCATACAAATACTATACTTCGTTTCACCTTCGGTCCGAGCGCGGCCGATGTTATCAGCCGAAGGGCCAATAAAACAGCGCAAAAAGCGCAACGTCATGGCATGCTCTCTGCGCTTGATAGGACTAGCCGGGCTAGGAGCAGACACAGAGAGACGGCCAATACCCGCTGGTCCTATCAGCTGCAGAGAGCACGCCATGACGTTGTGCCTCTTCGCTGTTTGATTGGCCCTTCGGCTCATTACATCGGGCGCGCTCGGACCGAGCTGAAACGAAGTATAGCAAGACAGCGGTTTGATTTATAGAGATCTAAGTGCGTGCGATTGCTTTGTTTTTCAATAAGTTTAACATTCCTCCATTTTTTATCGCAGGCCTGCTTCTCGAGGACTCGAATACGAGGTGCGGAGGATCTGAGGTAAATATTGTTGCAAAAGGCACCTTCGTTTTGTCATTTTTAGTGCATATGTTTCTTCTTTCGCTTAGCGTTGGAATAACCAGATTTAAAACGTACAACATTTTATTAGTGCGTCCTGCGTACTCTAAGTGAATGTGAGTTTACCCCAAATTAACCAATTTTATGTCGTCGAATCACCGCGTCAGTGGGATATTCAACCCAGCCGAACGACCTGGGCCTTTACTTGGAGTGCCATTTCTGGGTGCATGTGTGCGCACTTAGGTTTGCCTCATCCTTCGATAGACGGTAACAAAGCCAAAACCACGGTAATCAGATTGTGTGTTTTTTTTTTTAATTCATATGTTGGTAGACAGTGTAAGAATATTTTATCTGGATTATGTTACAGAGAAAATTATTTAGTGAGAGTGTCGTTAACCCTATGGTAGCTCGATTGTTTTCAACCAGATGAAAAATCTTTTTAACACACATTATTCGATAAAGGGTTATTTATTGGTATCTAGCCGTGTATTGGTCAACTTATTTGTTATTTTAGACAGTCGAGCTGAAGTAGAGGGCGAGTCACGAAAATAAATCTGGGAAACTTATTAACATTGACTGAGCTGGGCGTGTGGAGTCTTGTATATTAGTCTTTCCTCGTAAGAGCAGAAACAGGCAGCACTGAATATTGGAGAGCAATTTCATTGAGCACCAGTTACTCAAAAAACATTTTCCATGGCTCACTGATTAAGTCATCAAATTTATTTTTTAACACTATGTCCACAAAAACATTCGTACCTTCTTTTCACATTACACCTGTTTGTATCCACTGCTTGGTAGCCTGCGAGTATACTGCCGAGAAAAAAAAAACTGCTCTTAGCCTAATTAAATAAGGTAGCCGACTCTCTTTCCCCGGCGACCACACTAAAGCTCGACGAGAGCCGATGCGAAGCCGCCGAGGCTTCCGTCTTGGCGACGTCTCGTGCTAGCGTCGTGCTCGTCGAGAGACACTACAAGACGCGTTTGCAGCGATGCTGACGCTCTTTATCGCCTCTTTCAAGTTTAGTAGAGCGAACGCTGAATAGGGGGTTGCCTCCTGTCCAGCGTCCGCTCTGCTAAAGTGCAAAGAGGTGGGAAGAGCTTCCCCGCCTTGCCTTCTATAGGTGGTATTGCTTCAGGTCAAGTTTAGTTTACGACGCAAATAAACAAACATCCTCCTCAAACGCTTGGCTACCTAAGTGCTTAATACCTACATAAATTCGCATTTAAGGGCTTTGCACGCCTCTAATTGAAGCAATTATAATTTATAGGCTTGTACGCTGACTCCGAACACATTAGATATCGGCATACGCCGAAATAACCTTATAAATAAGTAAGGAGCTGACAAGCTGAAGAGAGTTACATGTATGATGGCATTAAGATTTACACTGAAATAGGAAACAGTAACGACTAGAGTAGTCAGTAATCAAAATGTGGCGTCCACTTTACTGGTTTCGCTTTATTTCGGTGTCTTGGGTAATGTTAATATAATTGGTGTGTTATTGCGTAGAGGTTTTTTTTGTTTTGGTGCTATTCTATTCGGTCTATTAAAAGGCATATCGCATTCACTTATGGTAAGGTGCATGCAGATGCGAAGCCTCGTCAAATGTGTTTGGGTATGTCATTCCAGGGGCCAAGGTGCGCATCCAACGAGATCTGCGGCTATAGACGCACCGGCCTTGCCTGCATCAAGTGTCCTTGCTACGGCACAGACGAAGCAGTCTGTGAGTAATGAGTTATCTTTTTGTTCGTGCCGTCTCTGTCATTTGCTATCCTGCTGATAAGTTTACTTAGGAAACAAGTTAGGTTACTGACACTACGAATTGAAAGAATAAAAAAAAAATGACACAAAAATTCAATAATTTCACCATACATTATCAAAGTATTGCAGCAGTCCCCTGCCTTGAGGTTAGAAATTATTTTAAAACTGAAGAGATTTATTTTCCTAACGTATTTGCTCATGTCCGAAGCCTGTTAGCAGCAAGTTCGAGTTGACTTAGCGACAGAATAAGAAATGGCAGACGGGGCGATTTATTCTCCGGTTGCCAGACTTCTTTGATGCTTTTGTCTATAAACTGACTGCTTCTTCAGCCGTATGTCCATGAAAAAACATGACGCACTCCTTGTCATCACTATCGAAATTCGTAATTCCAGTAAAGGCGGGAATTGCAAATGTATAAATTCTTTGACCTATCGTTGAGCTCATGGTATGGTAGCACGGAAGCGTTTAAAAGACTAAGAGTTCCGACTCAAAGCTAAATTTTCTGGATATAAATAAAGCCGGGAAGGACTTGGCCATCGCGGCCATTATACGCTCTGTTATAGTCTTTGACATATAGATCAGCAAGTAGCCCTACGACCTCACTTGCAGTATTCGTCCCCTAAGGCCGCAGTACCACCAAATTAGAACGATGAACAAATAGTATAAATAGCAAAGCCATCCACCGGGAGTAGCAAAATGCAAGGCTGGTTTTGGTTTATTTGTTGTATCTGTGCTGGTAGCTGTCAATCAATGTTTATTATCCTAGTGCGTAGCCTATTGGCTAGCGTAATAGTTATATCGATCCTAAATAACCCTGAATGAATCTCTGTGCTATGCGCCAATTTGAGCTACACACCAGCAGATAACGTAACTAGCCTACCCGAGCATTGCTAGGTTACTCGGTAGGACCAGAATTCTTCGGGACTTCTGGCAGGAAAACGATTATCAACCACGTCTCTCTCAATGTTTTTACCGACCTATTTGTGAGCAGGTAACTTCATGATCCTTTTTTCTTTTTTTTTTGTATCCACCGTGCACTAAGGCCCTGGCGTCATAGCATCCCAATATCGGTGTAAGCGGTGATAAGATGTGATACGCGGGCGTTGCTTGGTTTGTTCAAAGTAGCACAGGTACGGGTAATGATTTAACGAGTGAATTAACACGTGCTACCGACCTCTAGTAATATCTGACAGCGCGCTAAGTTACGGCGTATTTATTGCAAATTCAGGTGTGCCCAGGGACCCACAGAAGGTGTGTCACCCCAACTCCATGGTCCAGGTTGAAAGGAGGGGGTCAACTGGCTATGTGTGCAAGCAGTGCGCCTCCCACGCATCGGTCTTGACGGCCCGATCTCGCCAGCCAACTGACGACTAGCTACAACTAGAAGGGCTCGAAGCGCTTAAGTGCCTGAGAGATGTCTAACTACTGCTAAAATCCAGATGCAGTATGGATTAAAAAACGTATGGATGAAAGTGCTAACCAATAAAATATGACGCCAACAAATTATTTTTGTGGTCCACGTTGTTGCTCGATTCACATTAATAACCGGGTTATCAACTGCCATGGTCGCATTTCCACTGTGCAGCTGACACAAGCCATAATTATTCAAATGGAAATAAAACTACTTTTGAGAAAAGGGGCTTACCATATAAATCGAAATCAGTCAGCCAATACCAAAATAATTCCTGCCTTGCTGTTACGATCGTCGTTCGATTCATGCCTGTGACCCGGCGGAAGGGAACTCAAGCTTTTGTGGATTGCTTTCACACAACTTTCCCATCGGTGTGCTACGAGTTTCTCAAAACTGCCGTCATCCTACGCTACCACAGGTGTTCGATCGACCTCCTCAAACTTTGATCTCTGTGAAGTCGTCCCGACCGGTGTCGTAGACTCGTTGTTTAGTTTTCACCCGCCCGAACGCAAGAAACGTTTGGGGTGGATTACCTGAGCTACCCGGTCAAGGAGAGTGGCGTCCAGACGATGAGATCAGCCGGATGTCTACGAGTCAGTGTGTGATATCGCCTTACGTCTGTGCGTGACAATGTGATGGGGCAGAGACAAAAGGGTGGCAACAACAACATTTCCGCGTGGATTGCTTGACCTCTGAAGACATAGGGGTCCCTACATGGGGACTTAGGGAAAATCAGTTGTCTAAAAAGAGCTGACTAATGGTACCACCCGGCCCTCGGCTCTTGGCTCTCAACCATCTTACTTTTATATGTAAATAAATGAGGGTCGTACGAGAGATCCCCGCCTCCTGACGCTCCTTCCCTGGGCCCGGTTCGGCTCCTGACAACCACAGCCGAGTTTATCGAGCCTGGGAGCCGCTCGGCCGCGACAACGCAAAGACAACGTGGCCGCAGCTGTGTTCACAGTTTGTGCACATTCACTACGCAGAGTTGAAGTTCTTAGCAGCCGGGAACCTTTAAAATTAACCTACTTCAGTATTTTCAAATAAACCCCAAAAGCCGCCTCCTCCCTCTCCCCCCCCCCCCCCCCTCCATTTCCGTGCCAACGTCTACAGCAGCTAAATATTTAAAAAATGCGTGTACAACACTGTGTTGAGTGAAGCCAACGAGGGTTTTTCAAAGCATACGCTTGCGCAGTTAGAAATGTTGTATGTAAGAAAAAAAACTGCCCTCTTTTTAGCAAATGACCTTAGCTGCCATTTCGATCGCCTTACATTATTGGTAAAATGTGAGCCTGATTACGTCACAAAGCAGGAACACTAATGATGGTCACGACACAGTCAGTGGTGTACGTCAGCGGAAATAAATACGGCATGTCTCATGTTTCGCAGTGGTTTGCACTGCAGCCGGCGAGTCAACAAAATCAACAACGCCATCAATCACGAGATGAAACACCGCGGAGTCGGTACGCTGACTCTCTTGTGCTATAATTGGTATGTCGTCGCTTCTACAACGAATCACCAAGGTTCCTGTCGTTGAGTTTCCTCTGTGTTCCTTTGATGTAATGCTTTGCAAGCGTTCCACGCAGTGTAATACAAGTTTATGCAACCTTGAGACACATTGATTTTGACACATTGATTTTGACAGATTAACTGTAGAGCGTTTTGGTAAGCTGGCTTGAAACATAAATAATATAACAGATTCGGGACAAGAGACGAGGAACATATCTTTCAACTGACAACAACATGAATGAACTAAAAGCCTTCTTTGCAATTCCAAACGGCAAATAAAGAAAGAAAAGAAAGTGTGTAGATAAAGTTGTAAATATATTTTTTTTAAGATAATACATGACTTGAAAGAAAGGCTGCACTATCAGTTTGAGGGGGAGTGATTAGAAACTACGTTTGTTCCGAAGTAAAGTAGGCGATCTCGTTTTTGGAAAGAACAAGTGATGCCCCAGACATGTTATTGTCAACTGTGTTCATTGTGAATGATTCAATGATTTCCCTGCCAACTTTGTTAATATGCCCTCCCAAATTCTAGTGTTCTCGAAACATGGAACGCAGTCATTGCATGTGGGGCATGCCCGACAACGGGGTGATAGGACTCAGCTGAGGGCCGTGACACCTTCAAATGATGCTTTTTGAATCTGTGGTTGACACATCTCCCCTTCTGCCCGATAAAGACCCCTTTCGAAAGTCATGTGCCGATTATTCAAAGGACGGAACCCTGCACAATGGCGGAATATACTGCGTCGAGAAACGTGCAAGTCATTCCATAAGATAGCGAACGTCGGAGCATGGCCAACACTACGAGCCGACGAGCCAATCAAACAGCGTCGAAAGTGCAACGTCTCTGCGGTCATTAACCTTGTTTTTTAGTCTGTGTGTTTCTTTCCGGTGTGCCGTGACGTTGAGGTTTCAGTCCGCCATTGTGCAGGGACTCCACAGCTGCCAACAGACGGCAGTATTTCGAAAGGGGTCTATAGAGGCTTTCGGGCAGCTGTGCATAGAACTCGCCATAACCGACCGTCAGTTTTTGTTTCTACTTATTTCGTTTGCTTCACTTAATCATCTCACACAGCAGGACAGGTTATTCCCACATTAGGTGCTACTGTGTCTTTCTCTCCAGCATTGGCCTTTGTGGAGGCTCGTTAACATCCGCTTCATTGGCTCGGCATCTCGGTAAGTCAAGAGAAGGTCGGCCATGGCAGCTCAATATGGCGAGTGTTCAAAGCGTCTATACACTTTTCCGCAACCTGAAGGGCGAAATAAACTTTTTTCTTCACACAGGACGAAGTTGATAGCGTGCTTCACATTGCTTCCCTGCTGCTTCTTGCCTCTTTCTACGCGTTTACAAAGCTGATTAAAGCGCTTTCTGCAGGAACAAAAACAACCATTTTATTGAACCAGGAGGCAAGACCACTCAACCGGTGGGGTTCATTGTGCACATACGTAATAATCGCAAATCGATCCAGCCTCTTGTTTTTGGTTACAGATTGTGGACGAGTAAGGATAAGAATGAACCTCTGCAATGTATTCCTTAAAACGTCCGCTAGATACCCCGCGATTCCCAGCCTAAGGGGCTGAAGATGGAAGCTTTTCTCCGATAAGTGAGGTCATGAATTCGAAAGATATGATCGTCGTCCCTTGTTCCGAGTTTGTTTCGGTGTCGAGTTGATTTTGACAGCACGAAAATAATGTGATGATTTGTTCGAAACAACATCTTGCCACGTGATATTCCCAGTCGTGTCGCAGCCATACGCGGAGCTACTAAAATTGAACATGAAGAAAGCACACAAGCCTGGGCTTTTGGTGAGGACAACACGATGTCGAGAAAATAGATTAATTACGGTTTGTATGACTCAGTAGGAAGTAATTTGAACAGAATACAAAGAAACATGAAAAGAATGGCAGCTATGTATGCGCCATTATGTTGCTGCCTAATTACACCTACACTTTGTCTCAGAAATTGTGTGCAGCTTTGAGAAAAACACCGCGGCAGAGTGCTACTGTTCAAAATGTCCCATTTTGGCTTAAAAATTCGCGCTAAATCTGAACGGGCATAAAACCACGTTGTACATACTCCCGTGCCCCTCCCCCCCTCCCCTCCACACACACACACACGCACAACTTTGCAGATGTATTTTCAAGTGAAGTACAAAGCTCACGGGAAGATACAATTGTCCTTTGTGTTAACAAGAAACAAGCGTGTACCATGCCTTTGAATGGCAGAACCTCAAAATGCTTGACGCCATATAGGAAATATAAATATCAAGCGTGAATCGGTAAACATTTCAATGATGCGGCAGTGGCGTTCTTCGGAAAACAAAAACAAAAAAATAATATCACGACACTATAACATTAAGCACTGAAACTCTGCGTTTACTTGCTCTTTGTCAGGTATCCGACGTCTGCGTGATCACTTTAACTAAGGTGGTAGGTTTCTTATCTTATTTATTTAATTTTTATTCAGTGTGTAGACTATACTAGGTGTGACCAGTGTGTAAATATTAAAAGAACATGATAAGAAGTAAGTAAAGGAACGCAACATAGAAATGATGCTCAGCTGCGAAGCATCTTCAAGACGCAACTTTAAGCAGGGCCGACGTGTATTACTAAATGGATAGAAAGCGAAACGAAGTCTACACGGCGTCGCCAACACGTGACCTCGGAAGCAGCTCTCCAAGACGCGGCATCTGCAGATTTTATCAGCGTCTGCAAGTGTCAACGAGAGAAAAGAAAGACTCGCGATACCCGTTATGAACGAAAAAACACAAATAAAAACGGCTCAAACGCAAAAACATTATCTCGAGACTCGCACGCAAAGCTAGTGCCACTCTGTCGTTCTTTTTGGAAGCCTTATATTTGGCTCCGTAGAGTCAAGTGACGACCGTTGAGGGAGCCTGGTTTTGGCACGCACGAACAGTTCTCCTCTAAACATGGACGCGTCATTGGTTCTTCTGGCCATAGGCTGTCTTTGCGTCGCAATTTCCAGTAAGTCTGCTTTCATTCTGTCGACGCCCGCTTTTCCGTTCTACATAGTGAAGGCCAGCGCAGTGTCCCCACTGCTGGAGCCGCGCATTGTGAAACCACCCACCATAGCAACAAGAAGCCACCCGCTCTCTACTCCGTTCACCTTTAAGCTGCGACTGCAGTCAATGCAACAAGCACCATCGAGAGCTCGAGGCCGCTGCTTTCCAGCGTTCTTCCGCAGAACGAGCGCTCGCGCTAGAAATGCGTGGTTTAAAGCCAGGAGCGCGGGTATAGCTAGCACTTGTAGCTCTCGCTGCAGTCTCAGCTTAAGGGTGAACGAAGTATAGTAGTGCAGCCGCGCACTGCGAAAGTGGGTGACTTCGTCTTGCGTCTTAATAGCACCCAGATGACAACGGCAGTTCTCACCTTATAAGTGACTATTGAATTTTTTTTAGCATAAGTGCAGGGCTGCCAACACTGAAAATTAAAATTTTCCTAGCGAACGATTGAAATGTCCCTATTTCTGCCGAAATTGTTTTTGCTTGCCCCCAAAATTACATAATACTAAATATTCGTTGTTTTTTTGTCACTTCCATTTTTACGATGAGAGATATATTATGTAGCCTTTATGCCTCGCGTATGTTTCGCAAAAATGAGTTCATCGGTACAAAACCGTGGCCAAAGCAAATCTGGCGAGATGAAGTGTTAGTGCAGGAGATTCAAACTGACCAATGAAACCTTAACTTTGCCTTAGTTGTTATGCATGCCGTCAGGTCATGGTACTGTTTAATAACTTCACTAGCGCTCTTTATAATAGCTAGTCCAAAAGAAAAGGTGTAACACAAGCCAGAGTTCTCAAACTCGAACACACGGAACAGGACAAACAGCAACTAACATTTCGTGCATGGCACTTCACGAAATATTACAAGTCATGGTAAGTCTGTATCTCTAGACAGCGCAATATTTCTTCGTGTTCTCAAGCTTTCATTTTCGATATTGCACAGCGGGGCTATCAGAAGCTTCAACTTGGCTGCTTTCTTCCTCCGTAGTTTTCACGGGAGCGCTGAAAACGGATGAAAATTGATGTTGCCGATAAAGAAACGTTGTTCGAGTGATCCTCAGTGCTTCCAGATGGTCGCACAACAAACGCCAAACGGCTGGAGGAAATAACCTAAATGTAACCAAGGACGCTAATAATCAATGTTATCTCAAAATAAAATCATTTATTAATTTATGAAATTACAGATATATATGGTGCCCAAAACTTCCCTGAAACCAGCAAGATTTCCCTTATTAACACAATGACCTGAATGTTATCTTAATCTGGGAAATGTCTTTTGGGTTGGCAGCCCTGCTTGCACGGGACATTATCGCATCCTAGTGGTGGTCGTGGTGGTCGTTCTGGCTCGTTTTAGCCGAGAAAAATTAATTAGATGGTGCGAAATGTTTGCTGCAGACGGCATACGCACTCAGCAGAGAGGCCACCACAATGGCTGCCGATGTGACGTCAATCCAAGCCATGCATAACTGTTATACCGGGGACGCGTCTCCGCCTGGTGTGTCGAGCACTCTATCCCACCCGTACATCAAAAGGTGTTCCTAATATCCCGAGGTGGCGACAATCGACGTTAGAAAAGCGGGTGTGTCACGCTGTCGGATGTCGCGATCCTGGCGGTTGGTCGTAGAAATGCTGTCGGGAAGCTCGAGAAAACCCGAGTGTCGCTTTCGTCGCGGCATCCCAACTCCCCATCTCCTGGCCGCTGAAGCTTCCGAGGAGATTCAAGCTGCAGAGCAACCTGCGGGAGAACAGGCCACATCCACCACCGTTGCAGTGACGTGGAGACTCAATTTGCAGAGCGATCCTGGTAGCTACACCGACAGGGTCGCGACCGACGACAACATGACACTTCTTGACGTCATCAGGCTGAAATCGAGGGACCGCCTTTTATGAAACGGTGAACAAACCGTGTCGTAAAGATGTACCAGGCACCATGGTAGAACAAGGCGGTGAACACGCCAGTCGAAGATGCTTTCAAGGAACCATAGTATAACTATACAATAGACCGTCTTCAAAAGTCCGCGCCAACGCCTTTCCGCCATTGCTTGCTCACATACTCAGAGCATGCATTAGACACGAGGCCTGCGTCATCATTCAGCGTGAACTCGGCTCAGCTCGTATCGAAAAACGAGTGTGACGTCAGTGTTCGACGATGACTCGGATCCGTTCAGGCGCTTCGGGAGAAAACCGTGGTGACCGCCAATGTTGCTTGATGATCCTTTGAAAAGGGTCTAAAGGGAAGCAAAGGTTACAGGTGGGAGTAGGGGCGGATTTAGAGGGGGGGTCCGGATGTCCTGACTCCCCCTCTTGATTTCTGCATGTATAAAAATTTAGGGCGTGGAAACGGGGGGGGGGGGGGGGGGGGTGTGTTCCTAAACACATGGTACGCTGACCAACACCTAACCCCCCCCCCCCCGGCCCCCCCCCTCTGGCAATTCCTGCATCCGCCCTTGTGGGAGACAGGTGGACTTTGGAACGTGCATCTGTGGCACATGCGCTTGCGCTAAAAGGGTACGTTTCAAGGCAAAAAAGTGCGCGCTGGCCCGCGCTTGTTTCATGTCATGCCCAAGTTTGCTTTTGACCAGTGCTGCTCACATCCTGAGGACCTGAATGTAAAGCCCCTCGGTGTGTTTGGGCAAAGCCACTAATTCATCTAATTGTAACCACACTTCAGCTATTGTTGCCAGTTATCTTCATGAAGCTTCCTGGTACTGTATCTAAACCCCGGACAGTCGCATTTTCAAATCGTAACTTCGCCGATTGCACCTGCTCTGAACTCAACACGAAGATGGCGACGCCAACAATAAAATCGGGGAATGCCGTGCCGATATTCTAAAGCTAGCTTTTGCATAAGCGCGAATTTTATTGAAGGTCTTAACATGAAGGTGATTGTCCTCTTCTGGTTTGTGGGCTTTATATTTATAACAATGTCACAATTACTAGCCTCATCAAGCTTGCATAAAAATTTGTTTCTTTCTTTTTTTCTGCAGGTGGTGTCTTCGGGCAGACTCCCACGTCCTGTGAATCAGTCAGTGCTTCAGAACCTTTTTCACTATTTCATCGGTAGATCAAATTTGATCGGCCACAATCTGCATCTGTAGGAGCTGCTTTTTTTACACTAAATATTTTCAATGTTGGAGATTCCAGCATAACGGAAGACACCTCGCGGGAAAACGTTGAACTGGCCGGAACAGGTCCTTTCGCGATTTCCTCTCGTCTCTTGGGGCTTCCGTGATTGCATGTTATCGGTGGCTGACGCCATAGCCAGCCGCCGAAGTAAAGTGAGGGAAGTTGCGTTGGTTAAATTATAGTTGTGTTGTGTGTTATTTATACAGCCTGATGTTAGCCTTAATGGGCGTCTGATGTCCCAGCTGTAGATAAGAAATTTAGCCAGTGCGGTACAACCGCTAGCCTGGGGTATTTAAATGGATTGTCCGGTGAAAACCGGAAGTTTTTAAGATTTCGTGATGGTTACCTGGTGGGAGCCTAATAATTAACATAGACCATTTTTATTCCATTAAACGACATCCCAATTTAGTGTAATCAACGACGGATAATTGAACGAAACTCCATGCCGAATTTCGCAAGTATCAACGGCTGCACTCCCATGCCTGACGTGACGTCACGCCAGTCTTGCAATTTTCATATCCTATGCCTCATTCCTCCGTGGGAACACAGTGCTCCCGACGCACCGCAGCATTCCATATTACTCGCCACTGTAAATGTCGCGGAGAAGTGTGGAGCGTGACAACCGCACAACAAATGCCCTTTCATTCTAAAAAAATAAAAAAACAAATCTAGCGCAGCAGCGATGGTGAACCGCGTCGTACCGCTCACGCGGAGGACAAAATTCGAAGTGCACTTCAGTTCGGCGCGTTCTTTGCCTGATGTTACCTCAGAAACTCCGCTTCCCTGAAGGTGGAAGAGGAAAACTCCGTTTATGCACGCTTGGGTTAAAATACAATTACACCTCCAGGCAAGCACACAAAATTCAGATTTGTCGTGGAAGATGCTCCTACAGCCATTGACAATGAGGTCTAAATGTTTTCATGAATACGACATTTGACCGGATAATCCCTTTAACAGGTACCACGCAGTAGTAAAACACGAGCGCACTCTGGGGCGATGTTTATCCAGATCGAAACGGGCAAGGGTGAGGACAGTGGGGAAGATTGAACCCAAGATCCGTGGGTTCTGCAGCGCGAGCTTTCGGTCCACGCGCTGCGTGCTGCGGTACGCCAGATGTGCTCATAGAAACAACAAAACAATCGTGAGACATTTCACTCTGTAAAGGCTGAACTCCATGGAACGAATCCACCACTTTCCGGGTTCCCGGTTCGAGAGTTTGGATTTGGATTTGGATACGACTGAAGTGTCAATTAGCCGGATCCAAATCCAAGTGCATGACTTGGTAGGAAAGCTTGGGAAAGCTTCACGCTTCACCGCCATTTTGCGTAAGTGAAGGCGGACATAACCTTCTTCCTTGAAGGCCCATCCTCGGTTGCCATGCCAAACCAAGTTCGACTTGCTGCGCAAGTACCGCCGCACTTCGTCTTGCGACAAGTTGGCGCACTGCGGAGGGTTTTCAACCCAGCCGTTGACTTGAAACGAGAACGGGATGTTCTCGTCCTCGGCCATCGTCACCGGTTAACGAAAAGTAGCGGAGCCGCAAACTCTAGACTGAAACGCCGATGACAAGGATAACTCAGCAACATGGAGAAGTCAAGTCTAATGGCGTTCCTATCCTACCAAGTATCCTCGATACCAGATTTTTTACTATACTTCGTTTCACTTTATCTGCGAGCGAAGCCAAAGCTAGAAGCGCGAGACCAGCGCTTTTTGCGTTTCTGCCCAGCTCGCGCGCTCGAGCAAAGCCTGAAGGCACGGAGCTTTCGTGATCGCGCTTCCAGCTTTGCCTTCGCTCGCACATAAGGTGAAACGAAGTATAGTTTACATTTCTGCCGCCAGGTGACGCCACATCCGCGGAAACTGGTGGAATCCGACGGCACGCTCGTTTTGCGCACGACGTAGCCGCCACTGCGTTGATTCCACGCGCAGAGCAAAAGCCGCCGGCCAAAATTCGTCGGTTATTCGCAGCATATTCGTCCCATGGAGTTCAGCCTTAAAGGTGGTTGACCAGCGAAGCTGTTTAGCACACGACACAGACCCGCCCCGAGGAGTCGGAGGAAACCAGACACGCGCGACGGGACCGCCACCCCGGGAAGGTGGAAGGAAAGGAAGCTAAGTACGCAAGCGGCTTGGAACGACGACAAAGAGAGGGCGGTGAGGGCGTGGACATGGCCGACGCGGGTCGCAAAGCGGCAAATCTTTTAGAAACCTTTATCATCTACCTGAGAGTCTACTGATCTTGAAAATGGTGTCTATTGATGACTAATCTACTGAAAATGCATATTCATGTGATGAGACGCATAAGCTTTTGCATAGAATGAAGCGATTTTGCGTCAAATTCGGGACCTGAGTTTTTGTTGACGTACACGAAAAATCCACGGAACCGTAGCCATAAACAACTCCGGTGTAAAAAAAAACAACCCGGCAGCGATGAGAGGGTCGCTTGTAAAACGAACCTTGGCTAAAACCATTATCCACAAAGACCCATGTAATAAGTCACGTCGTGTGAGGCGAAGAGCTGTCCCGGTCATTGTTGTTGCTGTTGTATAAGCGTGTTGCCTATATAGGTTGCTCCGAACGCAATGTACACGCAACCGCATGAACCAGACATGAAGCATTTATCAACGTTTATCAGCGCGGTAGCAGGACCGTAGGAAGTTCTTTCGTCACTTCTCCAAAGAAGGCCAGGACTCCAAAGACGGCCAAGACAACATCGCCGCAGGTTTGAAACGTAGTGAATAAAAATCGGGGCAAACAATCATCAAGCCAATGCTTGCCTGCTGAGACCCGAGCGCATTGTGCACTGAGATGGCACATGTCACTGCACAACCTGTTTTCGACCGCGGTGCATTCCAGAGAGTGGCGAACCCTATAGGGCGCTGGAGTCGCGAAGATGGCTATTCAGGAAGATCTTCAACAATGGCAGTCACCATCGTCCTTAACGAGTTATAGATTCCGCCTCATCGCCACAGAGTACCGGTGTGCGAGAAAATAAATCCTTGTCTTTCGGAACTCAAAAATAAACTACGCACTGCCAATCGTCTCCGTCAAAATCTAGCCGCTATAGACCTTTCCAATGTTTACAAAATCACAGTCCAGCGTGCGATCTTCACAGTCCAGCACGTGCGTGTTCGTCGCTTCGGAAAGCGAGCAAAGCACGCGCCATACGCACGAACACTCAAAATGGCACCGGGCACACGCTCTTTCTTGGAAAGGTCTATAGGAAGTATTCACTGGCGGCCATAGCTGTGTGCACGACTGCTGAGCACGTGCTGATGGCGAGCTTCCACAGTTCTTTTGTAACGTGCATTCCGCACCCTCAAGATTGTCGGTCTTAGCAGCCTATTAATGTGGGCTCGTTCAGAGCATGCGTTCTAGACATCATCCACAAATATGGCGCCCAGTGAATACTCCTTATAGCTGTTGCGTCTAGATGCCAAAGTCTCCGAACATATCGTTATCCGAACCAAAGACGTCTGCTCTTTCTGACATATATTAATCACATCTGCTCAAATATTTCTTCAAGCTCTAAGTTTTTTTGCAGACGATTGCTTCATATACAAAAACATTGAGAATGACGAAGATTATTTTAAACTTCAACTAGACTTGAACCATGTGTCAAATGGGTGCAGCAACCTGGCGAATGGAGCTGAATGTAAAAAAATGTAAAAAGTTACATTTTCGAGAACAAAAAAAACGAAAAAGAAAGTCTGGGCTATGCCACTGCCAATCAACAACTTGATAAAACAGATGCAATTCGTTATCTCAGTGTTATTTTTTCAAGCGACTTACAATGGAATAGTCATATTAATTTTATACCAAATAAGGCAAACAGCATGTTGGGATTTTTATGTCGTAATTTCCGTCATTGCCCAAAAGAACTGAAGGAAACTTTATATTTTTCGTTTTCGTTCAGTCCTGGAATATGCATTCATAGTTTGGGACCCCTAAACTAAGAGCCTATCGGATAAATTACAACGAGTACAAAGTCGCTGCTCCAGATTTGTCTTGAATAATCATACGTTTAAAGCGAGCGTCACGGCTATGAAAGAACAGTTGTGTAGGGAAACGACGCCTTGTGTCGTCGTTTCCCTACTTTGTCCTAGTCTTTCGGCGCTTGTCTTTTCTCATAATGAACCAACTGGCCCAACTCACCATTTTGTTGCAAGAACAGTTCCTATGACAACTGCTCTCATGCAGACGAAAGAATTTAAGATGAAAACTTTTTTTATTGTATATACAATAAAAAACTTGCATCAATAAAGAAAATTACATCCGATGTCCTTTCTACGTGCCAGAAAAAGTTGACCATCAATACAAAGCTGCAACTATAAACTCTTGTTGTAGACCATTTTTTATTCGAACAGCATTATAATGGAACATGCTGAATGAAAATGTGTTTCCCTCTGTATTTTCAATTGAAATGTTTTTTATAACCTCTCTCTGCAATAATGCCTCCAAGGCGATGCAGGTAATCTTAATAAATAAATAAATAAGTAGATAAATAAAAAGGTATGTATTACTCTTGTATATTTTCAACAATAAAATGGCGGCCAACGAGTCCCTCTAATACATGGAGACGAATGGCATCTGCTATCCGGAACGAGCACCCTTTTTTGTTATTTAAGTTTTTTTAATTGTGTGTAGCTTGTTAATCAGATAAAGATAAGTTGTAAAAATTTGCCATTAGGTCCCAGTCGGAAGAACTACATTTTGGACTGAGACTGAGCGAAAGGCGGCGGAGCACCCGCTCGTGGCACGTGTCTTGCGCTCAACCGAGCAAACAAGAAGAGAAACTTTATGTGAAATATGTCTGAATCCAACATTTCGAGGTCTCTGCCAGACGTACAAATGCAATCTTTGTAGATAGAACAAAAACATATATGACAGCGTCGAAAGTATTTTCAACACAATAAAATAAAAAGCGGACAAAAAATCACGACAAAAAAGAGGACACGTGCGACAGACAAGAGCTTTTTATTTCAGCCTGTGTTTTTTTTTTTTTTTTTTTATGGCGCGTTTTATTTCATTCTGAACCACTACCAACTAGCCCAGCTTTCAACCCTGCTGTATAATTTCAACACAATGGCTGTTTCAAATGTTTAGTTTCGACTGCTCACAAGTCGATATATCTATTCATTTTTAATGTCTAAAAATATTCCTCAAGGTTGGAAGTATTATTGCATGAACAAACAAAATAAAAATACATTGATTATTAGTATCTATTTCTTGTATATTACGCGCAAAAACGGTAAATTATACCTTCCAACGAATTTCTTTTTTATAACTAATGATCATAACTGTATAGCCGTGTATCTTTTCTGCATACTAGGTTTCGTTTTTGTTTATTCGTTCTCTGTACGTCCTCTTACGTGGGACCAAAATGTTTCGCAGTCTCCTCTAAATAGAAAAAAAAAAGTAAAACTGATGACGAATTTCGGGCGTTGTGTACATGACGAGCCAAAAACGCTGTATAGCGAAGTGTGGGTTCCTTTGACTTTTCATTCATTGTTTCAGGACGCGGACTGTATTAGAGGCCAGAGATGTGTGCTGCACGGCAACTTCTCTCAGAGTGCTAACTGCGAAACATACCACACCTGTGAGTCATCAAGTTCAACTGTTTCAATGATAGTAAAATCACGAAACATTTTTTTTGTTTTCTTTATTTTTAATTTACAGGTATCCCGGTCGCTAACGACGGTTGCACGGTAAGTTTCTTCTTTTTTTTTTTTGCTTCTGTTACAATTTGTTATTGACTCGCTGCCCCATTAATACGCTTATATGCTGGCGTAACACCACCGGGTATACCAACTTCCTTTCCTGGCTACCCCAACAATCACTTACGAAATGGGATTAGACTGAGGGAGAAGAAGAGACGAGAGCACGTCCAGGGACGTCAGAGTGCCACGCTCCAATTGGAAGGATTAGTAGTTAGACGCAAAGCGTAGCTGCTCTTGTCTCTACTCACTCTTCGAACGCGCTCGAGCGCCAAACACCGGCGACTTGCGTTCGGCGTTCGCGTTCGAACGCGTTTAAACAGTGCTGTGGGGATAAAGACAACTAGCTATGCGCCACCCCTAGTCATTCACTGAAAAGTTTTCGTCATAATCATCATCATAAACATCACAGTCAATAAACGCCAGGCGTAGCGAGTCCCGAGAATCCTATGCAGAGCGCTTCGTCTGCTTCTTTTGTAGGGGGTTTTGGTGACGGCAAGGAAACGCCGAGCTCTGATTGGCTCTGATTGAAGGACAGTGGGTAGACCTCAAGGCAGCTTGCTTTGAGATCTACCCTCTGTCATTTAATAAAAGTAAATCAGAGCTCGGCTTTCTGACGTCATCACAACCCCTGCTAAAGAAGCAGACGAACTCGCGCTCCGCATAGTCGCTCCGTCGTCAGTAAGATTGCGGAGACTATACTGCGTTATGCAGGTTAAAGACCCTAGGCTGGCACAGTTAAAGTCCTCTTTAGATGAGCTACAAGACGGCTCTTCAGATGAGCTACAAAACGGTTGCCTCAAACTCTCCATTATAAAGTTTTAGGGAACCGTTTTCGCACATCTGATATACGGTGCGATGGGCCTTCCGGATTGAACTGCGCATGCGCTACCGCACAATACTCGCGCATGCGCAGTTCGTGCCGGAGGGCCCTTGTCGTAGCGTATCGAATGTGCAGAAACGGCTCCCTAAAACTATCTACTGTCCGATGCGTGTTTCTTCCTCGTGCGTGTTTCTCCCTGTCACATTGGTCGTGCACGAAACCGACTGCGGACAGGTTCTAAGCACACACGTATAGCAGATCAAACACACGCTTCGAAGGTGGCTCGAGGTCTGCCCCTGGGTAATTCTGTGAACATGTCTGCGGCCCAGACCGTTTCTTTTGTACGATGCGCGAGCGGTCTAACTGCGGCTTAAAGGATCCCTCTGATGACATTCGAGCTTCTCACCTGTTTATGTTATTACCTCGTTAGTATAATTCGGGCTTCTCGGGGGAACAGGTATAGTTCCCACGAAATATTAGCCCTTGATGTTTTATTTCGATCATGGCAAAAAAGAACTCAACGTCCGGTGGTGACACGGTGACGTCACCGATAACCACTTTGTGAATGGCAGTGTCAGCAAGAGCCGCCCTAATTATTTTTACAGCGGAGCTGTTAAGGGCTGGCTTCCCCAGTATCATGTCCGGCAGGAAACAAATGATGACACAACACTCTGGACAGCTACCGCCATCGATAAGCGACTGCGGCAACCAGACAACCGGCTTGCCGGTTGTCTCGTGGCAGCCGTCGCTCATAGATGGCGGCAACCTCTCCAGCCTTTCCACTCTGGCTTGCCGACTTGCTGCCGGCCAGTACTTCATTCCCAGCATAGAACAGCTTCGCTGGTCTTCCTTCGTCACCAGAATGGAAAGGCAGAAAGTATTTATGCGGACTAAATAACGTGTATTACTCCGTAAACCATCGTTATTCTTTCAATAAAGCGTTTTCTACTAAGCGAGAAAGATGGGACATAAAAAATGTTTCAAATGTGCAAAAACAATAGAAAAAAATAGGACACACCCGCCTTTTTTCTTTCGCCTTACTGGCGAAGGAAAAAACTTGGAGGACGCGGAAGCTTTATATCGGGCCCGGTCGCACCGCCTTTTCATTCGCCCTGCGGACGTCTCTCTGCGGGGCTTAGACAGTAGCGCGTCTGGCTCGCAACCGACGGGTTGTGGATTCGAATCCCGTCTAAAATTATTCAATCTCTTTTAATGCAAATTAATTTTTTATGAAGTGAAATCATTTGAGACACGCGGCGTCCTTTAATTGGCATTACATGTCATGTTTTCTTTGCACTTTAATTCCACGCGTGAAGTCACGTTTCACGCGAGTTTTGTGGGCTGTTTCAAATTTCCTCGCGAGGTCATGTGGCTGTGACGTCATGACCGTATCGACCAATCAGGTTTTTCCAGTCACGACGTTACCGACGCCGATTTTTCTGCGACACGAGCTCCTTAACGCTATCGTGTTAATAAAATGTACCAACTTTCTCAAATAAATCACGTAAAAATAACGCGTTGGATGACTGAGTGATGCTTCGCTCTTTTGGCGCGTGGCCTACACGCGATGGCTCATTTAGAAAGCAGAGAAGTGGCCCATCCAAAACAACGGCCCATAGAAAATGGGGCAGTGGACAGACGTGCTGTGATTGAGGGTTTCTCACTTCATGTGGGCAACGCAGCGCATCACAGGGCGCTGCAAAGATTGCCGTCTGCCGTACCTAGGGACCCAACGCGAACGCAGGCAACGTGGTTCTCGCAGGCGGTTAGGCGGTAGCAGCAGACGACGCAGCCGCGACCCTTACTCTTCCCATAATACCTCACGGCCGCGGCTTGAATGAGCACATTACTTTCTAGAAAGCTTCATTCGCCAGCCGCTTCGCTCCAACCCTCCAATCACTGAATTGTTTTCGATTGTCAAGGAGGAAAAATGTTTGGCTTCTTTTTTGTAATTTTAATTCGCTTACAACTGCCAAATGAATTATAATTTTTCGTCTATGTTCTAAGTTCGACTAGGTCCATTACAGTGCGAATTTCAAGCCAGTTAAAAATTATCGAAGGGTCCCTCTAAGGCTTCTAAGTGACGGGAAAGTTGATAGGAGGTGTTTACTTAGACTCGATGCTAAGTGCATGAAAGTACATTTGGCGACACAGGTATAAACAAAAATACTCCCTAGGCAAGGCAGTATTGGAAATTTTAGAGGTAGTGCTAGCACCACGGAGGTCGTCGGAAAGTATGAATCGCGCAACGAACTTTTTTCGAACATATTCCAATGTCTAAGGTATTCAAGGTCAGGGCCCCAAATGTGAGCTGCGTACCCATGCCTTCATTGTAGCAGCGCAGCACATCACTTCATAAACAGCACCCAATGACTCTGGTTCGCGTCCAGGTGTCGTTTCGTCTCTGAACGCCAAACGTTTCCTTCTTTTTTTTTTTTTTTTGTTTACAGTGCAATCCTGGGTATGCGTGCTACATGAAATTTTGCATGCAAGCTCCTTTCGAATGTGAGTATTCACTAATGCTTCACCCGGTAATTTACGACGAAGTTTTTTTTTTTTTATTAATTTTAACAGGGACATTACGAACTAATAGACCCTCAACTTATAGACGATGAGCAATAAAATCAAAAGCTGGGCCCTACTTGGATCGCAAGAAGAGTACTCGAAAACAGCCTTCCGAAAGGAAATATCGAAAGGTCGCAGCCGATGCTTGAGAGCCCATGAAAGCAATGATATACCCTCTCGTTCTTTTCAAGTTTCAGGGCTGTCCTATAAAGCAGACTAGAGCCACTGAAGGAGCTAGGCTTAGAGTATCGGCACTCCATCCCCCGATCTGCTAGTGGGCGCCGCCATCTTGGTGCTTAGTGCATGAGCAGACGCAACTGCCGATCGTCATGTTTGAAAAGTGCGACTTCCTCAGCATTAGATTTGGTGTTAGGAAGCTCATGCAATATTGCTTTGCTCTGTTGCGGACTGTTTTACCATTTCTGGAGGACCGAAATGCGTTTCCTGCCATTTCAGATAAAGCTTCAGATAACTGGCAACCATGATTGTAGAGCCAAGATGGCTGAAATGTCGTTACTCTGAAGCGTAGCTTAATTATTGGCTCTAGAGCAGACGATATACGTAGCAATCATAATAAGTAGTTTTTTTACACGGATTTTAAGTTGGTCAAGATCGTTTTATGAAAAAAAAAAAAAACTTGTGTTAGGGTGTTGTTGTTGTTGTTTTTCGACCTGGGGGTAATAGGGGCTACTAGAAAAGAGGCGAAATTGGTTAACCAGCTAATTAACTCAAACATTTTAGTTAACGATTTTAATTTTTATTTATGGGAGCATAATGAAGTTAGAGAATCGATGCTTCATCTCATTATGAAGTAAGGTGTAATTTTTATGAAAGAGTTCGTAGCGGGCGCTACGAGACGAGAAATATATCCAGCTTGTACACAGTTTCAAGCCGAAACTAAGTGTACGTCGAGCTCTTGTGGCGTCAATCCTTCTACATTGCGCGTGCGTCGCATACTGCTGATGTCATCTGCGGCGTTGACATGTGGGTCGCGTCTAGAAAGCGCCACCTTCCGCGAAGTGACATCGATGATACGATGAGTACGTGTTTATACTCCAATGCACCCGCCATCCCCTTCTATTTCAGGCTTGGTGCTTGAGGACCTGAATTCACGCTGTGGTGGCTCCGAAGTAAGCATCATTGCGCAAGAGCGTAACGTGGAAGATGTCACGGGGGCTAAACGTTATATTTAAGTGATGTCAACTTCGACTCCTTATTTTTACAGCGGGGAATATCACTTCAATCCTAATTTTAAAAACCAGCGACATGAAGTGAAAACTTGTTTACAACACAGACAAAGGAATGGATATAAAATACCGTGAACAAATATGGCAATTTGTTGCAAAAGAGTTTTATTAGACCGTCCCGATAACTCCGATAACGGTACCCGATAACAATATGATGTGAGTGAAAAGAAGTCGGCAGACTATCGGGTGAAGTTGTTGGAGTTATACGACCAATCTCCTAACACTCTCTATTGTGCAACCTTTTTTTACTCGAAACATTGGTATGTCAATGTTCATATCAGCCGTTTGTGAATTGCATTTTTCGGTAGAACGGTTCAAGTTTTGCGGAGTTACATGCGCACCAGAGCACGGGAGAGACACTGCGTGTAGATTGGCAACAGCATCCCTACTCCGATTCTATTAACAAATAATGAAGCTTATAGAGCTGATCAAGTTGTGCACGTTCAGCATTAAGTCATTCTTAGGGTAATAAAATGATAAGTAAGCAAAGAAAGTATTGGGTGTTATGATATATTAGCAATTCCAAAAATAAACTTCAAATGAAATTTCGGGTGAAGGACCCAGAAAGCATGGATGTTTCAAGTAAACCGGTATAGGTTCAGTTGAAGTATTGCACAACCCGTAATTTTGTTAAGGTAAGGTTCAATGCATAAACAAATACACAAATATGCTTAATTGAACCCCACGACAGACATTTATTTTTTCATAAGTCTTTGAAACGGATATTAAAAAACGAATAAAAACTAGAACACAATTTTTTCTTCAAAACAGTAGGTATCTTTTGATTGGTACAACCCAAGACGGAGCTTTACAAGGAGGAACAAACACAAACGTCTCAATTGAAACGTCTGTGTTTGTCCCTCTTTGTAAACCTTTGTCTCGGGTTGTAGAATGTTTCATAACAAGCAGCTCGCCTGCTTAGTTAAGTTGGCATCCTTTAGGTATATTACAGATATAACTATGCCAAAAGGAACTGATAAATGCTTGCCTTTGGCTAAGGGGGAGTAAAATTATGATGATATCAATTGAAACGTATAAAACGTTGATATACCCACTCAACGAATATATCACGTTGTCGCGTTATTTTCCTTTCGCGAATGCTACGAATACTACTCTCATGGGCAATATTGTGACGGGAGAGGGGGGGGGGGGGGGGGGCCTTACCATATTGCCCATGAAACAATGTAGGTGCAATATAAATATTATTTAGTTGTTGCTTTCGATAATTCAATAGAAGTTAGAATATATTTCGAAATATTTCTATGCTCCGTTTCACTTCAGTGTGACCGTAGCAGAAGCTACAAAAGAGAGCTTCGTGCTTTCAGCTTCCCTGTCAAGCACGCATGCTCGGGCAATGCAAGCACTGTTCAGGGCCACATGCTCGCGCTTGTAGCGTCGGCCTCGCGTGCGCTTAAAGTGAAACGGAGTATTAGCCCCGTGCGCGACCGAAAGCGTCGCTGTGGTCGGCCTTCCACGATTGGCCGAACGCTGACTATGACGTCGGAAAGGGGATTTATCATCGACGGAAATAAGAGGAATGAAAGAACTTTAATTTTGACGGTGTTGGCAGTGTTCCTTTGAGAGCGCAATGATTTCAAGCTTCCACTATGCTAATAACAAACACCATCGAACTTGTTGTTTGCAAGGTAATGACGTCACAAGGGGGAACCACAGGAGGGCGCCACCAAAACATCTCGCCGCTAATAGAGCTCGCGAACGAAAACAATCGTATTCACTTTTCCACCACAAAAATGATGTAAGTGTTGTTTCAGGGTCCCAAGTGCTCGTCAAACGAAGTGTGCGGCTACAAGAGAACGTTTCTGAGTTGCATCAAGTGTCCCTGCTACGGCACGCACGAGGCTGTCTGTGAGTCGAACATTTACCTTACCATCGGTTGTGTTCTAGCTACAGTACGCATAAAAATGTCTGACTGCATACTGTCTCGCGATGCACTAACGAGCACCGATCACTAGGGCTAGGAGATTTGCTCGCTTATTCGCTAATTCGGAATGTCTCCAAAAGTCACCCACATTAAGGTATTACAAAAAGAGGCGCAAGTTCTCTTCTCCTCCACTCTGTCAGTTTCTCGGCGCATTGATCGTCGGGGTTCGCGGTCTGAATGATTGTGCACAAATGTATCAGTTTCATGTATGGCGTTTAAATTTGTATGAATGATCACTACAAGGCTGACACTTATTTTGTATCTGACTATATATAATAACGAGGGAAAAAAAAACAATAAAGAAAGGCGAGTCTCGAAGTTCACTTTTTCATCAATCACTTTAATGTTTCTTCTAAATACCACAGCGAAAGATATTTGACACTTCACTGCAGGCCCTGTTCGCTCATTGTCCTCTTCAGTGCTTAGCCAAACCGCGAGACGCGAGTGGTGTCTTCCCAGTACATAATTCGCGAACCTGGGGGGCGTTGTGTCGAAAACTGAAACTCGTGCCCCTCTCTTATCGTCTACTCGAACCTTCGTTCGCAGACAGTCTATTATTTGCAATACAGAGCAACATATAGAAGCACACTTTACCACAAAAAAAAAGGACCCGAGTTGACCGTGCTAGTGAAGGTTTGCTTTTTCTGGCGCTGTATGCTTTCAAAATTCATAGAAAGAAAGGTAACTAAACTTTACGTCTCGTCACTGACAGCGTAGAAAAGTATCCAGGGCGCTTATTATCTTCACGCTTCTTGCTTCCGTTATGGGTTCTTTAGCGCCTTTGTCTGCTGACGCCGCATTCGCGTTGGTCGCGAAGCGATATAATAAGGTATAATCGGGACTCGCCAAGCCCGGCATTTCCTAAACCGTAGGGGACTATACGGAGAGAAAATAAGAGAGACGGGGAAGATGAAAGCGTGTGGTGACGTCATAGTGTCAAGCTCTGATAGACGACGCTCTTGCTCGTTCTCATTGGAGGGAGACAGTATGCAGAGACAAAGGCAGCTAGCCCTTGTGTCTACCCACTAATCCTTCCAATCAGAGCTCGGCCTTTGACGTCACCACACGCTCACATCTCCTCCTCCTCTCTTTCTCAATTTCTCTCCTTATAATGACACCACATCGTTCTGTTGATTTGTTGGGTTTATAACTACATATTAGCCGTAGTCATTCTGCTAATACATCATACAAAAGAGAGTCTGCAGACATTCTCTGAGGCGTGTTTCTTCCTTGTATGACTGCCCTGTCACATTGGGCATACAAAAAAAAAAACTCTCTGCAGATATGTTTGAAGCATACACATGTGCGAAGCAAACGTGCTTCCAAGATACTTGAGGCGTGTGCGCAGATACTCCTGTCAATCTGACTGCAGACGGCGTGTCTTTTGTTTGCTGTATGAACAGCGTGACAACGGCTCTTGGCCTCGGCAAAGAGTTAGCTTTTTCTGAAATCGTAGGTATAGGAACATGCTAATGCCTAGAAAATGCACTAATGGGTGAAAATACACTATATAGGATGCGCTCGTTCTTGCATGTGTGTCAATGCAGGTGTGCCCAGGGATCCTGAAAACACCTGTCACCGCGACAGCATGGTACAGGTGGAAAGAGTCGGAACTCCGGGATACGTGTGTAAGGATTGTGCTTCGCCTGCCTCGGTACTGACTGCCCGGAATCGCCCTTCTTGCAAATGATCCTTGCAATGGAAGAACGAGATTACAAGTAATTCCTCGTTTTAATTTGGCACTGTTATTAATATTTTTTTGTTCTGTAGTCATTGAATAAAGATGCGGATGTACCCGGACGAGGTAGCTGCGCAAGTTGGTTCAACGTCCCTGTATACTTCGGAGTTCGGACGTCTTGAGAAATTGAGAGATCCACAACTTCTGGGGACCTTAGCCGCAAACAAATGGCCAGATCTGGACCGGCTTGCTAGAACAACGTCTCAGCTGAGGTTGGGTGAAAGAAAGCTCTGCAAAGCCTGGGGTGCGCGAGCCTCTTGAGATTCGGTTTCAGTCCCACTCAGCCCTTGCGCTGGCTTTGGCAGCGCTTTCTTTCATCCAGTCTCAGCTGTGACGCTGTTTCTAGCAAGCCGGCCACGGTGTTTCACTACAGCGCACTAGAATACGGGGGAGGGGGGGGGGGGGGGAGGGTAGGGTAGTGTTGGGACCGGAACCGCTCGCGTGAGGCGCGTGGTGTAGATGGCGACAGGCGTCGACACCCGTGCATCGGTAGTAAGGTCGAAAGGGCGGTGGTTGGGCACGTCCGGCGGCAGGTGCGGGCTTCAACGACTTTCTGCTGCCCTGTCGACTCCAGCGCCGCGAGTTTTGTCTACACGCGCAGCCTCACGAGCTGAAATTGCCGAGCCGGTACCGCAGCGAAGGCTAGACGCGCGAGATCATATATCTTTGGCAGCTGTCCTTAATGCACGAGAGCTTGTGCCGCCGAGATGTTCCCTAGAGCAAGGAGCTCGCGCTTGTAGCATTTCCTGCGGTACATCATTTACCTCCTGTCGTCTGCGGGGGAACGTAATGTGCTCTGGTTACAAACAGAATAAGAATAAAAGGCCATGCCTTCGCAGCGTCCAGCCTCCAGCCAGCGCTTCATGTGTTTCGCCGTACTACGGCTCCGCGCGCGCGCTCGAGGTGCCCGAGACGCAGAAGCGTTCTCGAAGTAGGAAGCTTACGCTAGAGGAGGGACAACTAAAGCTCTTCCCATTTATTCTCACCTTGTCATGGACCACAGTACCTCCCGTCACTTAAGAGTCAGTCCCCGTAACTCCGCTCAATGATTTGTTTTTTGGTGTGTGTATGTGTGTGTGTGTGTGATTAAGAAAGGAGTGGTATGCCTCCAGTTCAAACGTTACGATACAATTCCTTCTGTTTGCTAGACTGGTAACCAAATTTTCCATGACTCGTGAGTCACAGCTGTTAAAGGAGTACTCCGGCGTTCTCTTCACGATTCCCTATTTGCCTGGAACTTTGCTATAGACGCCTTACACACGCGCCAGAGTACGGCCGCCATTGCTGACCTTCTCTTGTCTTACCGATATACCGAGGTACTGAAACGGGCGTTGACGAACATCCACAAAAGCCAATTCTGGGGAGACGGATACAGTAGAATATAAAATGGCAATCACCGGGCCTCTGTGGTAATGATGAACTGAATTAGAGGAAACAAAAACTGAAGTCAGTTATTATGGCGGCGCCCATACACACCTGCTGCAAGGAACCAACATCGCTGAAATCGTATCCCAAATATTAGGCCTTTTCTTTTTTATTTCGCGAAGCTATTGAGTTTACAATTGTGTTCCTTACCGTGTTTTTCAAACTGAAGGTATACTGGCAACGATGAAAAAGTGACGCCAGCGGTAGGCAGGGTTGCACCAGGGTGTCTCTATGTCTGTCTGTCTCAGGGTGAAGACTTCGTTTGTTGCACTGAGTGGGCCAGGCGTGACTTGTGCGGTAAAATGGCGCCTAAGCACTAGCGAGCGCATTGCGCTCAAGCTGAGTTACACCGGTTTGCGCGCACTACAAAATACAATTAAAAAAAAAAACTGGTCGGAAAAATTACACAGGCTAGCGTGCGTGCGTGCGTGCGAGCGTGCGTGCGTGCGTGCGTGCGTGCGTACGTTTGTGCGTGCATGAAGGCACTCTAGGATTCACTCTTTGGACTGTGGGATTTGTTCCCAACTGATTGCAAGCAGTTCCGTTATGTCAAACTACTGCTTCATAAGCTCTCTGTAGTACAGGAGCATAAGCACGAAACAAATGTTCGGCATAGCCCATTTTTTATATTTCTTTCTCGACTTCAAGCTTGCCTGACACTGACATTAAGGCACTGAAAAGCGCGGGAATACTTAAATCTCAGTTTTGGCATAATTTTTTTTTTACCAATTTTCTAGTAATTATTTTAAATTTCGCGATACTAAATAGCTTATCGGAAAGGGTAAAGGCCGAGGTTTAAAAAATATATAGTTAGTTGGGGTAGCTAGAAAAACCGCCTGAGTACTTATTTAAGGCTCGTTCAGAAAAATGCCACCATCCCTTAGGATTTGCAAAATGCCAACGTTGCAAGGAGTGCTTCAAATTTTCACTTTTGTTCCAAAATATGGTTAAGGCTGTCAAACCGCCTTTTGACACTGAAAATGTCGTACTTCCAGGACCATTAAAAGTGTCGTCTTTGGCATTCCTAAAAATAAAATGGTTCATTTCTGTAATTCCTAATAGTGTATCAGACTGTTTTTTGTGTTACCCTGATGGCACGCCTGGTCTTAGGTGTTTTCTTTTTTGCATAGCTCCGAATATATCGAGCAATGTTAATGTGGTTTCCTAATTGAGCTTTACTTGATGCTGTTGCTACTTCGTTTATTTATACATAGGCTTTTTTTTTTCCCCGTTGACAAATGTTTTTCATCGTATCGTTTATGAAAGTCGGAGTTGATTAGAAGGCCTGCTGTGTCTGTGGGAATGGGAACTTTCTTTTTAGGAAACAAAATTGATAAAAAGCCAGGTCCTTTCAAATCGCTTAATACGAAGCATCTCGATCTCGAATCGCCGGTGATGTCACATTAACCGAAGCGGTGCTTATGCCCGAAGTGCGCTTTGGAAAATATGACAAATGAAGGCGATAAAGACGTCCGCATTTAAACGATTCTCCTCTGACCCCGGCACTGAAAGAAACGATTTCAACCGGACCTCTTAGAAAAGCACTCCGGAGTTGAAGACCGCCTCGTTTAATATCAGAGCTGAAGGAACTACGAAAAAAAGAAATCAACGATAATATATCAGACGCCGAATGTAATATAACGTGCGAGACCGCGCAGTGGGACGCAAAACTACGCACTTCATCTTCTCGGCGCTTACGGACTTTAAATAAGTTGAAACGCACGTGCTCTGCTCTCTATTCACCGGTGCATCTCCCATTAAAAAAAACAACAAAAAAAACATCACGTCGATTGTCTTTATCGTCCCGATGTTCCGGACGCAGTGCGGTAACGTGAATTATAGGCTCCTATTATTGAACTCAACCGGAAAGAAATATTGAGGATGAAGTTTGGCGCACAATATACCCTTTTCAAAAAGTCCGTCACCTTGTGGCCATCGCAAAAGCTACAATATTGCCGCTCAAATTGCGGTGATAGGAGAATCGTGCTCGACTAAATCGAGCACCCTGAGTTTCGCGAATCCGAGGTGACGCAAAAAGAACCAACATCTATTTCACCTATCTGGTCTATGCTTTCGAAGACGTTCGCTTCTTCCGGTATATGGAGAAGCTGCGTAGTACCGCCATTAGAGCGTCGGCTTTTGCTCTGCACAGGGTGGCTAGACTGACTTTCGGAAAGGGTCTATTCGTGCGTCGTACGACGCCCAAAAACTATAAACGTAAAGCGATATTTTTTTTATTTTTTTTACTTTTAAACAAACATTTATACTCCGTTTCAAAGATGATGCTACGATTTCGATGAAGCCAAGCAAGAAGCGGTAAATGTGCATCGTCACGGCGCTGATCGTCCTTTGTGCGTTTGCCGTCACCGAGTAAATCAATAACGCGCAGTAAAAAATGCCGTCATACTGTTTTTTTTTTCTTGTTTTTTTTTTTTGCATGTCATCGAGTGTTAAACCACTGAACTGAACGAAACATGTGCTTTCACGACTTCTTGACGACCAGTTCTGGCTGCCGTGATTACATGTTGCCGGCGGTTGGCGCGATGGAAGATTTTTTTTTTTTTTTCAGTTGATTGTGTTGTTATTTTTGTGTAAGCGTCTTGTCCAGGTCGGTATAAGCGCAACGTATACGCTACCGCGTGGATCAGATCATTGTGCGTTTATGAAGGTTCATCAGCACCGCAGTCCTTCCATCGCTTCCCCGAAGAACATCAATCCTCGGAAAGCTCGATTGCGCCAACACATTGCCGCAGGTTTCAAACGCGGGAAACAAAAATCGGGGCAAACCGTCTTGAGTTTAATGCTTTTACCTGCTGAAATCCGAGCGACTCCAACGATCCTTATACGTTGCTGGAGTCGCCACACAGCCCCATTTTTGTACGGACGCTTTGCAGCAACGTCGCCATAACCGACCTTCAGTTTTTGTTTCCTCTTATTCCGTTTACTTCACATCAAAGCTATACCATAGGAGGCCAGGTCATACAAGCCCAGGTCAGGGCTTGTATTGGTTCGGGAGTATCGAATTTGATAGCGACCGCTGTGACTGTTCTATTTTGGCTTTAATCGGCCATTTTGGCGCCGAAACATATACAGTCGAAGGGGTTTCTGGATGCCAACCCCCGTCTCCCAAGCAGAGGCGCCGAGAATTACTACTGAAGTTAGGACGCGCCCAGGTCAAACGCGCTACCTGAAATCACCGGTGAGACATGGTTGTATAAAAACAATATTAATTGTACCGCAAAACCTTGTAAACTAAAGGATTTTAGAAAACATCACGCGCCCTTCTATTTCGTACTAATCTTCAATCAAAGATCATTAAAAATAGCTTTTCTTTCGTTTGTTTTTACGTAAAAACGTGCTTTCTAAAAGCTCATGGTGACCACAGCAAAGAAAAAGAGGTTGGGCCGCCAGCTTCGGACCTCGACCCTGGGAGTTTCGGTACTCTGGGAATATACAGTGACTCTAGCAGTAGCCATATAAAGCAACTTCCGTGTTTCAAATCGTGGCTAAAGGGTGATGCTGTTATCGCATTTAGCTTATTTAGCTCGGTCTAGTGGTCTAGTAACGTTGATACTACCTATAGCCAACTGCAAGCATGGCGCCTCCCTGGTGAACCATGAGTGGAAGCATGTGCAGCGTGCGCGTGAACGTAGCTTTGGCAAGCTTGTAATTGCACGTACTTGACCGTATGAGCAGAGACATGGCGGCGGTCAGATGCCCCACTTGCAACCGTCTACTCGCCCCTATACTCCGTCTCACTGAAACCGTGCAGTACAGTCAAAGCTACATGAGAGAGGGCGTATACCGAACTGTTCAAGAGGAGGGAAAGGAGAAACGGGAGACAAGGGCTGGGGTTCCCCCGTTCATCCTTTCCATCCTCTTGAACAGGTCGGGATACACTCTCTCCCCTGCAGCTTTGGCTGTACTGCACGGTTTTTGTGAGACGGTTTATAGTGGCTAAATAGAGAAATACAGCGATGGGGACAACTAGATCCACTAAATAAGCTAGGCTTATTTAGTCGTATTCAATCAATGGAGCTCGTATTCAATCAATGAAGCCGAACGCGGACTCAGCATAGTATGATGACGAGACAGTCTGGTGGCAATTAATAGTATGATGACAAAACAGTGGTGGATGGTGCTCGGAAGAGTTCCGGTAGTATCCTTTTTTTTTTTCCTATTCCGCAACGGACAACGATCCGCTGATTTTTGTGCGTGTGTTTTTTATGGGAGGGAAGCTATAGCGGGAAAACGTTCGGAAAAAAAAAAAAACGGAAAATGAAAGAGAACCGCATGTGTGCAATGGTCCACCAATAGTGGACAGTAATGAGGTTGGTTACAAACGAAACACCAGGACTGGGGTCATTTCGTTCGCCAATTTCGAGTGGATCACGACGATACCCTAAAACGACAGATTGTTGTGGGCCACAGAATACAATGGCCGGAACGTGTGCCATCGTCTATCGGTGGTTAGGCGCACATCAAACTCCGTGATGCCCTTCCCTCTTCCGCGACTACTCGCGTTCCTTGCAAAAGCCTTGAACAATGAAATAGATTAAATGTTTAGTGTATAGCCCATTCGCAAATTGAGTAAAGAGTATAAAACTTGTAGTGTCACCATCAAGTTGGTTATGATTAGCTTTGATTAGAGGATAGTGCGTAAACCTCAATGCTAGATGTCTTTAGGTATACACACTATTTTTTTCACTCAGCCAATAAGAGCTTGGCGTTCTGACATGATCGCAACACCTGTGCAAGGAGCAGACAAATTTGAGCTCCGCATAGAAAGAACAGCGCAGTCGGATTTTCAACAAGTAATTTTGCAAATTTTAGAGTATACCGCTTCAGCAGTTAAACAAGTCATCGAATGGAAATTTCTTACGGATCGACGTAGAGTGCTCCGTCTAAGCTTTCTTCACAGTAGTTAAACTTTCTAAGCTTTCCTTAGAGTAGGCTTAGACGAGGCTCATAAATTCGTTCTTTTTTGTTTTTTTGTATTTCGCAACATAAAAAATATTGAACTGTTATTCAAGAACGGGTGTTTAAATAAAACGAGTCTTTTTTTAATGAAGCAACAAAGATAAATGCTTAACAGTGACATCAATTTAGAATTGAAACACCTGACGACTTCGCAGCAAAAATAGTGAGTTGGTGTGACTCGTTTTTCATCTCCAACTGAACGCCTAATTAACAGGGACAAAAGGATAGAGAGTCAACACAAGCGTACCCTTCCTTTTGCTCTTATTTTTTTTTTTTCAGTTCAAGCTGATGATTTTTTTTTTCCAAATACTTGGCGAACTTTCGATTTCATAATATAAGAACCCATAATATAATAATAACTCTCTGTCTGTTGGACTGTGCGTACAACTCGACATGGTTGAATCGTACATAGCATTCGCGCTTTTTTTTCTCGAATCGTGCAAATAAAGAGGCTAATTTTCAACATAAAAAGATATATACCATCTCTTTTGACGCAAAGTCCGCGCCCCTTGCACTTGCGCACCCCAGCTTTCATCCAGTTATGCGGAGGGCTAGTTCGCCTGATTCTTTTGCAGGGGTTGTGGTGACGACAGAGCGCCGAGCTCGGATTGGCTCTGACATGAAGGAGAGTGGGTAGACCTCAAGGCAGCTTGCTTTGAGGTCTACCCACTATCCTTCATGTCAGAGGCAATCAGAGCTCTGCGTCCCTCTGACGTCACCGCAACGCCTGCGTGTGAAGCAAGACGACTTTGCTCTCCCGATGCCACGTCTCCCCGTTTCCTCCGAAGCACCACTTGCTTCTCCTCCTCTCCCTCGCTTCCTGCACACACTCCTATACCATATGAAACATGGTCGTAGTGCTGGCGTTTTTAGTGGAGACACAGATTGAACACCACGAGCACTGCGTACCTTTCCCAACCCACTGTAGGCAAAGATGGCAGCGCGCAGAAGGCGAGTTTCAAAAAGGCCTATAGACCCCTTGCGAAAGTCACGTGACGATTATTAGAGGGATGGGACCACTGCACAAAGGTGGAACTAGTGCCACTAAATAAGCTACGCTTCAGACTAACGACACATGGCTATATTGTGGCTTAAAATCATGGTTGTCAGTTATCTCAACCTTTATCTAAAATCACAGGAAGCGTTTTTTTTTTTTGTTTGTTTTTTTTGTCCTCAACAAATGTTTAAACAGCTCGCGACAAAGCAAAGCAATATTACATGAGCTTCCTAACACCGAATATTATTCTGAGGAAGTCGCACTTTTGAATCATGACGATAGGCAGTTGCGTCTGCTCTGCACAAGCACCGAAATGGCGGCGCCCATAACAATGTCGGGGAACAGAGTGCCGATACTCTAAGCGCAGCTCATTTAGTGGCTTTAAGCGGAAAAACTGACATCGTGGAACGGGAGAAGTCATTCCATAAGATAGCCAACACTAGAAGCCGACGAGCCGATCGAACAGCTTCGAAAGTGCAACGGCACTGCTCTCATCACCTTTCTCTGTGGATGTGCTCTTGCCTTCTAATCCAACCAAGTGCAAAAAGTGTGCCGGGATGTTGCAGTTTTAGTCCCCCAATGTGCAGAGATTCAGAACTGCTAACAGGTGGCAGTCTTTCGAAGAATCGGTCTTAGCAACAACTGCGGTTTGAAGCGCAGTAAAAACGCTGGTCAAAGAACAGATTCTGCACCTCAAGAAAAAAATCGTTTGGTGGTTTTAGCAATTGTCTAGCACGACCTGTTGACAAACGTAGTGACAAAAAAAAAAAGGTGGCGAACAGTAAGCTTGTCAACGAGTCCTGTTTCTTGTTTGTCGCCCCAGTAGGAAAGAGCTCCATAGGCAAAACGACCGCCAAGGAGAGCAAAGTAATTCCAACTTCATCTATCCCCACCGGCGCTCTTTAGACACAAAGAGAAAAGCCGCAACGTGCTCCCTCCCTTCGAACAAGAAGGACAGTTCATTACCGAGTCCTGGGCGGGGTTCAACGCGCGCTAACTTCACACCTCCGCACCCTGCCCAAGAATGCGCGCCGGTGCTTTTTGGGGCTTCGTTTAATTTCTGCTTTGTGGACGGTGCCGTCAAAAAGCGGGTGAGAGGAAGGAGGAGCCTGTATTCCGTTGTCTTTCCGTGCGATGGACCATAGAGGAGGCTGCGAGCCGTCGGAGCCAATCACACGCCGTGGGAGTGTCACGTGGGACATCGGTGGCCGAATGTATTAACGCAACCGCAGCTCGTGGAGCGAAAGCTCGCGCAGCAGAACACAGTGACCTTACGCTGTGTAAGCTTCATAACGACTCTATACTTCGTTTCACTTTATCTGCGAGCGAAGCCAAAGCTAGAAGCGCGAGACCAGCACTGTTTGCATTTCTCCCCAGCTCGCGCGCTCGAGCAAAGCCTGAACGCACGGACCTTCCGTGCTCGCGCTTCCAGTTTTGCCTTCGCTCGCACATAAGGTGAAACGAAGTATACACCTTTTCCACAAGCGCGCAGCCATCTTGAATATCGTCACTTCTGGTATGCGGTAAAACATCTTTTTGATCTCTCCCCGAAGCTACAAGGTGTTTACGAAAAATGCGTGATTGTCACACATTCCTGATTTGCCTCAGCTATATTTTCTCGCATATTCCAGGTTCAAACGTTTTATTATTTTTTCGCCCCGCATACCAGATACGGAACCCACGTGACTGAGAAAGCCGTGTGCGCGACGGCTGAGCGCGTGCTGACGGCGAGCGTCCACATTTCTCCTGCGGAATGCACGTTACGTGCATTCCGCACTATCAAGCTTGCCGGTATCATGAGTCTATCAATGTGAGCTCGTTCTGAGCAAGCGTTCCAAACATCGCCCTCAAATATGGCGTCCAGTGAATGCCCCCTGTACACCGTTGCAATGTTTATAAAATCACAGCCCAGCGTTGGAACATCACAGCCCAGCACACGCATGAACGTCATCGCTTCGGAAAGCGAGCTAAGTACGCGCCATACGCAGGAGCTCTGAACATGGCACCGACAAGAGGCACGTTGTTTTAATGGTCTCAGTGGGCGACAAGTTAAGAGCCCAGTAAATGCTCTGCCTCGAGCGCGAGCTTGCTGCCTTTGAGGACACTTTGTCGCACGCGCAGTCGAGGCCCGGCAGGAGACAGTGAGCGCATGCTGGAGGCGCAGCATTTAGAAGATTCTAAACTTATCACCGACTATAATTTGTTTGTTTGTGAGTTTCGTGTGACCACTAGGAAAGACAGGCGTAAAAGCGTAGGCACGTGACGCGTTCACAGCGCTGGATTGGCCGAAATAACTCGTAGCGCCTGCTGCGGTCCATCGTGTACGATGAAAGAGAGTCCGGGAAGGTGCTATGGTCTCCCGCCTTCTGGAGGGGTCCAGATAAATTGTCCTGTCAACGGGCAGTCTCGAGGAGCAGGTTAAAGCTGTCCCTGCTCCTTCGGCTTGTCCGCCACCATTTTTAGATGTTTATGTGAAGTAATGGGGCTGTATAGTGTTTTTTTTTTTATTTTGAATGATTTCGACCCTGCAAGCCTATAGTTGCAGAAGACGCGAGCGTTGCCACTGCCATTGCCTCTAACTGTACTTGGCTTGCACGTGACATCATTGCACCGTACTTGTTATTGCCGGGAAAAACAAAATATTTCGGTGGTGCGAAGTATTTACTGCAGAGAGTAAACGCCTGCAGCAACAAGATGCTTCGCAATGGCCGGTCATGTGACGTCAGTGCAAGTCGTGTATAGCGAACAACGCAAATCGATCACCTCAGCTGTGGAACTCAAGCGAAGGGGGTGCCCCTCCCCCTCACTCCTTTCAGTCGCCTCCCGTTGTTTCAAGCGCCATGTAGATGTTCCTTTCTAAGCTGTGTGTTCCATAGAGCACGGTGAAACTCTATATAGACAATGTGCTTCGGAACATACGTATTCCATAGAAAACTCTGCAGTTACTATAGCAGCCCTCCCCCAAACACGGTGGTGCGTCGAACGTACTGGACGTGAAGCGAGTTATGGGGGTTGAGGGGGCGGGAGGGTGTATACTGGGCAGTAACTGAGCTAATCTAATAACGTTATTAGTCGGTGGCTGATTAAGGATTAATTAGAAACCCACCTGGAGCGCGAGCATTCTGCTTTACATGAAGTTTCGTCGCACGCCCAGCCAAGGACCGGTGAAATGCAAGGAGCGCGTGGTGGAGGCGGAGCTTCTACTGCATTCTTCTCATGTTACAGAATGACAGTTCAAAATGTAAGCTCGTTTAGATACAAAGTAAGTCTTTGGAGATGCGCGAATTCGTTCCCTGTTACTCCTAATTATCCTATTCGTTCACATATCCGTTTCTTTCTTGTATAATCTTGCTCACTTTTATGCGGTGGTTTTATACAAAATGAAGTGCGGTGTGTGGTTCATTAGACAACGGGAAAGCTAGCCAGCCCTAATGGGCGCTTGCCGTCTCCGCTGTAGACGAGAAATTTGTCCTGTGCACTCGCGCTGCTAGCCTGGGAGCTTTAACGTGCATCATGCAGTAGGGATATCACGACCGCACGCCGGTGCGGTGCACATCCAGATCGAAACGAGCATGGGTTGGGCTTGGCTTCGGGGCCCTTCTGTTTTGCAGCGCGACCTTTCATTCCACGTATCCCAAGCTGCGGTGCGCCAACACGCTTGGTCACCGATTCCCCCCCCGACTGGTCAGCGCTAAAGACCACAATCTGGCAGGCGCAGAGCTACGCTAGGACAAGCTATACTCGCGGTCAGCTTTCTGTGGCAATGCAGTCAATGCTAGGGGAGAGGGTGCACCAACCGCTGTACACGCGCTTTCCTCCTCTCTTCGGATTGCCACAGAAAGCTGACCGCGAGTATAGTAGAGGTGCAAGACTGGCCAAATCGACCCTTTACAATGGATGAACAAGTCGTAAGATGTTATGGCAAACTATCTACCTGATGTTTGAATGTCTGTACAGTCAACTTTTTAAGGTCATTGACAACATAGTAGGTTTACTTGAATATTGTACGATGCTTGTCCACTGATTAAAGATAGAACTACCACGACTCGGAGGTGCTATCAGTGACAATAGTCCTGAACACAGTTTTATTTTGTTATCGGTCCTCCAGATTGTAGGAAGCAACACGTATCAGCCAGCATGGAGATTCGAACGAATGATCTTTATGTCGCGCGCTCGGCGCTCGTGTTCAGACCGCGGCATCCCAGCGAGAGAGGTGGCGCCATCTCTCGCTGGTTACTACATCTATTTTCTCTGGAAAAGTCAGCGTAGAGCGTCACCATCAGCATGGTTGGGGTATCGCTGTGGTGGCCTTCTTTTTCGTGTTCCTCTTCGCAGCTGCGGTCCCGGCTGAGGCTGACTCTGGTTAAAGTCACTGGGACTCTGTTTCGTGCCGGTTGTCTCTTTCCCCGTGGAGGTCAGTTCTTGTCGAGAGTTTGTCGCCGGTCGTAAGTGTTCACAGGTTCTTCGGCGGACTTGACCTTCTGGGGTTAGGATGTTGTAGGACCTCGGCGCTGGATGTCCTACGACTATGGCAGGTGACCATGTGCGCCGCAGGGTGTCGTAGACGGTGATTGTAGAGCCCGGGTCAATGTCTGGCAGCGTTCTTGAGTTTCTATCGTAGTTCGCCTTTTGTTGCCGCCTTATTTCTGTGAGACGACGTGTGACATCCCTGGGTGGCACAACAGCGGGCAGGTAATGTTCCGATCGCGCAGGTAACAGTGTCCTTGTGTGTCGGCTCATCAGTCTCTGTACTGGCGATTGGAGAACATCGTCTCGTGGAGTGTTGCGCCACTCAAGGAGGGAGCAGTAAAACTCTTCACTGTTCGCACTCTTTCGCAAGAGTTGTTTGGCCTGTCTCACGGCTCGTTCAGCCATGCCATTTGATCGAGCGTGGTAGGGGCTTGATGTAACTTGCTCAATCTCGAGGTTTTCCAGGAACTGCTTGAACTCCTGGCTCCCAAATGGTGGGCCATTGTCGCTTATAATTTTCAATGGCAGTCCGTGTGTTGCGAATACTTTAAGGCAGAACTCTTTTACTTTGGAAGCTGTGGTGCTTTTCATTTCTTCTACCTCGAAATAAAACGAGTAAAAATCAACCAGGATTATGTAGTCTTTTCCTTCATGAGTGAAGAAATCGGCCCCGACAAACTGCCAAGGAAGCGTTGGCAGTGCGTGGCTCAGGAGTGGCATCTTCACGTTTCTTGATTTGTACTTCTCGCATTTGCTGCATTTGTCCTGTTCGCGTTCAATGTCGGCATTGATTCCGGGCCAGAACAAAATTTCTCGGGCTCTTCTTTTCATTTTGTCTTTGCCCGCGTGTGCCGTGTGGAGCAAGTTGAGAATTTTGGATCTGATGGCCGTTGGTATTATTATCTTGTTGGACCGTAGCACAAGGCCGTCTTCCTCGTAGATCTCCTCTCTGTAGGAAGCAACACGCATCAGCCAGCATGGAGATTCGAACGAATGATCTTTATGTCGCGCGCTCGGCGCTCGTGTTCAGACCGCGGCATCCCAGCGAGAGAGGTGGCGCAATCTCTCGCTGGTTACTACACAGATTAGCTACTCGCGGCATCGTGTAAGAAAACCGATGAACGTACACTGCGACGTTCAGCCAATCTCAGGCATATCGAGCATCACAGGAAAAAAAGTCAATCATAAAGGAGTGCCGAAGATGATGCAAAAGCAACGTGTGCATTATATATTTGCTTGCGTACAAGGAACTATATGTTATCTTTATATAAAAATTACGGTAATGGTATTCAAATTTCTAAATCACGAACTACATGAACTATAGTGAACTACATGATAAGTAAAGCCCCGCCTTCCATATTTCTCTGATTGTATGTTCTTCAGTCGGTCTGTCGCAGACCGTGCAAAAACAGCCCTCCATCAATGCCCCTTACGTTTAAATTTATTTTTAAGTTACTTTAAAACCCCGATTCAAACAATCAGGTTCATCTTTACTATACTGCTTACCTGTCAAGGAACACAGTGGGTGGTTTCAAATCTCCAAGAAAAGAAAAAAACAGAGAAGCGTTGAAAAAATCCCAGCTTGTACTGGTGCATATAAAAACAAAATAGCGACGAAAGACCGAAACAGAAGGAAGGCAAGTACAACATGCGAGCGCTCGTCTGTTGTCTTTCTTTTGTCCATATTTTTTGTGCACTCTGTTTTTCATTCGAAGAAAAATAAAATACCCATACATTGTGATATCCTGGGCGCACTAAGCCGCATGTAAGGCCTCGTTTACGCCTTTGTTGACACGCCAAGCGTGCTCACTCCTTCGAGAGAACGTTTAGGCCTGCTGAAGCGTGTGTCAGCGTTTCCAATTTGAACGAGTAGGGAGGGGGCCTTGCTAACCGTTCGCTGCAGGGGCGGCCACCTGCACGCTGCACGCACCGCCGATCCCTATCTCCGATTCCGCAAATCGGCGTGCACAATCACGCGTGTAATTTTCCGTTCCGCTGACTGCCAGTCCCAAACACCACCGTCAGAGCCGCCGACGTTGACGTCTTTGTACGCGTTGCACGGAATGTCTTTGGAAGTGGCGCATTCGTCTGCTCAGAACAAAACTGCAGGTGGCTGGCTGAAGTTTCGCGTCCTGAATTATGCGTCCGATTTTTTTTTTTTTTCTTCAATAAACGACTGCTGGCTGGTGCTCTTTCTCTTGTTCGTACGTAGATGTGTGTTTGTGTATTGGTCTGTTGTAGTCACACGTACTACGAGAACGGCAGGGAGGGGCTTCAGTTTTCCCCTTTCCAGCGTGAGCTAGTAACCTTCGACGACGCTTCGGCGTCTTCTGCACCGCGAGCGCGCTAGTGCTCAGCGAAAGCTCGGCAGAAGCATAGCCTCCTATATACTGACAAAGCCTGGCAGATAGCCACGAGAAGCGGCCACCGAAATGCAAAAAGGTATAGCAACAGACAACGGATGAGAGGAGAGTCACGTGACTGGCGCCCCGCTTTGGCAAGGCGCCGAAACACACTCCTCTCGAGCGAGCAAGTGTCTGGGTCTTCGCCACTGCAAAAGGTGAGCGCTGACGTCCAAGTTCCCCGAGAAATGGCTCTTTGATGCTCTGTGTTACCAGATCCTCGCGCTCCAAATCTACGACCGGGCACTCTATGGCTCCGTCGTCGAACTGCCAGGCTTTGTGAGTATAGAGCAGGTTACGGCAGAAGGCATGGAGCGTGTGTTGGATGCTGGGAGATCAGAAGGAACGCCCCGGCGTTTTCGCTCTTTCACTGACTGGAGCCATTCGGTAAGTCAAGATAAAACATGGTACGGTACAGGAATATAAAAGATGAAAGAATAACGACGGTGGAAGCCCAATGGCTAAACTTCTGAGAACGCGCGATCTCCTTTTGACATTTCCATATCGGCGAAAACAAGCATCGCTTTTGAACGCGCTTAGGGACGCCTGTGGGGTAACTCACTGCGTTGCCGTTCCCATTTCTTTTCGCGCGTTACCTCGTCGACGGATGTGGGAACGTGAAGCCGCACGTACAAGCTCTAGCTGTACGCGAAGCTGCTGAAACAACCGCCGCACTCCTCCACCCGTGTATATACTGATTAAGATTCTCCTGCCACCAGCTTCGTGTTGACACCTCCGCCTTCCCGAACACTCATTCCCTTCTCCAGGCTAGACACGTTCAGCTCGCACCTTCCATCCTTCGAAGTCTCAATCGACATCCCCGTTCAGATTCTCCGTTTTGTACAACCGCGTGAACAACATAAAAAAACAACATCACAATACATATCAACACATAAAACTCTTGGCGCGGAGCATACATCCAGCAGTGGTGGCGGCATAATACTTTGGTCAAGTGAAGCTCGAAAGAAGCCTCGGTTTTAATTAGGTGCCGCAAACACGTCACCGATAAAGAGCCCGGGAATTCACGGCTTTTACAACACCGCGCCGCCGAGAAAGGGGCGCCCTTTCCCACACTCTATTCCCTTCTCTTCCTCTTTTCTATGCAGTTACGATGCCCACCACCACTACGCTCCGTTCCCCCCTAAGCTGACAGTGCTGTGAGATCTACTTGCTCGTTGAACCAATCACACGTCTATCTTTCACCACGTGATATCGAGGCTCCAGCCCTTGCTCACGCGTAGGGAGAAGGGTCACGTGATGAAAAGGAGGCCTTTGATTGGCCCGGCGAGCTTGCGTATCTTCCACCGCACTCTCAGCTCAAAGGCAAACAAAGTATAGCACTACTACCACCGCCACCCTTCGAAAAAAAAAAGGCTTTATTTATGCGCGAAAAAACGCCCCTGCGCATGTTCTTTTATCGCGATCACGCTATGCAGATAAGAAGAAACAAAAAATCATGTATTATCACACCCTTCGCCTTGTAAAGATTGTGGCGCATTTCGGTTCGATTTACCGGACCGATCTTTTTTTGCTATTTTTTCCCTCGTCTCCTCACGTTCTTTCTTTTTTTTCTTAACCTGTTCGGCTTTTTGACACGGCCAGCAAATTGAGTTTCCTAGGGGCGAGTGGGGAACGTGCCACGCCTTTAAGCTTTAAGTAGTCGCACGAGCGGCAAATTATTTTCGGTGTCCGCTGTTATATATAACATCGACTCGCAGAAAATGGGGAGGCTCGCGCGCGGCGCTATGCCGCTCCGTTTCATCTTACCGTGAGAGAGCGGTGAAGGTTACAAGCAACCGGTGCGGCTTTTCTTGTCTTTGGAAGGAGAGCTCCTACCCACTGCCTCGTATATCTAACGTCAACCCCACGGCGGTGGCCCTGTTCCGACGTTTCACGCGCAAACATTGGACATTTGGCACGCGGCTGTGTCACTCCAAGTTGGAGCGTAGCAGGAGCTACAAGAACGAGTTACGCGCTTTGAAATTAGCATGTCGAGCACGCGTGTATAGTACACTGCAATAGTATTTTAAAGCAGTGTGTTCGCGCTCGTAGATTCGACCTCGCTCGCACTCATGGTGAAACGGTTAAAGACCGACCTACGGAACCATTTTCCGCAAGGTAAGAAAATGCCCCTCGCGCCCCTCCTCTTCTCACCCTCTCCCAAAAGTCACGTGATGGCAGGGGCTTCTTTCGTGTCGGCTTAAGCCCCTGCCATCACGTGACTTTTGGGAGAGGGTGAGAAGAGGAGGGGCGCGAGGGGCATTTTCCTACCTTGCGGAAAATGGTTCCGTAGGTCGGTCCTTCCGCATATCTGCAGTAGCCATAACTTTCACTTGACCACATGTCTGTTTATCAACAACGAGTGGGTGTATATTTATAACTAGAGAGCTTTAGAATTGGGGGCTCCAACGCTATGGGTCCCCCGAGCAGCTTTGGGCGCCGCACAGATCACGCATGCGCAAAGCGTCTGGGCACGCGCAGCGCTAGGCCCCAGCCAGCTTGAGGCACCAAAAGTGTCGGTGCCCCGAGCAGGTAAAAACTCTGTAATTACAGATTACGTTCGGATAAGGTGAATTCCAAAGGTATGGCACCTGTAGTCGGAGACAGGTTAAGAGATTACGTGAAGCTCCTCCCACTTCTTATCAATTTAGCAGAGCGAACGCTGGACAGGAGGAGACCTCCTCTTCAGCGATCGCTCTGCTAAAGTGAGAAGTGAGAGGAGTTTCCTATGAAATCGTAACCTGTCACCAAGTATTGCCCCAGAGCAGCGAATAGGAGGCGCCTCGGTCGACTGCTAATCCGCGTTTCTTGTGGTCAAAAGGGGCAACTTTCGGCAGGCCTGGCCACCGAGCGAATGGGCACGAACCCTGCGTCACAATTCGGAAAGCAGTGGAGCATCGAGACCTCTACTTGTATGAGGGGAAGGGGATTAATTATATGCGCACTTCTATGGCAGCTTCGTGGATATAATCCAGAAGCGTGCGTACGTACTGGGTATTGCTTGTCCGGATAGCCGGTGGGAGGACCCATTCCTCCATAAATGACACCCCGTCCTCTAGGTACTTCTTTCGCGTTGCCTCGAGGCTTTTGTAGCCCCATAACAGTAGAAACTAGGTCGACCACATGCTGGGTGTCCTTGCAGAGCAGCATGTCGGTGCTGTGCGCGCCTTTCCCCAGGCTGCTCTTCTGTTCGGCGTGCAGGCGGTATTGGTTCTAATGCGCCCTTCTCCGTCCAAAGACTCGCGGCAGTGGGTCGGAGATGGGCGAAAGGTGATCCTTCAGCGCATTACGGGACGAAAGTTTCATCTGTTGTTTAGCTTCGTCGGGGTCATAGTCGTGTCCGTCTTCGTCATCTTCGGATGAGGAAGATCTGTAGCCGAGATCATGGAGGTGGCTTTTGCTGATTCTGCGTCTCACGGAGTGTAGCTATTAAAGCGTGAGCTGCAGAGTGGGCCTGCTCATTATCAGTTATGCCTGCGTGAGCGGGCGCCCAGGAGAGTGGAACTTTTGTACATTGCCTAGAACGTTGGAGGACCATCTTTTTAATGGCTTTTGCTCTCTTGCAGGGGCTATTCCTATTTCTGCACACGATGAGGGATGCTACTGATTCAGTAAAATCTTTTGGTCTAATGGTTGTGTCGTTGAGGACTGTTTAATAATAATAAACTTTACAATTACCCTATAAGTATGATGGAAACTGAGGACAAAAGCTGTGCGAGCAGCTTGACGGGTCCTCAGCCCCCTTACAGACACACAGGAGTTGCATATATGACATATAAAATACATTATGTATTACTTACAATAAAACAATATACATGCAAAATTTCAAGAGCGATAATACAAGTCAAAGAACAGTAATCAAATACTATAGCGATACATGCACAAAACAGAAAGCAAAGTTATGGCTGTTTATTTTGAAAGAAAATAATACCGAGGTCCACGAAGGCTGCATAATCTTGTATCTATATCCGAATAGATAAGTGCGTTCAATAAAGTTGCCAAGGCCAGAAGTCCGGGGGACGAGTGGAATACGGAACTTTTACTCTGATTGAGGCTAATGACAACAAATGCTATTTGTATCGTGTCGCTCCTGTTTGCATTTTATACTAAGTCTATGACCATAATGTTCTTATACTTTTAATAACTCTGGTTAAAAAATAGTCCATCAATATGAAAATCATAGGGCATGTTACACGCTAGCACACTTTACTGTAATAAAATATTTTTGTATATTTTTTTGTAGTTGTTCCCCAGACTAAGCGTCAATACTTCAGATGAGATAAAAAAAAAAAAGTTATATAAGAGCAATTTTACACTAGGTGGAAAAGTAAGGAGATGTCTCTGCATAAATCCAGTGATAAAAGCGAGTTCGGTTATTATGTAGTCTACATGTTCAGTCCATGACATGTGCTTTGAAGATATAACTCCCAGAGTTTTAAACGTGTAGACCACATCCATAGGGGGGGTGCCTAGAATAATAATATTTGGAAGGTTAGGATTTTTATTCCTGGGACTAAAAAGAGTAGCTTTGGTTTCGTTCTTATTTATAAGCAGATTATTCGAACTAGCTAAAGTGTCTAGGCGTCTTATTGTGTCATTTAATGCTACACGTGAAATATCATTGCAATTCTGGGCCGAAAATAAAATTATACTGGTGTCGTCAGCATAAATGATAAATTTAAGTTGCGGCGCGATGTTAACACTGTCGTTAACATAAATATTAAAAAACAACGTTAGACTGAGTGCAAAGTTTCAAATGCATGTCGAATCGGTCCGAGATCGCCACCCTTGGCGGAGGTGCTGTTCGGTAACTGCACGGTAGGTGCAATTCCTTTCCTGGTATTGCCACTGGGACGATAGCAAGTTGGACTGGGAGTGTCGCGAGAGCCGCGTATCCGTAGACAGCAAGCTTCCCAGCCGAGATTCACAAGGCCTAAAACAGTTCGGAAAGGAGCTCGGATGTTCGAGCGCCAGACCAGGTCCATTAATTTCGGCCGCGGGCAGTCTCCAAGTTTCTAAAATGTCCCACAAGATGGCGCCACCTGTCAAACCAAACTTCGTTGCCCGGTGGGTATGAGGAGCGCAAGTTTGTCTGCTTCTTGCACAGGGGTTGCGATGACGTCAGAACGCTGAGCTCTTATTAGCTGATTGAAAAAAATAGTAAGTAGACCTCGAGGCATCTAGCCTTAAAGTCTATCTGCTATCCTTCCAATCAAAGCCAATCAGAGCTTGGCGTCGTTCTGACGTCACCGCAACCTCTGTGCAAGAAGCAGACGACTTGCTCTCCGCATAGCTAGGGTTAGGGCACTGCCTCGTCATCAGATTCTTTCGATTTAAAAGTACTTGGCATGACCGATATGATCTACCAATAGACCGATGTCACCAAGCGTTCCACGCATGCGTGACGCCGCCATAACTGTAGTTCGTAGGAGGCAGATGCCAGTTCACGAGACAGCTCATGCCGCCTCGTGCTCTACTCGCGCAGACCTCCAGCAGGGTTGTCGCGCGTGTAGAAAGACTACAGCTCCCATGATGCATGTCGGCAGCGGTGGCGTACTCAAACTAGCTGGTGAGATCGGTCTATTAAGATTCGTTCGAATTACGAAACCTACATTAGGTCGCATGGTTATACGGAAGTGGGCGTTTCTTAAGTTCTCAGTACCTGCTTCTCTTGCAGGGGTTGTGGTGACGTCAGAAAGACGCCGAACTATGATTGGTTCTGATTGAAGGATAGTGGGTAGACCTAAAAACAAGCTGCCTTGAGGTCTACCCACGAACCTTCATTGAGAACCAATCAGAGCTCGGCGTTCTGACGTCACCAGAACACCCTGCAAAGGAAGCAGACGAACTTGCTCTCCACATATGGGAACGAAGTCAAGGGCCCGTTTATAATGTGTATAATCCCTGTGCTGTGCCTATGCCAGCTGAAATATAACGATCCGAGCCCTATTACAAAAGACGTTGCGTGCCAATGCCGCAGCTATATAAGTGAAAAGAGAACCCTTCGGGTGTGGAACGAACCCACCACGGACCTCTTTAAAAGGCCTTCTCGCACCGCCCAGGAGAGGGAAGGGGGGGGGGGGGGGGGGGGCTTCACGGTCGCTTGATAATAATAATAATAATAGACTAGGCGCAAGATTCGCAGCGTTAATTTAATGTCCAAATTAATGAAGCATAGTTCACGCCCACCACAGAGGTGTGTATTCACCCCGAGGGCTATCGAACCTGCCGCTGCAGTCTGATTGGTTCGTAGCGTGGCCTGACGTAGAAATACTCTTGTTAGCTGCTTCTGGCACCTAGAGGTTTTCCCGCGAAATTTAGAGGAGAGATTGTGACGCCACGTGACAACGTAACGTTTGCACTTCCAAGTTGTAAATGATAGTGGAGACGGATTGTGTGTAGTCTGTGTGTTGCAGAGCCTACAGCATCTCGGCTGTGGTCTCAGTTCATTGGCAGGGGGGCACGGCAAAGAATATCAGGAACTGTAGTTTTATTTGTTTTCGTGCGTTTACGAGGGGAAGGCTGTTGTTCCTATAAATGCTGACACAACGTAGTTACTCGCTACATAAAGACATAAAAGCTAAACTTTCGTCTCCATAACCCTTTAATGAGTAATTGTGTTGCGTGTGTTTAGACAGTTGAAATTCAGTAAGCCTCAGTGGGCGTCTGGTGCCTCAGTGGGCGTCTGGTGTCTCAGGGGGGATCGGCAGCCGAGTGGGCTTGCGCACATCAGCTCGGAGCACATGGAGCGAAAGCTCGCGCTGCAGAACCCAGGGGTCCTGGGTTCAATCCCCTCCTCTGCACGTTTCGATCTGGATGAACATTGTAGTGGCGTGCGGTCGTGTATCACTACCGTGTGGTGCACGTTAAAGACCCAGGGTAGTGGTTGTACCACATTGGCTAAATTGCTCACTTACAGCTGAGAGACAAGTCTCCCACTACGGCCACGCAGACTAACTTCCGGCTGTATAAACTTACACACACCATCTGGTGTCTCGACTTTAGACGATAAATTGAGCCAGTGCAGTACCACTGCCAGCCTTGGGTCTTCAACGTGCATCACGCAGTATAGTGATACACGACCGAACGTCGGTGCGATGCTTATCCAGATCGAAGACTACTACAGAAAGTGAACTTAGAATGTTTTATATAGAGCAATTTCTTCTGTTATCTAGAAGATGTCATCCAAGCTCGCCTTTGTTCTCTAATAATGGGATGGCCGCAAGGATAGTCCTTGTCAGGCTACGAAGTGAAAAGTACAATAAGGATTGGAAAAACATTTTAAGATTGTGGAATGGCGCGCGGCAATGATAAACTTTGCGATTTTTACATGGCGTTCAGGGCAGAACTTCAAATTTTGTGAGGTGACAGGACAGCCTTTTTTATGTTGTGAGGCAGTGGTTCTCAAATGTGGGTCCGCGGACCCTTTGGGGTCCGCGAGACGTTCTAGGGGTCCGCGAAGCCCTGCCTCATCAGTCAAGCCCGTCAATAAAAGTTGTCTTTTTTCAGGTCGTAATGAAATGTTTCAGTTTTCGGACGAGTTTTCTCGTGTGTATGTCAATAAGAAAGGTCTACTTAATACTATCCCTTAGTTATATTCATTTATTAGATCATTATTATATTTAACCTATACCTTTCCTCTCCTCACACCACGCACGGGGGTCCTCCACCATCCCCGCCGCCACGCACGGGGGTCCGCGAAACATCGATGGTGGAGAACCACTGTTGTAAGGTATGTTGTAAGGGCGACGACAAGGATAAACGTTGTGGGTGTGCGGTAATGACACAAATAGAGCTGAGGAAGTTGGATGGGGATGGCAGAAATATACATTAGGCCTGTGAGGCGATGTCAGGCAGGCCTTTTGAAGTCACGACAATGATGATGATGGTGAAGGTGTGGGATGACGCAGAAAGAATAGACGTTGCGGTGTTGACGGGATGGCAAGGACATAACTTGAGATGTTGTGAGGTGACAAAAGGATCGCTCTGGAGGTTGTAAGGGGACGACAAGGATAAACGTTTTGGCTGTCCGACTACAGCACGAATATACGTATACCTTTGCGGTGAAGGAGACACTAAAGATGTAGGGTATAGATCTTACTCAGCACTATCTCTGCCGCTCCTGAAGAAAAATTATAAAATACAAAAAATGTAGGAAATTGCTCTGCAAGGATGTTGCTACGGGAAACGTTCTTGGTTTAGCTTTAGTAACCTCAAAGAATTTCTTCTCGAGCTGTGCCTCAAGGTCTCTCCTCTCCAATCCACCCATTCACTCCACCCTCTCCTCTCCACCCTATAGACTGATAATCTCGTTGACCCATTGACTTTCTCCGTCGGGTCGGCCTGTGCCTACAGAATATGGGGAATGGCGGGTAATCTGAACTTATGTGTAGGTCACGACGTTAATTTGGCCGCTAAATCTACCGCGAAAATTGAATCTGCGTATAGGTCGCGTGATATCATGTCACGCGACATCAATTTTTCCGCTAAGTTTAGCAGAGCACTGATTTTTTGTATACTAGGTCAGGTGACATAAATCCATGTGACGTCATTTTCCCCGCTAAAATAGCGGGGAAATTCGAGGCTACGCTTTTTGAGGCTTCGCTTCACCTGAAAACCTAGCCCGTATACAATTTCACGTTAAAAATCACCGCCGAATCATTTAGTCAAAACAAATTCCACAACAATATTTTTTAAGGAGTGCATATTACGATTAGAAGCCAGGAGGCACTGCCAGCGCCTACTCATGATACTGAGTACAATGGCCTTCTACGCAGGCAAGACGAGCCTCAGTCACATCGTCTAACGCTTTGACGATTTCACTGCACTACCGTTGATACCAATGGGCCATACAATATTGCAACCGCCCTTCATCCCATAGTTCAATCAACTTTAACCCCCACTACAATCCCACCATACTTAATTTCATCGTTAGTGCGAGCCAAATCGTAAATTACGCTCAATGATGTGCAACCACAATGGCGTGTAGACCACATCACATGCTGAAAATGTGGCGCTCATCCTAGTTTATTCTGCTTTGCTCGCACTTATTACTGTTGTTTTTAGTTTTGAAATGAAGTATAATAAAGCGGTATCTCTTAAAGTTTAGTACCGTAGGGGAGAAGACCTATAAGACGCCTCTTTATCATCGCTTTGCGAAAGTATAGGTACAGACTGTTTCTTTCATTTTCTTCCGTCTCTGCAGAAATCTTGGAATGGTGAGATGACAGCGACGCCTCCGGTGCCCAACAATATCATGCATCCATGTGTCACACGCGGCTATTTGAACTCCTCCTACGCCCAATGTTTTCACTCCGATCCGAAGCTCGACAACCGATTGCGGCTCACAAATTTGACACCACAGCGTTATCCGTAGACATGCACTCCGATTGAACCAACGTCAACACTAGAGAGTTTTAGGGAACCGTTTTTACACATCCTATACGGTACGGTGGGCCCTCCGGTACGAACTGCGCATGCGCTTGTCTTCTGCGACCTTACCGTAATGCGGTGGTCGAACCGTAAGGCACGACCGGCACGGCCAATGGCCGACATGGACAGTCTCGCCTCGTTAGCAAAACGGCTATTTCGCTGGCGGAGAGAGCGTGCCGTGGCTTCAAACATGAATAAAATAACTCGTGGTAGTGCCTCGCAGGAGCGCCATATGTGACAGCAAGTGCATAAAGTTGGAGTCAGCAAATAAGAAAAAAAAATACAGAACGAAACGCAATAGGACATCCTCAATAGAGATAAATTAATATTTAGCAAAGGCGAAAATCGTCTGCTCAGTAGCTCAGTGGATTGGAGCGTCAATTTCATGAAGAGTTCAAATCCGGTTGGCTTATACACCTTTTTTTGTAGCGTGAGCTACACTCGCCGAGGTTCAGCAGTTTCGCGTGGCTCGCATAATGAGCCGTGCTCCGTGCTGCGCAAGCGCGAGGAGCAGTGACGTCACACGGCGCACAGCTGGCGCGCCGGAGCCGCCGCCGCCGCGCGCTGCGCCGCCACCGCGCAAGCCTCGCCGGTCTGCACATTCCAGAGGAGTGACGTCATAGCCGCGGCAGACGCACTGGCGCCGCCGCGTGCCCAGCTGTGCGCCTCCGTTGCGCAGTAGCCAAGTCTGACGCTGCACCGGAGCCGCTTGATAGCGCCTCTCATTTTGTGCGCATAAGCTCACGCTACGTATATCCTGGAATAGTCGAGCTAAGCCACCGCATTTTTTTTTTTTTTTCATATTTTAAGTTCTTTTTTTATATGTTAAGTTTTTTTATATTTTAAGTTTTTCTATTTTTTAAGTTTTTTTAATATTTTATGTTTTTTTTTATATTTTAGGTTTCTTTCATATTTTAAGGGTTTTTTTATATTTTAAGGTCCGTTTTATATTTTAAGTTTTTTTTTTTTTTTCATACAAACGTTGGGATGTGCATTTCGAGCACTTATCACCCGTTTTTGCTTTACGACTGAGGGTTATCTGTAGTGTCAACAGAGTGAGCAACAGCCTTCTGCATCAAGGCTCTGGATAATTTTTAGTTTAAAAATGTTGCATGAATTAAACATTTGTGTTCTAATGCTAATCACATAAATCCTATAAAACGAGCACTTTAAATATTGGGTGATAATTTTAATAAGTGCACAGCAGTAAAGTTACAGGTTTTCCTTTTTTTTTCGTGGTCGTACCGTACATGGCTCAACAATCGGTTCGCGGGCATACGACCGTGATCGTCTGCTATCTTTACCGTAAGAGAGCAAACATGAGCGCCGTATCTACCTCCGTCCCTCCGCCTCCTCCTCGCAAGCGGGTTTCAGCGGAAGATGATATCTTCCTACTTCAGGAGGTGCTAGGCGCTAATCCTTTGTTTACTCCAGCCCTTTGGAATGACGTCCTTAAAGGCTTGGACGTGGCGTCGAAAAAGAACTTCTCGTTGCGAGAAGTTCTTGTTGAGAAAGTGAGTATATTTTTGTTATTTTTTGTATTTTCTTCGCGATTTAATATTCATAGTTTTATTTGTCCATAACTTTCTTAATACTCGACCCTGCAGTGGGCCTCGAGGGAAAGAGACAGGATCGCTGGCAGACGACTTCGAATGTTCATGATAAGCGCGCGCGAGCGTGTTCTTATTTGTGTGTCAAATCGAGTTTGCTGTCGGCGACTTTTGAGCATATCAGGACGTGGTTGGAGTAAACATCATATTTGGTTGATGTGAAACACCAAAGCTTGCCCACTGAGAACGTATGACTTACAAAACAAGTTACCATGTACGGTCGAGGAACTTTTTTATTCCCCGAGGATATAAATCGGGTAAACTAAAAAAAAAAAAAAAAAAAAAACACCTTAAAAATACGGTGGCAAACGAGCCCCTGACACCCAGATTCAGCCGTTGGTTGTCAAAAGTCTCCGGGATGCGCAGCGCCGATTGGAGGTGGGGCAGGTCCTCCTTTGTGAACCTGAACTGCCGTACGACGTCCTCCTCGTCCATCGACGCCAAGTTGAAAGTCCCATGCCTTGCCGCCAACAAGCGCCTTCTTTTAGTGCGCAGACAGTCGTACAAAAGAACGTTTTGCAAATTGTTTTCGCCGAATCGAGCCAACTCCAAGTCATCGTCAAAAAGATCGAGCGCCATTGTTGTCGTAAAGCTCGTCTTCTCTTTTAGCAGACGAACATTTTAGAACTTCGCAGTGCCAGTGGCGACACGCCATGGAGCGCCAGGTTTTGTATTACGGACGCGCATTCATTCGAGTAAAAAACAATAAGTAGGTATACATTGTTTTAGGTTCTCTATATTTTAGCATGCGATTTTTATTTACTTCACTTTCTGCGATTTGTACAAACACACGCAAATATCTACATTCTCGACGAGGCCGATGCAGGTTTCCGTTGCCAGGGAGCGCGACCTGTGCCGATCGTCTGCTCTCGTCTGCAAATACGGTTCCCCCAAAGCCGTCTAGAGGCACACGATCGGTCGACTCGCCCGATCCAAGGTATCGATCGTTTTTGTTTATCGATCGTATTTTGTTCCGGTTGCCTAAAACTCTCTAATAAAGAGTTTCAGTAAACCGTTCCGATACCTCGGATACCCCCGATAACGGTACCCGGTAATAAAATGATTCAGTACATCGTTGCGATACCTCGGATACCGCTGATAATAATACGATGCATGCGCTAAGGCCGTGGCGGAGTACCGGGTATCTTTACCGGAGTCATCGGAACGATCGACTAAAACTCCCTACTGATTGGTCCGTTACAGATCAGTGCTGTAAGGCGAATCGCCGATCCGTAACAGCCTCGGGAGCTCAACATGCACTCGGGGGATTGCCACCTCAGACGCTTATCCTGCAGGCATACAACCGACATCACGTCGTATGGCCGCCTTTTCTATGGCAACACCTCTTTGATAACAAGGCCGTATAGTGCTGCATTTGCTGCGTCATCTTTCGAAGGCCATGCAGTGCGGGGTGCAGGCTGGACACGAACACTGACACAACACTCGTGTCCCAATATATGCTCTGGGCCGGCCTCCACTAGGTGACGTATAGACAATCGAGCAGTATGGCCTTGTTATCTAGGAAGTGTCGGTTCTAGCCGCAGGTTGTTCAAGTAAACATCGCTGTTTTCTTCCATGCGTTTTAGAAACCGCTATTACGTGAGGAGGAAAGCTATTTCGTGCTCTATATATTATAGACATCGTGTATCCATCGTAAACACTATCGTGTAAAAAAAGAAAGAAAATTGCACAGGAGAAGGTAGGTAAACTGCACTTCTTGTGGAACACGCCTTCCTTCCACGGCGGAGTGATACACAACGCAAAGCCCATTAGCACTTCGACTAGGCAGAGCTGAGCGAAAGGGAAGTTGAAAATGAATAAGGAGGTTGTTGTAACGTGTTGCAACCATCGGTTGTATTCAGGCTCCCGAGATAAAGAGCACGTAATGGATCGAAAGAGGTGTAGCTCAGAGGTGTGTACCGGTAGCCGCTACCGAAATTAATTGGCTCCTTTGGTGTGGCGGGAAGGGGGGGGTGCCGCGCGTCCGCCGGCTCCCGTGTTTTTGTCGATGTCTAGATGTTCTCGGACTTTGGTATGCGTTTTTGTATGGTGCTGTAACTTTTCTTGGACTGGAATTGGGAGCAGCTGAAGCACTCTCTTCTGCGGGCATGCAAGGGCTACTGGGAGCTTCTCTTTTTTTTTTTTCTTTTCAGTTTGGACACATGTACCGGAAAACAAAGCAGAATCGCAAGAAAAACCTGGACTTAAAGGACACATGCAAAGAAAAAAAACATTTTTTTTTAAACGGCTTAGATAGAAAAAGGATGTCATAAAACGATTTTACAATGAAGAAAAAAATTTTTAGAGCTATATTTACGGCGCGAGATGATTTTTTGTCAAGCGCGGTGTAACTCTCCTCCTTTCCACTTTTCTCTCTCGCGCCTGTGCGCTCCGCGGGGAGGAGAGGTAAGCCGCTTGGATTGGCTTGGCTGCTCGGCTAAAAAAGGTGCCACTTCCGTTCAACTTCGGCGCGCGCTGTGTTGTTGGGTTTGTGTGCTGGTGGTGGAAGCGGTGGTAGTCTGCTCCGCGCCTTTTACGATGGATCCTGAGTTGAAGCGCAGACTCGTCGACCGGAGCAGGCAGCTCGGGCTTTGCCCCTACGAGGATCCGCCTCGCAGACCAGCGAACCCCCCCGCGGAAAGCTCCGAGGCCAGCGATACGCTTCTCGTGCGGTTTGCCTCGACGCACGACAGCGGGTTCTCGTCGCTCGTCTCGTCACTCGACAAATCGTTTAGATTTGTCCAGTGACGAGATGCGATTTGGCTTTAAAGTCACACGTTGGGTTCGTTCGCTGCGTGGCTCGAAGGCCTCCGGGGCGAAATGACGAGAGCACACCCGGACATTCTTCTCGCCATGCGTGCCAGGCGTACGCCCGATCGCCTCTAGCCAGATCGCTCTCAAATGCTCGTCTGCCGGTACCGCATGTTTACTGAAATCCTCACGAGAACTGCAGCCTTTCGTCGAGCAGCGGCGTCGCTTTCGTTGAACCGGCATGTCAAAAACAACACCGCGCCGACCGCGCTCCGCCAGCTCCGCGCCCCTTCGCAGAAAAAATGGCGGTCTCTGTTTGGTTTCGTAAGCGCCAAAACGGAAGTGATGATTTTCTTATACTTGAAGTTTCCCAAAAGTCAAAATATTCTGTTACAAAATAAGTGCAACAAAAAAATGAAGAAAATAAGTAACTTTCTAAGACAATAGAAAGCTTTCGAAAGAGCGCAAGCACCACGTGATAAATAAGGGCCAGTCACGTGATAAATACGGGCCACTTTTCCGCGGTGCCCGTGGGCGCCAACTACAAATTCGTATTGCGCCGTAAATATAGCTCTAAATTTTTTTTTCTTCGTTGTAAAATCGTTTTATGACACCCTTTTTCCATCTAAGCCGTTTAAAAAAAAAAGTTTTTTTTTTCTTTGCATGTGTCCTTCCCACGCTATGTTGTTCTGTGAAACAATCTATTTCTGGGTGTTCGAGGAACTGGAATCACGAATATGGTCTTATCGAGATCATGACTTTGATTCGCGTAAAATAAACATGCGTATTTAAAAACAAATATGACGCGATTTTTGCATTATGATAGTTCGCGTCATGATATTCGCAGCGCCGCTAAAGAATGCTTTCAAACTACCATAAATAATCTAAAATGGCACGTGGAAACGAGGTATTTGACGGAGACATTATATACTCCCCACCCTTGGTTAATGTGATTCTAAACCAATAAACGGCGATGGGATCGCCTTCTAGACCTGCACATCAACGCAATAAATCGTGTGTGGTGGCGCTTCGATAGAGCGTGATATCTTTCTATATCCTGAAATTGACATCCATGGTCCTTCGCTTGTTTTTCGCTGCGCGAGCTTTCTGTGCAACGCGCATGGCTGCGCCAGTTCTCGTGCAAAGGGGCCAGTTGCCTACGGTCCGGGCCACCATGCTCCGAGCTCACGTCTCCAGCAAATGTGTTCAGAACGAAATGCGCATATTGTCCTGAGCTAATGGCGAGACACTTACACAACAAAACAACCGACGCGCTTAAAAAATATAAAATAGCCTGTGCGCAATTAGTACACCGGGGATTTGGGAGGCCAATTCCTCATATTTCAATGTGATGAAATTTATATGACGGGCCTTCCCGGTTTGTCGTGCGTGCGGTCGGCTCTTTATAAATTTACAGGAAAACATGAGAACGTGACAGACGTGGGTTTCCAAAATTCTAGCTTGAGGAATTATATACCTCACAAATTAAAACAAACTATTTTTTTTTTGTCAGGTGTCTCATTTAGGTAACTGGATGTTTATTTTGACCAAAATCATATGATATTGAAAAACACACACAAAAAAAATGAGACTCAGGTGTAGATACTGATTTTGGTAAACCCAAAGCAGGACTGGTGCGGGAGTCTTACGCTTAATAAATTAATTCCAAGGTTAAAATTTCACTCTCAGCATTAAATAGTAAGAATTATTTTAATGTGAGTTCAGTCGAACTTAGTGGCAGAGCGTCCATGCCCTGGAAATGGTTAGAAACCGAAACTGAAGAACTTGACACTTCCAAGATGGGCGCGTGCATAGTGCTGTCAGACCGACCACGACGCAGTTTCAAATATCGTCTATAGACCTTTCCAATGTTTACAAAATCACAGTCCAGCGTGCGATCTTCACAGCCCAGCACGTGCGTGTTCGTCGCTTCGGAAAGCGAGCAAAGCACGCGCCATACGCACAAACACTAAAAATGGCACCGGCCACACGCTCCTTTTTGGAAAGGTCTATAGACCATATGCAAAAAGAAGCGCCATCTAGTGTATTCATGATCAATGATCAGATTTCCTCCATATTGGGGGGTTCCCGTACCGACGGTTTCGCCCGAAAAACAATAGTCCCGGCAAAGTGTAAGTCATAGAACTAAAATATGATCACCTGCTGCAAGTCCAGTACGAACCCTTCACAGGACGTCTTCGAGAAATACCGTTCATTGATCTGGATGGCCCAGTTCACTGCTTGAGTGACCAGTCTTGCGACCTCGTTGCTGACAATTCCTTTTCCTGAATGTTGCGGCCGTCTTTCTTTTCTTCTTTGATCCAAAACTAACCAGCAACCCACTGAGTGTACAAATAAACTGCCCTAATATCATGAAAACCGAGTTAAATGCAGATGCTCCTCGTCCACAACTGGAAGATGTGATAAACCCCCCAATATGGCGGCTCCCAATGGCATGATGATGATAGCTGGCAAGGATTTCGCATATGGCCTATTGGTAAGAATAGGGCAAAAATCAGGGCACCTCATTGGCTGAAATTATTTCAATGACCTTGGGCGCGATGATAGACAGCTCTTGTGACCAACCACTAGCCACAAATATTCCCCTAGCGGAGTCGGTGTGCTTAACAGATACCATCCAATCACACTTTCTAGGTAAAGATGTATTCAAGTATTTCATTTCAGCACTCTAAAGTTGAAATTTACGCCCTTCGTAACTGAAAGGGCAACGCACGTGACGTTGTCGTCAAGGCGACATTTGGAACGCACTCAATCTTTCTTTTGTCTGCACTCTGGGCGCCGCAGCCACGACGTAGTGGACGATGCAAATGTGCGGATTCGGCTCCGTGGGAGCTATGACCCAAACCCCGAACGCGCACCCCACATTCGCAGTTGCGCCTCATGTTTGAGAAAATGTTTCTCGTCGTTTTCACATTTCCTGGCTCAATAAACGCACTCAGCACCTTGAAACTCCCCTTCTCCACCAATCCCTTATCCAAAAAAGGAATGACACGTGCGCGCCGCTACGCGAAGCCTTCAAGGTCATCCCAGCTCATGCTTACTTCGCAGGTTTTTCACAAAGTGTGTGTGTGTGTGTGTGTGTGGGGGGGGGGGGGGGGGGGGGGGGGAGCGGAGTATGCGACGGTGGCGGTGGCGACGCTTTCGCCGTTCCACCCCGGCTCTCGCCGGTTCCTCCCATTGACCAGACTCTATTGGGCAGGAGATCGAACTATAGGGGGCGCTTTATCGAGCTTGTTGTCCCCACGGCCCGGTGTTTACCAACACAGCATAACAAAGAAATTGAACCTGGCCGAGCACGGTCTGGGCACGAGCGCTTCGCTCTGACCAGTGCTTTGGTCGCACGAGGAGTGGCCTTCGAATCGTCATCTTCGATTTCTCGGATCAAAAACAAACAAGAAAATACTGTTTGTTGTCCCCACAGCTGAAGCGCACCGCTAGAGGCGTGACTGTTCGATCTCCTCCCCAATACATGGCTCCGCTTGGCATGCCCACTATCGGTGGCCGGGTGGGCCAGCGCACACGAGCTCGGAGCACGTGGAGCGAAAGTTTGCGCTGCTAGAACCCAGGGGTCCTGGATTCAATCCCCACCCCTGCCCGTTTCGATCTGGATGAGCATATGTCGCACCGGCGTGCGGTCGTGTATCACTACTGCGTGATGCACGTTAAAGGTATGGTGAACCGAAATCTGGATTTCAGAAAACAATGCAGGAGCGGTAGGCGGGATGCTAGAATCCTTACAACACCACCTATAAGGCGCTATCTCGAATGGCCGACCGTATTTCTGGAAAAAGAGGTCGCGATTGAACGAGGCCGACGAGGCGCGTGACGTCAACATATCTCGTTTCCTCCTCTCCGCTGCGCCACCCGAAGGCGGCGAGGCGAAGAAGACGCGAGGCTGTTTCCTCTCCTTCTCTACTTTTCTCGGAGAAACAAGACGTCAACATATCTGTCAAATGCGCCGCTTTTTTTTAGAAAAATACGGTCCTCCGTTCGAGATGTCGCTGTATGAGTGATGTTTTGGTGTTTGTAGCGCCCCGTTGCACGCTTCTGCCGCCGCGTTTGGTTGAATTAAGATTTCGGTTCATCATCCCTTTAAAGACCCCAGGCTAGCGGTTGTACTGCGCTGGCTAAATTCCTCATCTACAGCTCGGAGACCCGTCGCCCGTTGAGGCAGACCAAGTTCTAGGCTGTATCAACATACACAGAACGAAATTTTCTCTCTTGGCCAACCAGAAGCCGAAGGTAATCGCCAAGCGGTGGGAGCGAAAATCAGATTTAATAAGAGCGTAGAGGTTAAATGTATTAACTCTTCAGGGTTGAAAATGTGGTGAATGTAATGTTTCGATCATGATCATGCAAAACGATATAAAAATCGAACGTGTCGTTCGACTCTGTTTTTCTCGGACAGAGTCTGATAGGCTCGGACGGCAGATTCCCGACCCACGGCTCCTGGCATACGGATTATGTCAATCGTTTCGCTAGGCGCGTACACTTTTTTATATATTTTATATCCTTATATATCTTCCACAATGATTGTGGATGACCGTGGTCGAAACATTACGTGCACCATATTTTCAGTCACCGATAGTTCCTCCGACGTTCTTATCCATTTTGTTTCTCGCGACCACCTTTAGGGAATTATTTCCGGCTTTAGGTTGGCCACATTCGAATTTGTGAAGACGCCCTGGAACACGCCCAGCCTGCTTTCGGCTAATGGTGCCTCCTCGTTTGCCTCCTATACTTCCAAATGAAAGGCCAAACTCCCTCTATATACGGCTCTGGCTATGGCTAAAGTTCGCTAAAAAAACCCTGGCTAGGCGGGGGAAAAACACAGCCCAATTAAAAGACTCGAGGCGTCGATTCATGCGTTGATTTATTCAGTTAGAACAACTCAACAATTAGACAAACTCGGTAATCATGATAATCCAGGTCGCGTTTTTCTCTTCAATGGTGAGTCGTGATTGGTTGGACCCGCGACTATAAGGAGTATTCACTGGGCGCCATATTTGTGGGTGCTGTCTAGAGCGCATGCTCAGAACGAGCCCCCATTAATCGGCTGCTAAGAGCGGCCATTTTGACGGTGTGGAATGCACGTTGCAAAAGAACCCTGGAAGCTAGCCATCAGCACGCGCTCAGCGGTCGCGCACACAGCTATGGCCGCCAGTGAATACTTCCTATACTTCGTTTCAGCTTCGGTCCGAGCGCGACCGATGTTATAAGACGAAGGGCCAATCAAACAGCGCAAAAAGTGCAGCGTCATGGTGTGCTCTCTGCGCTTGATAGGACAAGCCGGCGGAGGAGCGCCCACAGAGAGACGGCGAATACCGGCTGGTCCTATCAAGTGCAGAGAGCACGCCATGACGTTGTGCTTCTTTCGCTGTTTGATTGGCCCTTCGGCTCATAACATCGGCCGCGCTCGGACCGAAGATGAAACGAAGTATAGCTAGCCATTCTTCTAAGCCCGCTGTGGTTGGCTATACAATCATGAACTCATAAAAAGGATGGACCCATTGCCACCAACAGGTTAAGAAGCGCAGAGAGCGGCTTATTATGTATACGCTTCCTCCTTCCTGATTAGTCGTTTAACGTTCTTATCGTCTAATGTCACAATCCCATTGGTTAAGGAGAGATAATGAGATGCTCCGGGTTCGCGTGCGCATGCTCAATCTGCACTCAACGCGACGGCACCAGCTCCCGCTTTTGATGACGTGAGCGACCCAAAGCGTCGCTGTATAGTCAGGATTCGCGATTGGCCATGCGCTCACTATGATATATTTTTTTGTGGATTGATTTTGCTTTCACCAATGGAAATAAGAGCGATGTCGAACTGTCCACTTTGACGGTACTAGTCTAAAAATACGATAACTGCAAGCTTACATCATGCTTTTTACGCACACCATTCTTGTAGATCGCAGCCGATGAGTAGCCAGAATTACAACTTGCGACGTCATGGCGAGGTAAATCCTGGTTGTGACGAAACGAACGAAAACCGTAAGCAGACGCCACCGAAACACCTCGGCGCTAATATCGCTTTCGCGCAAAGCTCTTGCTAACGATCTAAGGGTCCCTATCAGGAACTGAGATGAGGCGGGCGTTGCGATCAACTCGTAACGCTAATGTCATGTTTCTATACCATTCTCAGCAGCACTCGAATTCGTCAGTTCCAAAAGTAACAGTTAGCAGCTTCAACTTCGTTCACCATGTATCCAAAGCTCGGAAAGTGTTTGCCAAAGTCTTCTTCGCGTAACGAAGAACGCCACCGAGCACAGGGCAGAATTCCTAGTCAAGATAATACCGTTTCAATACAGACGTGCCGGAAGGATTCAGAGGCTTCGAATCTCAAAAGCGATTGCGCCATCTCGCGGAGCAGACACATAATTACTCTTCGTGTAGCACCAGGCACACCAACACCTCACATTCTTACACGTGCACCATGTACACGGGCAGGGTGGCGTGACCATACGCGGCGACTACACTCCGATTCATCTCACGATGCACCGCATGCAGCTGACGCTATCATGCGATGCCAGTCAATCCAGCGCTGTAAAGATGTCACGTGACAACGAGACTCCCCGACGTCACTACGCTTTTCCAAAGGATCCCGTGACTCACACTCGGCACGGGATTGGCTGCGACGGCTCGCGTAGCCTCCACTGCGCTCCGTGGTAAGGTGAAACGAAGTGCACACCCGATACATCGATAATGAAGAACCGCCAGTTTCGGTACATCCAGTGGCGTGTTTCATTAAGCAGCACCCCTTCTTATGTAACTACACGGATTGCTTTCTTTCTTTTTTTTTTTCGGCCATCTTTGCTATTTCTACAGTTTGTGGTACTACTTGTGGTATTTTGGACAAGGATTAATTAGCACTGCGGTGTTCGATGGCTTCCCCCCTCCCCTCTCTCTCTCTCTCTCGGATGCGCCGCCGCACGGCAGTAACCGGTCGTGACGGTGGTGCCTCATACCGCGCTGCCATCCTTTACGACCGCGACTGTAATTAGAAACTTGGCGGCGGAGAGAGGTTCATTAGGTTGTTTTGTTTTTTGTTTTTTTCGAGGTAGAGGAGCAATATTACCTAGAAGTCAAGGCCTACGCCTTAACCCTGATTCCAAGTGGGTCCACTCAGCTCCGCCTAGCTCGTGTCAGCGTCGCCGCCAACGCGTCTTGCAGTGCCTCACAACGGGCGAGACGCTAGCACACAGTTATACCAGACGCACGCGTCTGCCGCTTTGCGGAGTGCTCTCGTCGAGGCTCGGCGTTTTTGCCGCTTCGGACGTGTCGGATACCCACTAACAATGACGTCATGCGGAGGCCTTGATGCACTTCTAAGGTGGTATTGAACAGAGGTGCTTATGCCCCATTGCGCACTAAAGAAAAAAAAAATTGCGAGCACGTACGAGCATATATGCAGACGCTCAGAATGGCGTCGTATAGACCAGTGTCCGATGTCCTAGCCCTCAGCGATAAAAATGGAACATATTCATCTCAAAAGCAAACTCTTGTGAAGAGAGGGGCTGCGCATAAAACAATATTTTTACCTTTTACGACACTCTTGGCATCGGTGTCGTTTTTGGAGCTTAGTGACTCTGCATTTCTCACGTTCTTGCACTACGTTATGTGCGAAGGTTTCTAAAAAACGGAGTCTTGCATAAAGCGCAGTCCCCCCCCCCCCCCTCTTTACTGTGTCATGGCGTCAGCATAAACGAACACGGCCGCGCCCATAGCACAGAGCAGACACTGATAGGTCTCATTCCTCCAGCGGCCAGTGAAGATGCGGATCTCCGTAATTCAATAGGTCCATCCGGCCAGAGGACCTGTTGTGACGTAGCGCGCCCCCGAGAGGTGATTGGTTCGGACGTCTTTGGATGTTTTGCTACTGGTTCGCGTCAAGCTGAAACCAATTGTCGCGAGGCCCAGATCACGTTTCTTGTTTTCAGTTGAGATTTTGATCTAAAAAAATTAAATCGCCTGCTAAAAAAAAACAAATAACGAAACAGAAAATGCCATTCGCAAACAAAGGGACAGGTAAGCGGCTTCCATGCTCGTGTTCATCCGTTCGTTTTCGACATGATGCGCTCGAGTGCTATGTCGTCGGGAATTGGGTAATTAATTCAACAGGAAGGATTAATTCAAAATAAGTCGCGAGTTTGCGATATTTATGCGCGCCCCGCGCACGAGATATCGCAAACTCGCGACCCATTTTGCTGAAGATTTTAGCAATCCCGGCGGCCTTCCAATTAGACTTTTTCTTTCTTTTTTGTCCAATGCCAATGTGCTCTTCGTGGCTGGTCGTACAGGGCCATAAATCTCGAAGATGACGACCTTTCAATGAGAGTTCGTCTTGCGCATTTACTTTCTAGCGTGCTAACTATTGTAAACCAATAAAGTAAATTTTGTCCTCAAATGTAATACGGCGCGCAAGTTCGTCTGCTTCTTGCACAAGGGTTGCGATGATGTCAGAACGTCGGACTCTTATTGGCTGATCGAAAACAAAATTGTGGGTAGACCTCAAAGCATTGAGGTCTACCCACTATCCTTTCGATCAAAGCCAATCAGAGCTCGGCGTCGTCCTGACGTCGCCGCAACTCCTGATCAAGAGGCAGACCACTTGCTCTCCTCAATGTTCCGCCGCTCGGCAAAACTCTATCCGCTATTACTTTTTCGTGTATTTTGTCGACGTTTACTGGCTTCTTACTCAAATGACTGTGTAAGTGTTATGGCACGTTGATATTTGTTTTTTGTTTTTTTTTGTTTTTGCAACGTGGCATTCAGGTGTTGTTGTTTTGTTTCCTTTTTGTTTGCTTCTCCGTTCACCTACCAGTTCTTGACTATTCGGAAAGAACAGACCATGGCACCCTAAAGCCGCCATCACACATGGCAAACAATGTCTGAAGCGCATTTCCTCCATGTACGATGGCCCCGTCACATCCGTCACACAAAACCTTTGCACACATGTTCCAAGCCTATATATGCAGCAAAATTGTTTACAACATGCTTGAGTCATGTTGTCTGCACCGAACAGCCCATTCTTTGTACGACAGATTCAATTTTATGTGTCTTATACAGTCACAAATTTAATGTCAAATTAAATAACTGTTTTAGAGCGCAGCGCTTAGGCGCCTGTTTCCGGCTTGAGCGGCGTCAGCGTCGGCGGCGCCGTCGGCGTAACCGCACAGTGCATTATGGGAAACGTCCCATAATGCACCGCGGTGACGCGCGCGTTGCATTATGGGACGTTTTCCATAATGCACCGCGCGGGAGGAAGGAGGAGGGGGAGGAGGGAGAAAAATGAAGGAGGAGGATGGGAAAAAGGAGGAGGGGGAGGACGGAGGATAATGGAGGAGGAGGATGGAGAAGCAGGAGGAGGAGAGAGGAGGGGGAGGAGAAGATACGATTGAGGGGGAGGGGCATACCGTCCCCTCCACACCCTCCCCTCCTCCTCCTCAAGAGCTGCGCTCTAATTCGGCATTACAGGGAACTGTAAACGCCTTTCATTTTTCAACTATACTTTAATGTCTCGATATTACAATTATTTTAGTTCGTTTATTATTCAGCTTTTAATGGACCAGTTTCTAATATAAAAACATCCCGTCGTCCATGATCATTTACGTAAACGGTCGGTTGGATATAATGCATTAAAAAGGTAAACAGCGAACTTTGCAAATAATATATATTTTAAAATCAAAAATAAAGTTTAAAAATGTATTTTTTTATATTGTGTTATAAAAACGTAATCACGTCAACTAATGAAAATTTCTAGACATTAAATTACAAAGCATCCTTCAATATTAGATTTTCAAAAACTTTCATATAGTTATATTACACGCAAGGAATGTTATTAGAAGTCAAACGTTTCCCCATTCACTTACGGCAAGTTGCGGTTTTCTAATATCAAATACAGATGGCGATACGTGTTCAAGAATAGCTTGATTCGCATTTGTCGCCATGTGCCGCTTAGAACGCAACGTGAGAGACAGAAATGGCACCACACGTGTGGGTGTCAGATGCCTGGATGCCTGCAGTGAGCGAGCCTGAGATGTGTAAACAACAAGCTCGAGGCTTCGAATGTATGACAGCTGTTTTTGCGTGCCTTTCACTGTGCATCGATATGCCCGAATGAAATTGGCACCGTGAAAGAGACTCCGGCGGATGCGATTCCTTCATGTTTGCAAATTCAATTGTTTTCTTATCTATTGTTAAAATTATTTTCGAATCAAACTATGGCTTGTGGGAATGCGACTATATTTTGTTTCATAGCCGTCTTGGTATCTTTCAACCGGAAATAATATTGAAAAAATTATCTGTGGCTCTGAGACAAAGCGCTGTCCATACGTGTCTCCATTGGCGGGTTTTAATTCAGTTTTAGTGCCGGCAGTCTGACGGAGGCCTATTGCTGAGAAGGCGCCCTGCAATCGAGATTTCGGCTGCACGACAAAAGATCTCCAGTTGGTCAAGAAATTAACACGCTGTTTTTTGCTGGGGTGTGCCGGATGCCCTTCATTAGTTTGGCCTTAAGTTTTAAATTTTGATTTTGCCTCTTCCTCTCCCTCACTTTCTCGGCGCATACTGAAATTCATACACAAAGTACTCAAGCATCACTGTGGTGATGATAGTTCAACATTTCACGGGAAAATTGTGGGCATTTGAGCACAGCAAAATCTACAAGAGCGCGTTGCCGTGCTCTGAAAGGGCCTGCCAAGCGGTGGCCATCAGTTCGTCGAACCACGTTTCATCAAAAGGATTGTTTCGTATTCTACGACGTTCTATCGACAGTTCGTTTCATTGAAAGGTTCCCGCGATCGTTTCATCGACACACCTTGCGTGCGACGTTTCGTCAGAGCGTCTGTTCGTACACATCGCCTCTATCGCCGGCATTCGGATGGGCCTATAGCTGGCCGAACCCTTGGCAGTTCCGATGAACACTGGCGCAAGCTCAGGTATGAGATTATATCGAAATTTCCCCGAGCGAAGTGAGGGGATTCGAAGCGTAGCGTGGAGTATTAGGAGGCCCAGGATTAGGGCTTGCGAATTTATTTTTGCCTTATCGGAACCGCCTGAGTGAGTTTGCTTTAGTTCTGGTATCCTTCCAGCAAACCAGCTTTAGTTCCAGTATCCTTCCAGCAAACCAAATGAAGCCAGTAATTCAGGCTAATCCACTTATCAAAAAAATGTTACGTTGTTGACGAAATGTCGAAGTTGCATGTGTTATCAAAACAGTTTCGACAAAACATCCCCAGTGTCGACGAAACGTGTGTCCATAAAACATGTCAATGAAACGTGCGTTGAAACGTGTGTACATGAAAAGTTGTCCACGAAACGCGTTACGACGAAACAATATGGGCCCCTGCATGCCGAGCACACGCTTTTGTGCGGTAAAAGTGTTTTCAAGGCAACAAGCTAGCGCGTGTAGTTTCCGCTTCGCTCACACTCATGGTGAAACGGAGCTTTGGACGTGATATATGAAACAAAAATGTTCCGGTGTATCTATGTAAGCAGACGTCAGCTTCTGTAACATAACGCGACGTAAGCAGACAGTACCGTGTGAACTGGCTTTTACCGTGTTCCGCGTATACCGCACCGCCGGAGCCTTTGAAGAATGCTTTTAAACACGCGCCCAATTGATATCGTCCCCGCTTCAAAGGCTCCGATAGTGTGGTAGTGGGAACACGGTAGGATTTGCTAAAAGCCTCTGTTATTTGACATTACGTATCCACCCCTTGATTATTCTTTTTCACATCGCTGGTTGGTCCGCACGAATCATCGAATATTGCTACAATCCTTAAACTCTCTGATAGCGATCAGTAACAAAAATAATAATTGATTGGTTGCAGTCATTTAAACTGTCCCTGCACCCAGTGCTAAAAGTAGTTTTATTTATTTAGTGGCGTAAGTAATTCTTTAACATTGAATTCATTTTTGCTATGTTTTAAGCATTAGACTTTTGTGATAGTCCTACTTCGTGTTTACCAAACTGAATATTTTCAACAGCTAAGTACTAATTTTGTTGTGTTTTCAAGCCTTAAGGTTAAAATAAAAATCCCAATGCCCAAAATTGAGACATATCTGCCTAAAGGAAAACGGTTTATTTGTTTTTACTTCTTAAGGTATTTAATTCCTCAAGCTAGAATCCCGGAACCTCACGTCTATTACGTCATCGCGTGTTGTTGTTTTTTTTTTTTTTTTTTTTGTACTTGTTTTGTGGGAATTAATAAAGCGCTAAACCTATGCACGACAAAACGGCCGACACGTCATAGGAGTCTGATCAAGTTGCAATATGTGTAATTGGATTTCGAATTCCCTGGTTGGTAAATGCGCACCGCCAATTTCAATTTTTCAACGTGTCGGTTCTATAGCGAGTATTCACTGGACGCCATATTTGAGGGCGATGTTTACAGCGCATGCTCGGAACGAGCTCACGTTAATAGGCTGCTAAGACTGGCAATCTTGGTGGTGCGGAATGCATGTGGCGAAAGAACTGTGGAAGCACGCCGTCAGCTCGCGCTCAGCAGTCGCGAACACAGCTATGGCCGCCAGTGAATACTCCATATAGTTACACTGTAATATAGTCGTGCATGTGCCTCGCCATTAGATTCTCTCTTATTTGCTTCTTTTTTATGGGAACAAACTTTGTCTGACTGACTGACTGACTGACTGACTGAGTGTTCTATTTGCACAGGAACCGGTGCAGCCGCGCTGCGTTCCACAGAACGCTCGCGCATGGAGAAACAAGAGAACGGCCATGGATGTCAATTTCAGGAGAAAACAAAAATACTACACTCTATTAAAGCGCTACCACACACGATTTATTGCGTTCCTGCAAAGGTCTTGAAGGCGATCTCATCGAGGTCTGTTGGTTCAGAATCACACTAACCAGGGGTGGGGTCTCACCTTAATAACATTTGTCTTGTTAATAACTTAAAACTTAATTTACTTCAAAATGCATTATAACTAAATATTGTTGCGCATTTTTTTTTTTTTTTGCTATTCTTCATGCTAACTAGATTCAAAACCACCATGCGTAGATTAGCTGGGTGGTCAAGATCATTGTTTGATTATAGATGGGGCCTCTCAAGCGAAGCTTAAAAAAGAAACCTGTAGCTAATTAGGACCATTTTATTACAACTTTCGTTACACCCGCGACAAAAAAAAAAACGCTGCATCAAGGACTGCTACAGACTTGCCAGTTCTTCACCGGAGCTCCTTCCAAAACATACTTTTCAGGATGATCTCGCATCCCTACCCTCCCCAGAAAACGTTCTTAGTTAGAGCAGACAAAGATCGATGTATGCGCTTTGACCGCTGCCCTAGCCGGAAAAGTCATCTGGCCTTTCTGTAAGACTTCCTTAACTTTTCCGTCAGATGGCGTGAGAAACTTGCTGCACAATGAAGGCCGCCACCACTCCGGCGAGCACGCTGAATAAGATGACGTTGAGGGCCAGACAGAGGTTTTCCATTTTGTCCTTACCTGGCGGAAGGGCTTTGCGCGGCAGCAGTGGTCTCAGCAGCGGCGTGACCATGTTAGTGTTGCTCGATACAAGGCTCCTGCTCTCCTCACCGGCGGTCTCAACGCTAGCAACGTCAGCGCTGGAGCGCGATTGAAAAGAACGGAGACTTGCACCTTCGGCGGGCGTCCGGATGCAAACCTCGGTAGCCGCCTCTGGGCTACAAGCGAAGTACACCTTCTTCTTTTCCTGACCAAGGGGCTGACTGGACTGTCCGTGCTGAATTGGCATTTGCTGAGCTTGTGGATAAGCTTGCTGGTAAGGCTGCTGTTGACGCTGTCGATAAAGAAACTGTTGGTAAGCCTCCTGGTAAGCAGCATACTCCTGCGCGGTTGGCTGGTGCTGAATCATTTGATGCATTGGATGCTGAACCAGGTGTTGTGTTGGCTGCTGCATATGCTGCTGCATATGCTGCTGGATCGGATGCTGCTGGATCGGATGCTGCATTGGCTCCTGCACTGTCTGATGAATTTGTTGTTGCAATGGCTGCTGCATTGGCTGCTGAATCGGCTGCTGCTGGATGACTTCCTGAACAGGCTTCTGGTGTATCGGCGGGTACTCAGCCGTTAGCAAGAGTGCGGCAGCAGGCTCGCCACCCTCTGCCGCGTTCAAGGACGCGGACGACGAAGACGATTCCGAGCTGGATTCTTCCTCCGAGCTCGTTGAAGACGAGGATGAACTCCCTGAAGCTTGTTTAGCGACCTCGGGTAACCTGGAGGGTGCGGGAATTGGCGGTGATCCCCCGATTACCGAAGATGGTAGCGGGGTGTCCGTACCGGTCTGAGCATCTCGGACGTACACGTACATGTCAGTGGGGTCTTCCTGGGTCGCGGCCGCCGCAAACTTGGAGCTTGAGTCACCTGAGGACTTGACAATGCCGGTATCACCGCCCTCACGAAAGACGTCGCTGTGGCCAGTCTCCTGGACAACGTGCACAGCGTACTGCTGGCCCTGGTAGGGTAGGTCGTACGCCCAGCGCTGGTCCCCCGGATAACCGGTAGCGGCGGATGTCCACTGCTTGCGGTACTCGGCCTCATCATACGCAAGCTGCTGCTGTTGTTGCTGATGAAGCACGGCATGCTCTCCTACAAACTGCTCATAGTACTTATTGTCGTGCCGTTTCGGTTTGAACGATGAAGAACTTGACAGCTTGGCGAAGTAGTCGCCCTTTCTGTACAGCTGCGGGCTGTAGTAGGCATCCACCTGCTTAAGGGGCATCTCCTGCAGACAGATGGCACTTCGAGATGGGTATTGAAGTCCCTCTTGATCGTCCATCGGAAAAAAAGACTGCTTTGGAAGACTGCGGCTCATGCCGTGTGCCATGAAACTGCCCCTGTAGTCTCTGCGGATCTGTCGTCCGGTGTCACCCTTGGCCATAGCGGTTTCCATCGCGCAACCGATCGGATCCTCTCTGGGAAGCGTGGTCGTTCCCATGGACCTCGATATCTCCTTGGGCGCGTGACCGTAGCTCTTGGACTGAGGTGGATACGGACGAGGAAGAGTCTCCTGAGGTCCTCCGCTTCCGTAGCCATCAGCGTCGTAATAAGCTTCGACATGGGCGCTCTGATTCTTGGTAGATGCGCGCTTCTTTTCACGGGTGCTAACTTCCGTAGGTATTGCGCCGGCCGAGAACGAGTACGGTTTTTCGTAGGCAGCTTGGATCGTAGTGGTGTCATGGGGGTCGCCAGGGCCGTGCTGGAAGACGTCCTCCTCGAGTGGGCGAGTCGACGGTGATGTTTCGGAGACAGAAGTGCCCTCGCGGTGATGGCCCTGGTTGCTTGCCGTCTGTCCGCCGCTGGCGCTGGTTCCGCCTCCTTGTTCGGTGGCCGAGTCCGGGTCACCGTACCGAACGCCAGCATCCATTAGGGAGGCTCCCGGGGGTTACGCTTCCGCTGATGAGTTGTGGCCTCCGGTAGTAATCCCGGGAAAAACAGACAAATGTTCTGGCAGGTTCCGGCTTGACCAGAAACGAACTGCGCGTTCACAGGCTCGTGATACGCGATGCCAGAACGCCTAAGCAGGGCACGCGCTGGCGTCTTTTTCTTCGCTTGCATTTGTGGTCATACAGCTTTGAAACGGGCCACGAAACGTTTCTGTCAACTTCGCTCAGCTGATGTAACCGCTGATGTCCGTAATGTAAAATACACTTATTTCGTATTTAGCTCAAAACGGTAACTGTTACAGAAAACACCGAATAATATCGAGGAGCGTTAGTAAAGGTGTGCTAGAATGGGAAGTGTCACGTGTGACAATCCACCTTTTTAGGATATCACCGGTTCGAGATTTTTGGGCAAAGAACGTGCGTGCACACCACGAGCGCTCTCACGAGATCTCGCTTGAAAGCATGCCACGGTCGCTCGTGAATCCATGGAACGCGAACACGTGTTTTCATGCCAGAAACTCTGGAAATATGGTTTCTAAAAAGGTGGATAGGGGGCATTGGTGGCCGAGTGGGCTAGCGCACACAAGCTCGGAGCACGTCAAGCGAAAGCTCGCGCCGCAGAATCCAGGGATCCTGGGCTCAATCCCCACCCCTGCCCGTTTCGATCTGGATCAGCATCGTACCGGCGTGCGGTCGAGTACCACTACTGCATGGTGCACGTCGTTAAAGACCCCAGGCTAGCGGTTGTACTGCACTGGCTAAATTGCTCATGTACAGCGAGTGACCCATCGCTACTTTGAAATGGCTGACCAACTACACGCTGTATAAATATCCACAATACCCCAATTATTATTAAAGAGGTGGATCCCGCGGGCAAGACGCGGTCGCGATTAAAGCTTACAGAGCGCAGCATATATATAATCTGTTTGTATCTGTATCTGTATGCGGGTAGCAGTGCCACCTTGGACTGCAGGACTATACTTCGTTTCACCTTATGTGCGAGCGAAGGCAAAACTGGAAGCGCGAGAACGGAAGCGCCGTGCGTTCAGGCTTTGCTCGAGCGCGCGAGCTGGGGAGAAATGCAAAAAGCGCTGGTCTCGCGCTTCTAGCTTTGGCTTCGCTCGCAGATAAAGTGAAACGAAGTATAGAAGAAAAGATGCGAAAAGAAAGGGGTGAATTTATACCAATTTTACTACAACCTGTATATTTGCACCCACGCCACAAGCACGAGAGCTCTCGGTCACTGCTTTGAAGTGTTCTTTCGCAGAACGAGCACTCGCGCTAGAATGCACGTCTCAAAGCCAAGAGCGCGGGCTAGCTCACGCTTCTAGCTTCGGCTGTAGTCGAAGCTTAAAGGTGAGCAGAGTGCAGACGATTGAAACTGGGGCGGGAGGCCGCCGCCATTACTCTTCTCATGCAGACGAGTCCGTTCAAATGCAAGCTTGCCAAAGCTACGCTCACGCGCACGCTTCACCTGCTTGCACACATGGGACACCAGTCGCGGTGCCATGGGGGATCGGTGGCCGAGTGTCAATAAAAAAAAAAAAAAGATCGGTGGCCGAGTGGGCTAGCGCACACCACCTGGGAGCACGTGGAGCGAAAGCTCGCGCTGCAGAACCCAGCGGTCCTGGGTTCAATCCCCACCCCTGCCCGTTTCGATCTGGATGGGCATCGTACCGGCGTGCGGTCGGGTATCACTACGGCATGGTAAACGTTAAAGACCCCAGGCTGGCGGTTGTACTTCACTGGCTAAATTTCTCATCTACAGCGAGTGAGTCGTCGCATCTTTGAAATGACTGACCAACTACACACTGTCTAAGTGTCCACGCACCCCAATTTTTTTCGTTGGAGCTTGTCCGGTTGAATCCAGCTGGCTACTCACAGGCCATCACCTTGCCTCCTCGAGAGAACGACGACGAAGACGGTGGGGTGTTTTCATTGAGTTTCCACAGCGAAGTATATATGAGCAGTTTAATGTAGTCTATGCAGGTAAGCTCTCGACATTTGATAGCTCCATCTTGAGTGGTGGCATGTAGACTTTTTCATACCTTTCACATACCATGGGGCTTGCAGTGATAACCTAATTGGACCACCTGCACCGGGAATTAAAATCGGTCCTCTTGTCGTAGACGAAGTGGTCGTGAGCCTAAACGTGACGTTGAGTCTGATACGAATCTCTCGCGATTCAAGCTCGCAATCGACTGGCTTCATAAATAAGGATTCTTGGGGAAAATGCGAAGCTCGACAACATTGCAGCCACTCTCGCGCTGCAGCTTCTTGTGCTCATGGCACACTTTCTGCTATTGTTCTTATGCTTTTTAAAATTATTTATCCATCCGACTACCACGCAGTGGTAGCCAGACAACCGTTGATTTTCGGAAATTGCAGCACGGTAAAATGGAGCACTCGGAACTACCTCATGCACGACGTCCGTTTCTAAGCCTTTTCACCCATACCCTTGGCGGTTGCATACCCTGTGTCAGCGGGCAATCTAAAATGCACCAGGTCGAGGGTACGTCAGTTACTGGCTGGTTTGAGGTTATGCGAAAAAGGTCTATAGACCTTTTCTTTAACGGCGCCACCATCTTGAGAATTGCGGCGCCGACGACGCCGTCTAGCGGCTTAGAAAAAGAAATACCGGCTAGTTCTGGCAGCACAGCTATTTGGGTGGGCAACGGTGTGGGTATGGGGGGAACTTGGCTAGACTTGGCTATGGTGGGCTGCAATAACTTGGTTGGAGCTTGTCCGGTTGAATCTAGCTGGCTACTCACAGGCCATCACCTTTCCTCCTCGAGAGCACCTGTTCTGCGCATGTCTTTAGTGGCCTGTGATCGGCGTGCCCTTTACTTTCAGTTAATTCTGGATAGTTTTCCCGCGATGTTATTCTGGTCACCATGCCCGATACTAAGCGTTCCATTAATAGAATGAAAGTATGTTGTCATGCGCTTGAAAGAGCGTTTCAGGAAGTTCGCCGAACGTGCAAGGGACACCATTCTGGGGAATTTCGGCATCGTTGCAGAGCACCAAACACTGGGGACAGAAAAAAACGGGACGACACGTGTCTCTACACACGACCTAAAATTTAATTCACCAACCAAGTCCGTACTCCGTAGTGATTGTACCCGTGCTCTGCCGTTGGTTCTGCGAGCTAGTGATGCTGGTGGTGTGAGTATTTCCACCGTATTTACTCGAGTAGTAGCCGCGCTATTTATGAAACAAGGCCCTTGCGTCTACTTACCTCAGAACACATATACAGCCAATCATCGCGTTGCGCATAAATAACATAGCCAATAACTAGATCGAGAACACGATTCTCCATTCAAATGAAATCTTCACAGATGGTATCTTCGCGCGAAGACGTTATCTCTGTCCTGTAAACTGCTGGAATCATGCTGTCGATCGCGGTGATTGGCAAGCCGCGTGCTCCGCGGGAAAGCGATCCATTGGGTCTTTTTCATACACAGTACGGCTATCACTCGAGTAAATACGTATTTCATGTAAAAAAAGGTATTAGGTGTCTTTAGTGTTTAAAATAAACGTTTCAAATGGTCAGGTTTTTTTGGCTATTTTTGGGCTATTTTTCTGGATCAACATTTGGCTATTTTTGGGCTATATCTCGTAGAAATTTGGCGGGTCAGAGTTCAAACACCTGGCAACCCTGATTGGGGAGGGACGCCACCTCCTGCCCATTATAACCTCCTTGGGTCGAGTACCATTACTGCATGGTGCACGTTAAAGACCCCAGGCTAGCGGTTGTACTGCACTGGCTAAATTGCTCATGTACAGCGAGTGACCCATCGCTACTTTGAAATGGCTGACCAACTACACGCTGTATAAATATCCACAATACCCCAATTATTATTAAAGAGGTGGATCCCGCGGGCAAGACGCGGTCGCGATTAAAGCTTACAGAGCGCAGCATATATATAATCTGTTTGTATCTGTATCTGTATGCGGGTAGCAGCGCCACCTTGGACTGCAGGACTAGAAGAAAAGATGCGAAAAGAAAGGGGTGAATTTATACCAATTTTACTACAACCTGTATATTTTGCAGCCAACGCCACAAGCACGAGAGCTCGCGGTCACTGCTTTGAAGTGTTCTTTCGCAGAACGAGCACTCGCGCTAGAAATGCACGTCTCAAAGCCAGGAGCGCGGGCTAGCTCACGCTTGTAGCTTCGGCTGTAGTCGAAGCTTAAAGGTGAGCAGAGTGCAGACGATTGAAACTGGGGCGGGAGGCCGCCGCCATTACTCTTCTCATGCAGACGAGTCCGTGCAAATGCAAGCTTGCCAAAGCTACGCTCACGCGCACGCTTCAACTGCTTGCACACATGGGACACCAGTCGCGGTGCCATGGGGGGATCGGTGGCCGAGTGTCAATAACGAAAAAAAAAAAAGATCGGTGGCCGAGTGAGCTAGCGCACACCACCTGGGAGCACGTGGAGCGAGAGCTCGCGCTGCAGAACCCAGCGGTCCTGGGTTCAATCCCCACCCCTGCCCGTTTCGATCTGGATGGGCATCGTACCGGCGTGCGGTCGGGTATCACTACTGCATGGTGAACGTTAAAGACCCCAGGCTGGCGGTTGTACTTCACTGGCTAAATTTCTCATCTACAGCGAGTGAGTCGTCGCATCTTTGAAATGACTGACCAACTACACACTGTCTAAGTGTCACGCACCCCAATTCCTCGAGAGAACGACGACGAAGACGGTGGGGTGGTTTTGATTGAGTTTCCACAGCGAAGTATATATGAGCAGTTTAATGTAGTCTATGAAGGTAAGCTCTCGACATTTGATAGCTCCATCTTGATTGGTGCATGTAGACTTTTCATACCTTTCACATACCATGGGGCTTGCAGTGATAACCTAATTGACCACAGGCAATTGTCTATAGACCTTTTCTTTAACGGCGCCGCCATCTTGAAAATTGCGGCGCCGACGACGCCGTCTAGCGGTTTAGAAAAAGAAATACCGGCTAGTTCTGGCAGCACAGCTATCTGGGTAGGCAACGGTGTGGGTATGGGGGGAACTTGGCTAGACTTGGCTATGGTGGGCTGCAATAACTTGGTTGGAGCTTGTCCGGTTGAATCCAGCTGGCTACTCACAGGCCATCACCTTGCCTCCTCGAGAGAACGACGACGAAGACGGTGGGGTGTTTTGATTGAGTTTCCACAGCGAAGTATATATGAGCAGTTTAATGTAGTCTATGAAGGTAAGCTCTCGACATTTGATAGCTCCATCTTGAGTGGTGGCATGTAGACTTTTTCATACCTTTCACATACCATGGGGCTTGCAGTGATAACCTAATTGGACCACCTGCACCGGGAATTAAAATCGGTCCTCTTGTCGTAGACGAAGTGGTCGTGAGCTTAAACGTGACGTTGAGTCTGATACGAATTTCTCGCGATTCAAGCTCGCAATCGACTGGCTTCATAAATAAGGATTCTTGGGGAAAATGCGAAGCTCGACAACATTGCAGCCACACTCGCGCTGCAGCTTCTTCTGCTCATGGCACACTTTCTGCTATTGTTCTTATGTTTTTTAAAATTATTTATCCATCCGACTACCACGCAGTGATAGCCAGACAACCGTAGATTTTCGGAAATTGCAGCACGGTAAAAAGGAGCACTCGGAACTACCTCATGCAAGACGTCCGTTTCTAAGCCTTTTCGCCCATACCCTTGGCGGTTGCATACCCTGTGTCAGCGGGCAATCTAAAATGCACCAGGTCGAGGGTACGTCAGTTACTGGCTGGTTTGAAGTTATGCGAAAAAAGTCTATAGAGGTATCATACAGCCGCGAATGGGAATATGACCGCTTACATTTTTTTTTATGTTCCTTGCCCGCTCCTTTTTAGTTCTGACCTAATTTCCTAAAAATAAAAGGATCTTTGCCGTTTTGCCGCTGCTGGCAGCTTAAAGATGTACCACGGTGGTAGTAATCATGGGGCATAAAGCGCGCGACGACTCTCAGCCGCTAAGCGATCGATCGCCACACATCCCTTTCTAGCCCACCATGTACGTTAGGTGTCTGTACCCGGCCGTCAACCATATTGCGCTATGTTGTAGAAGCTAGCTTAGCTTTCGCAGTGCTCCAACTCTGTCAAAGCTAGTTGCGGGAACGCATGCTTTTGCATGCGCATGCATGCGGACAGCTCCACAGTGGATGCTACGCTAGCCTTGACTCATGACAGAAAGCTGTCCTGTGTCCTTTTGTATGGCTAGTTGGGGCCACCAATGTTTATCGCAGCACCATATCTAGACGCGTTTTTCCACAGCAACGTAACTAGATCAGAATCAGTTGACAAGCTATCTGGAACGCCTGGCGCCTTTTCGTGGCGTGTCCACTCTGGGGCGCTCGCTACGCTGTCAGTTTAAAGCACCTCAATGTGTTTGCGTTCGTCAGCCCGCCCAATGGACGGAAGCCACGGAACCGATGGAACGTTGGATGCACACGGCCTGCGGTGGAAAGTGTTCTATTGTGCACTGTCAGACAATAAGGGGTCTAGTACTTATACCCCTCGTCCCATATAATACACGCCAAAACATCAGTTCGACGTACAGCGCACTGACGTCGAACCGACGGTACCAACTTTCACGAGAGGCTTAATAGCCGAGTGGTACAACTTAGTAAAATACATGTGCAGTCGCCCAATTTTTTAATAATATCAAGCGAGCGTCGACCGCCGGGACGGCCAGCGCTGTGCCGCGCAGAAATGTGGCGTCACGGGAGAGATGAGGCGCGTGCGCACAAAGCTCTTTCCATTGCGATCGTCGTCTGCTAGGCTATTCCGTTGACCGCACACAGCCCCTGTTCATTATCTGCTGGCATAGCTAACCGCCTTTAAGCAAAGATCTGAACAGCGCTTGCTTGCGTGATACTGCTCAGGCGTGGCATAAGCCGCGCGTCATCTCGAGTTTAATTTTTTTTTTTTCATTTCATGTTTGCGTTTACTTTTGTGAAAACCAACAAAAATGAAAAATACGGTGACGCGACAAACTGAATGCAACGATGCATAAAACTATATAGCGCAGACAATGCTACGAGGCATCAAAACCAATCCAGTACTTTCAGCCTGCCACGTGACATCGTGCTTCCCCATGCAGTTGTACCCAACGGGAAGGCCACGTGACACACTTTTAGCGATGGACTGGCCAAGATAACTCGTAGCGTCGGCTGCGGTACAACACAAAGTGAAACGTAGTATTAGCGATGTGCGCGGCCAAAAGCGTCGCTGTGGTCAGCTGTCCACGATTGGCCAAACCATGGGCATATGAGCACGCACTGTCAGATTGTCAACCTTGACGGTGTTAGTTTCGGATTGCGATGGCTCCTAGCTTCTACTGTGCTTTTTAAACACACCATCGAACTCGTCGTCGCCCCCGATGGTAAGTAGCCAGAATAACAACTCGTGACGTCACGGCAAGGCAAATCCCAGTCGTGACGTCATGGAGGGAAACCATAAGAGGGCGCCACCGAAACATCTCGGCGCTGGGCTTGGTGTTTTGTATTATCAACTGCGTTGTTGCTGTCGTCATCTAGCCAAGTAGCCGGGTAGTCACAGTTTTCTCTGACCAGCGGACGCGTGCACAATTTTATGCCTCTTCGAGGGCCCATAAAAACACGGGAACGTGTTGTGAGAATGTCGATGGGCGGCATGACGCAAAGGGATGTAGAAACAACCGTCGGGGTTACATCGGCTAACGTCAATTGGATTTTGAACGCATTTGAAGAGGAGGGCCGTATCGGCGATGCACTTCGACATTGCAAGCGCCCTGCCCTCCTTTGCTACGGAGCAGGGGTTGTGTGCGGTCAACGGAATAGCCTAGCAGACGACGCTCCCACCAGAAAGGGCTTTGTGCGCACGCGCTTAATCTCTCCCGTGACGCCGCATTTTTCCGCGGCACAGCGCTGGCCGTCCCGGCGGTCGACGCTCGCTTGACATTAGTAGGGAGTTTTCGTAGATCGTTTCCGCTGTCCCGCAACGCTGTCCGCAACCAGCTACGCTAGCCGGAACTCTACAGCCAAGGCCATCGGCGCGCAGGCGCAGTAGCGACTTCTTCGTTGCGGAGGGCTTAGCGGAGGGGGAAACGCGGTCTACGAAAACTCCCCATTAAAAAATTGGGCCACTGTAGGTGTTACTGTCTACATAAAAAAAGAATCGAGGTTTTCTTGTTCTTACTGCAAAACCTAAGTGTTTTATTTTTAGCCATTGGTACTTACTTTAGTTGTTTAATAAGTTATATCACACCGTTATCAAGCCCCTCGTAAAAGTCGAGGCCGTCAGTTCGACGGCAGTGCGCTGTATGTCAAACTTAAGTTTTGGACTGTATTATATGGGACAAATGGGTGTAAAACTACACCCTTTTTTGTGTGTGTGGTGCTTATGGTGAAGTTAAAGTATGCGCTAAAGTTCGCGCAAAAAGAGCGTGTTTCGAAAAAGGTTTTTCTCTGTTGGGATCGGTGCCGCTTGTGGCGCTAGGAACGCTATCCGCCTGTCTCCACCGTTCTTAGATTTCTCTAGTGCCACTAAATAAGCTACGCATCAGAGTTACGAAACTTAACCATCTTGTGGCGTAAAATGAGCCATTAGGCCATTAGAAAATTGAAACCGAAGTTGTCTGCAAAAGCGGATAGAATTCCAAATTTTATAGTGAAGGGTTGTGCTCGACTACTTTGTCCAGTGTTGCTTCGCATCTTTAATTTGTCAATCATTGTTGCCGGCGCTCTGACGTCACCACATGCTCCCATCTTTGCGGTTTTTCTGCGTGTGCATGAATTGCACTGACGTCACATCAGCTGCCATTGTGGTGGCCTCGCTGCTTTGCACAAGTTTTCTGCAGCACGTACTTGGCACCACTGATTTTTTCTTTATTTCTTTTTTTTTCTTTGGGGGGGTGGGTGGAAGGCAAGAACAAGTAGGAATGTTTACAAACATGGTGCGATGACGTCACGTGCAAGCTATGTATGCTCTGGGACAACGTTTTGTGGCGATTCAGTCAAAGTTAGCTTCAGCGCCGATTAACGTTGTGCACGCTCACTCTTTTTCGCTTCGAAAATTCCAGGGAAATTTGTCCCATGACCATAGACCCTTTCCAAAAATCAGTTGGGCAACTTCGAAAACTATTATTATCTAAGTGCATATAATTTGTACGTGCTAATAAGGGCCTTTTGACGATTGGTAAAGCAAGAATTTTATGACAGGCACCAATGCGGAGCCTGAACATTCCAGACGCTAGTTTGCTGTATTTTTTATACCAACGTGACGCAGCTGATAAACTTCCAAGCACTACGCGTTTAGAGGGTGTCATGCAAATTCTTGGACTATTCAACTTTGGCAAGCCCCAGACAGCTCATCTCACGGCAATAAAATTTGTTGAATTGTATTAAACATATTTACGGAATTAAGCGCCTCGCAAAGAGTGGTAGTTTCTTAACACCATCAACACACAAACAAATCGAGAAATGACTGTACAGCAAAGAACACCATAACTTTCGCACGTCTGCCGTTGACAAATAGGAGCGTACTTGGTTTTAACCGCCATTAAAGGGGTCATGAAACGATTTTCCTACTTCTTCCTCCTTAGCTTTAATCCTCAACTCAAATGCGAATTGTGAAATCACGTCGTCGTGACATTCTTCGGCACCGGTGCGATGACTCCTAGCTTCCGTGCTTTTATGCACACCATAGAACTTGTCATTCCCCAGTGACAATAAGTTCCGTCAGAGCACTCATTGGCCACGAACGCGAATCCGAGTATTCGTCGACGGATTGATTGTTGACGAGCGCATACGTCCGAGTGACGCAGTTCTCGTGTCCAATGCGTGAGCTGGGCTCGGCTGACGTCAGGTTGGCACCGCTGACGCGCTTTGGGAACCGCGGATGTATCATAGTGAAAAGGCGGAGAGATTTTGAAGGAAAGAAGGTACAAAATAGTCCGCTATATTTTCAAATGTTCGTACTGAAAAGCTGGCTGTTGCCTTTCTACCCTCTTTCTTTTGGCCAACTAAACGATATGCGATAAGTCCCAATTTAAAATAATTTATCCCAGTCCAAAATTCGTTTCATGGCCCCTTTAAATCTCCAATTTTGATGTACCTGTAGCATTTATGCTTTCTAGCACTGGTAAAATAAGCAGGCTCGACAGGGTCGCAAGCACGGAACGACCGGAAGTCGCTTGGGACGCAGGAGCTGGACGCCATAGTTGAGGGCGATGTTTAGAGCGCAAGCTCACAACGAACTCACATTAATGAGCTGCTAAGACCGGCAATCTTGATGGTGCTGAATGCACGTTGCAAAAGAACTGTGGAAGCTCGCCGTCAGCACGCGCTCAGCAGTCGCGCACACAGCTATGGCCGCCAGTAAATACTATACTCTGTTTCACCTTATGATGTACCGCAGGAAAGGCTACAAGCGCGAGCTCCTTGCTCTAGGGCACATCTCGGCGGCACAAGCTCTCGTGCATTAAGAGTAGCTCCCAACGCTAGGAGCTCGCGCTTCTAGCCTTGTCTGCGGTACAACATAAGGTGAAACGGAGTATAGAGTTTATGAAAACCAGCCGAAGAACTATGCGAACTTTATGGCAACTGGACTTTATTTTAAATTGTGTGAGGCAGATAGAGTGCATTCTAATCAATACAAAATGTCGCATAGAAACCTCTCGTTTCCACATCAACAAGTATATACCGGGTATTTCAGCGAAGGCTTTCGAAAATTCCTTAAATTAGGAAGGATTACAAAAAAAAAAAGAAGAAACTCTTTCCAGGGACAATCTGCCCGCCACACAGACGTCAAGGAGTGCACAAAAAGAAAAAAAAAAACAGAGTAATTAGTTGAACGATTACCTTAATTTTACTAATTATTTTAATTAGTCAAAATAAACGTAAGGTTCGAATGAGAAAATTGCTTATCATTATAGAAAACCCTAAACCAACTCATCTTAGAAATATATAAGCCAGGGCCAGCATTTTACGGTGTTCCGAAAAAACTCTCAACTTGGACGCTTTACTATCTCTTTTAGCCACCTACGGCTCCTCCCCCTTCCCCAAGCCGGGTAGCGACTCGCCCCGTACAGGAGGCCAACATCTCTCCCGTCTTTCCCTTTTCTTCTCTGGACCTCATTACAAGAAGAAGAAGAAGGCGTTTCGATTTCTTATCGGAGCGCATATTTGCGCCCGCGGTCCTGCTCCCCAGTGGTCGAGACACGCAACACGCATGCACCATACTTCCCTCCATCCCACGTCCTCCATTCTACCAGAGAGGCAAGGCGGTGGCTTCGCGCCTAGGCCACCGGGGAGCAGGACCGCGAGCGCAAAGATACGCTCCAATGAGAAACCGAAATCTAGAAACGCGTCCAAATTGAGCGTTTCTACGGGACGCTGTAGGCATACGGCCCCTGCCTTATTTATTTTCAAAATTAGTTGATTTAATGGTTTTTGACGATGCTTAACTAGTTTCGCATTGAAACGAAATGTTTATTTTCACTACTTAGAAAGTTAATTTGCAGATTTTAGTTTAAGATAATTAGTTTTTTTTTCAATCCTGGACGTCCGCCGTGATTTTTTCCAAGTTGCCCCAAGTTGTTCCCAGAAAGTGTTTTTCTTAGCAACCCTATTCGTAAGGATCGTTTTTGAAGCGTACGTTCCTTGAAATACCCGGTATACTGGATAGTTATTCGCAAGAACAATTGCAATACTCGCGCAGGCCTCTTTTTCTTCAGAAGACTGCAACCGAGGTTAATGTCTTACTCCAATCCAAACGAGCCGCGCCATTATAACTATCCGGATCGCTATCTCTCGCTCCAAATCACGACTTATCCTCGAGGAAACGAGGCACAGCAAAGCGCCCGACTTGTAGCACCCATACCAAAGCACCTCTCGCCGAAGACGCTACCAGTGACACGCCGCACCCAGAAGAAACCTCTCCCCGCCGATTAGCCACTTCCAATTCGAGACGCGAAGCCGACGATAAAACACATTGCCGTCTAATGACAGGCTGACATGTCATTCCAGAGTGGGCTGGGCACCCACTCCAAATTACGAATCGGACTGCCGAAGAAGAAAAAAAAAACATCCAAGAAACAAAACGTTTGGACACAATCATCGGGCACCCCATGGCCTAAAGCCATACGAAGTTAGGTACACAGTCTTTTAACGTGTGTATATTTATACCGCCAAAGGCAAGGCATATTTCACGCACATGCACAAACTGCCGCAGCGCGTGGGCCTTCGTTTATTTAGATGCGAATATACTGGATATATATCGTCGGTGTTTACGGTGATTTATGACGACTTCAGCTGTCTCGTAGTGATTTGTTTTTCTTAGTGTTAGAGCTGTATGTTTGCAATCGTGGGCTTTAAGTCGGCTGACAGCTTGAGTGCAACTTTGCCACCGAAATTGAGATGGATGATAATTGGTGTTGCGTCATCCCGCGGCTCATTTGTACTTGCTCTTAATGCTTGGGTATCCCTGTGAGTACAGTCGCAACCGCGGTTAATTGCAACATGTCACTGAGGTTGAATCGGTAAGGTGCGGCCAGTAGTTCATGCCGGAACGAAAAGCGCCGTAAAAAAAAAAAAAAAAAACCTGTCATCTCGTTCCGGTATTCGCTTGCGCGGCTAACGGAGATAAAGTGAGAGACGATAACAAATGCTGAACCAAAAAGTAATACCGATTTGACCTAATCACTGTTGAAAGTTCCCTTTGTTCTGATGACTGTGCCTGCCTGAAAAAGAAGGCCCTGGGACAAAACTAAAAACCAAATTTGACGTTCGTGTTTAGATAGCGTAAGGACGTCTGCCTTTGAGGTGCGGCGACACTGGCTTACGGAGAAATTTAGCCAGTGCAGTACCCCTGCTAGCCTGAGGTCTTTACAATATACACGAACGTGCGCCGTTAGGATGCTCATCCAGATTGAAACGGTCATGGGCGGGGATTGAACCCAGGCTCCCTGGATTCTGCAGCGCTCCGCGTGCTCTGAGATGCGGTGCTCTAACACACTTGGCCACCGATCCCTCCAGGTCCTGGTAAGAAGTATGACACGTATCATGCTCCAGTGCAGAATCATCGGAGAATAAACCGCTGTTTCTTTTCACTGGACACGTTGATCAAAAGATTACCCAATATAGGTACTTTGAGCGCATACATATTAACAACCTAACACTCCTGACTCCCGAGGGCGTGGCATTCACGGGACAAATGTCCATCAGCAACCCAAAGGTCCCTTTGTGGCCTTGCGATTTCATGTTGCCTCAGAAGGCGCTTGCAGGACCGCTGCTCAATTCTTCTTGCAATAATACTGTGCTACCTCTCTTATACAGATAGAACCATAAATGTTGGGCGTAAACATTACCGCGTGTCGGGTTTGTCTGCAGCTCCAGTCAAGCCCACGGCATAAAAAATATATGTTGGTGTTTGTGTTTATATCGTGGGGTCGGTCAGCCTTTAAGTGGACCGACACTGGTTTACGCTTTATCAACTAGTTACACGGGCGCGCTTAACTGCAGTTACGCTAAGCTACAGTTAGCACACAATACTTGTGGACAACATTCTGCGGCTATGCAGTCAAAGCTAGTCAAAGCTATGGGCGAACGTGCGCTTCAGCAACTTGAGCCCCCATCAACAGTGCACGCGCGCTCTTCACTTCTTCTCAGATAGCTATCCGAGAGTATAGTGCGGTAACTGTGGTGACGCATAACAGCAGTTAAAGGTGAGTTAACTGCGGTTAAATGTGCCCGTGTAACACCGGTATTAGAGGAGAAATTTAGCCAGTGCGGTACGACTGCTAGCCTGGTGTTTTTAACGTGCGTCACGCAGTAGTGGTACACGGCCGCACACCGGTACGATTCTCATCTTGATCGAAACGGACAGGGGTTGGAATTGAACCCAGGATCCCGGATTCTGCAGCGCGAGCTTTCGATCCACGCGCTCCGAAATGGTGTGCGATAGCGTATTCGGCCACCCATCCCCCAGCCCGCGGCTTCAAACGTCTAAAATGTAACATATAGACCAGTGTCTGCTATATGCCATGAGCGCCGCCATGTTCGCTTATGCTTACGCCATGACACAGTAGAGGGGCTGCGTGTTTTGCACGACTACGTTTTTTTAGAAACCTTCGCACAAATATCGTAGTGCAAGAACGTCAGAAATGCATAGTCACGAAGCTTCAAGAACAACACGCATGCCTAGAGTGATGTAAGATGCAAAAAGCTTGTTTTGTGTAGAGCACCATTCTTCACAATAACCTGCGTTCGAGATTATTATTTCCCCAATTGCAAGCAGGGTGCCCCGACTGGTGCCCCATGCGCGCAAGCATGTGCAGCGTGAGCGTTAATGTAGTAGCAATCTTTTAAATGCACGCACTTGCCAGCACGTGCAAAGATATGGCGGCACCCGGATGCTCTGCTTGCAATCGTCTATAGACAGTGACAGCTTACGAGTTCAAGGGAAGCTTCCCCCCACCTCTCCCCACTTCAGCAGAGCGAATGCTAGAGAGAAAGCGACCACCACTCCAGCGTTCGTTCTGCTAAAGAGGGAAGAAGGAGGAGCTTATTCCCATGAACTCTTGGCAAGTCACCGACTATATTTCGCTGAGGGTCGGGTGAAACCGCTTACCGCGTAGCAGTCTTGTTGCACCATATAAATTTCTCATTTACAACGTTAAGTCTCCACCAAAAAAAAAGAAAAAAAAAAAACTTTTCACAATATGGGTTATGGAACTGGAAATCTAACTGGAATTGTTTGTGGAAACCTAAAACCCAGTTTGCAGACAAAGGTATAATTTCAGAAAACCCGAAATAGAGATAGAACCCAGAGAGATTTCCAGTTTCATAATCCAGATAGCGAAAAGTTGTACTGGGTTTTTCAGTAGGGCTGACGTCGCAAACTCTCAAAGGCAGATCGACCCCCTGTCTAATCATTTACTGTCTACTTTGCTTTGACTCGGCCGCTCGATTCCGGTTCGACAATCAAGCGGCGTTGCTTTGCATATATCTTTAAACGTTGGGGATGAACCACGACGCCACAAGATCAGATCCAGCATACACGTGCTTAGTGTTCGAACAGATTATCTCAATATTTAGAAAATGCAGCTTTTGCGCGTGAAAATCTAAACCTACAACTTGCCGCTAATAGTTCCAGATGCCAAGTGCGCCACGGGGCAAAGTGAAACAACGCTTTTAGGTCACCTTCAAGGCTCCACGCAACGGTATTTGGGAGGAGTGTTTCTCCCTTTACATTAAGCGTGCTGGCACTGGTGAGACCCAAGAATACTCGCACGCAACGTCACTGATCTTCAGACTTTCGTCATGACGCTTTGCGATCCCCGCGTGACGATATTTAAATATGGCTCAAACAGTAGACACGAGCGCTGCGAGAGGATTCGATTGGGGCTAGTGACGACCAATCCCTCGATACGCATTAAAGGGATACTGAACCAAAGAATTTAGCGTCCATAATAAGTGGCGCACGTTCAAAGGGATACTGAACCAAGGACGCAGGTAGCAGTAGAACCACAGAAACATAAATATTGCGCTAGAAAACGCAAGATAACATATTTTAAAGTGAATTAAACGATAATCAAAAACCACCTGGTAGTTGGTTATGAAGGTTCAATGGAATGTCGTGACGACAACATGCCTCTGCAAGCAGCGCCACAGCGGTATGTCCACTCACTGGTATAGATTGCCTAGGCCTGAACGCAATACCGAGGCGTCTTGGTGGAAAGAGCCAAAACGAAGTGAGCCACCGTGGTTTCAGCTCTCGTGCGACGCGCAAACGCGTGCGCATGGCTCGTTGACGCTTCGGTTGTTCCCAGGCTTGGTGCGCGTGTCTGTCCTGAAGAAGTTGACGATGCGGAAGGATCATACAAATACGGCTCCAAGCCGAATCGCTTTAAAGGGGTACGGAAACGAAATTTTAGCGCCGATATTTTTGCATAAATATGGGCTAGGGACAGGCACCACCTTCTTCTGGGAGCGCCCCAAGTGAGAAACCTAGTCAGAAACATGTGAACGCTAGCCACCAAATATCATACCGAAGAAGAAGAAGTTACCCCTGGGAACTCAATAGTATAATTCATGAGGGTAGATGAAAAAGAAGAATTCCAGTAAAGAGTATAATTCATGAGGGTAGATCACTCTCCCCTCGCCATTGCTGGGTACTAACGGTTATTTCTACTTACCGGTTCCCTCGAGCTACTACTTTTGCGGCGTGAAACTAACACGGTGAACCGAACGCTCGTGGCACATAAAATACTGGTATGGTCGCGAACGACGTTATGGGCAAGCTAGAACGTACAGTCCTCGGATATTACTACTAGGCGAGATCGTCACACGTTGACGCCATCAAGCGGCAACGCTCGCAACTACGGTACCCTTGGCAGTGCAGGAACTATTGACGTCACCGGCGCGATACGCATTGCGCTTCTCGCTGGCCGACTTTCAAGCGAAAGGAAGAGAGCTCGCGCTCACGTCATTTCGTTTCCGTACCCCTTTAAGGTTTCGCATCGTATGCCGGCGCACGGTCGACGTGCATTAAGGCTCTTGCCCAATCGCTGCGATGACGGGAATGGCCGAACCTTAACAACGTGTGAAACTCAGCGCGTGCCTTGCGCTTTGCCGACCCTAGAACGTAGACATGATAAATATTGGCAGCATATAATCGAATCCACATCACGGGGCCGCTTCTTCTTGCTGAGAGTTAAGGCGGTGAACGCTATTAGTTTTTATGGATTTTTTTTTCTGCGGCTGCCATTGCGTGAAGAAAACAACTAGCGCGTGTTTTGCAGGTTATGAATGTCAAGGAATACTCCTAAGCGGTATCGTCTGAAGGTACAAAGATTGTTGCATGGCCCCTTCAACTTAGAGCACGATTAAGGTGCAACCCCACCCTTGGTTAGTATGATTCTGAACCAACAGATGGCGGTGGGATCGCCTTCCAGGCCTGTACATCAAGGCGAGAAAACGTGTGTGGTGGCGCTTCGATACAGTGGGATATTTTTCTATATCCTGAATTTGACATCCCTGGTCCCTTGCTTGTTTTTCTCTGCACGAGCTTTTTCTGGAACGCGCACGGCTGCGCCAGTTCTCGTGCAAGGGGGCCAGTTGCCTACGCTCCGAGCTCACGTCTCCAGAAAATGTGGGCAGAACAAAACGCGAAAATAGTCCTGAGTCAAATGATGAGACACACGCACAACAAAACCACCGACGCGTTAAAATATATAAAATTGCCAGTGCGCCGTTATCGGAGATTTCAGAGGTCAGTTACACATATTTCAATGTGGTTAGATTTATATTAACACGAATAAAGGTGACGAGAGGACGAACAGTGAACTGAAAAATAAAGGTTTAATTGGCGAACTTGGGCCAAACAAAAAAAGTAAAGAAAGAGCGTCGAGGCAGCAGAAAAGCAGGCGGCGATTCGGCAACGTAACAGAGAGCGAGAGCGAGACTGACTCTACAAGGTCGCTGGCAGCTGCTTATCTACTCTACAGTGCGTCACCATCTCGAAAGTTCGGCAAAGAAGGTTCGAGCGTCGCGCGCTCGGGGCGAGGATGAACTGGCACTTTCGAGAACAAGAAAGCAGGGCGAAAGTTACGTCTGGTGCAAGAATGAACGCGAATCTCCTAGAAGTCCGTGACCGAGCGTTGCTTTTTCAGCTCTGCGGGCGGCAATATGACGGGCCGGCCCTTTTGTCGTGCATGTGTTTGGCTCTTTGTGGATTTCCAGGAAAACGTGAAGACGTGATAGACTTCGGTTTCGAAAATTCTAGCTTGAAAAATTAACTACCTATAAAATAAAGAAATAATTTTTTTGGAGCGGTCAGGTGTCTTATTTTGGTGACTGGGTGTTTATTTTGCCCAAAACCACGAGACTGGAAAACACAAAAAATGACACTCAGGTTTCGATGTTGAGTTTCGTAAACCCAAAGTAGGACTGGCGCGGCAGTCATAATAAAAAAAATGCCGAGGTTAAAAATTAACTCACAGCAATAAATTATACGAATTAATTTTAATACGAATTCAGTGATAAATGCAACGACTGGCCAGGCAAAGATTCTGGGTCTGTGGATAGCTTTTGCACATAGTTTAAGCAATGTACAGGGTGTCACAAAAAATAACAGGTTTTTTTTTTTTTTTTTTACCGCAAGAATAAACTAGGCATCGCCGGACGATCATTCTCCGCCCAAAGGTAGCGCTAGAGGTCACAACCAGATGTCAAAGTTTCAGCCCGATCCGATACCTTATTCAATAGTTATGAGTGACTTTCTGAAATGTTCAATGGGAAAATGGCGGCCGAAGGAGTTTTCGAATACATAGAACTCTATGGCGCCAGAAACCAAAAACGGGCAAAAATGGGCTCCATTTTTCCATTGAAATTTTCGGAAAATCACTTATAATTTTTGAATAAGGTGTCCGTTCGAAATGAAACTTTTGCACCTGGTTGTGACCTAGTGCTACCTTTGGGCGGAGAATGAGCGTTAGGCAATGCGTAGTTTATTTTTGCGGTAAACAAAAAAAAACATGTATTTTTTTGTTTTTTGCGACACCCCTGTACCAGTTTTAATTTGGTGATTTATGCGCGCAAGTAGTGGTGTGCAAAAATGAAAAAGGTGCAAACGGGTAGAGTTTGACGTTGTATAAAATATAGTGTAAGCACGCACATGGTTCGCTGATTAAGAATGAAACAGCTCTACATTTTACACTAGCGGTGAGCGTATCGAAAGTTAAGGGTGCATCAAAAGCTAAAGCATGTACACATATACTGCTCGTGCCATTATGTTTGAATGCTCATAGTACTTTATTACCCTCAGATTTGGTGTAAGTTGTCTCCTGATTGCTTACAAGAGAAAGAAGGAAACATTCTAACTTTGGGCTGATAGAACATTTCCACCTGCTGACAGCTACAATCATCTCGGCGCCGATTACTAGTATTCACTGCATGCCAACGGTCACGTGCTTAGAACGAGTTTTTCGCACGTGATTTCATACAAGCTCAATTGTTCTTGACAAACAACAATGTTTACTCAGGCAAACGGTCTGATGTGAAGCTTAGAATATTTTGTATTGATTGTGGCCCACATGGCAAGTTGCATAGGTTTTTTTTTACAATCCGCAAAATAGAATGCTCCTGAATTACCTTGGTCTCTAGTGCATGTAGCACACAGAAGAGCACGAACTGAATCGCAGTGGGAAACGAAAACAATAATGATAAACAAGCATTTTATCACGCGAAAACTGAGGGCACTGCGCATATACAGAAGGTAAGCTTTCTTTCATTAAATACATTACCAGTAAAGCATTTGGTTTTATCCTGCGAGCGAAGCGGAACATATAAGTACGAGCATACTGCAGCCCTGAACTACACTTCCAGTGAACAAGCGCACCATCCAAAGCATCGAGGTCGCTTTTATAGCTTTTGGTGCGCTCAAACCTTTCAAGACACAATTATAATACACTCTATTATTTCAATTATTTTTATTAGGTGCGTCTGTCTGTCTGTCTGTCTGTCTGTCTGTCTCTCTGTGTGTGTGTGTGTGTGTGTGTGTGTGTGTGTGTGTGTGTGTGTGTGTGTGTGTGTGTGTGTGTGTGTGTGTGTGTGTGCGTGTGTGTGTGTGTGTGTGCGCGCGTGTGCGTGTGTGTGTGTGTGTGTGTGTGTGTGTGTGTGTGTGTGTGTGTGTGTGTGTGTGTGTGTGTGTGTGTGTGTGTGTGTGTGCGCGCGTGTGCGTGTGTGCGTGTGTGTGTGTGTGTGTGTGTGTGTGTGTTTTGTCTTTTGTGTTCAAGTGCCATTTTCTTAGTTATATAATATTTTTCCAGAAGTCCGACAACCATAGACTGTTTCATCATAAGTAAGAACCGCATAATCAAAGATGTAGACAAAAAAATAAAATAAACGCGAGCACGCGAACATACATTAGAAATGTAACGTAATGGCGCATTCAAAATTAGTCGTTAGTTTCTTAGAGAGCAGCAGTTTTGTAGGGCGACATTGTTACCCGTTGAAGGTTATAAAAAGTGCAGTACAACTGTTAGCTCGGGGTCTTTAACGTGCATTACGCAGTATATGTGCACGATCGCACGAGGGTAGGACGCAGTAGGATGCCTCAATGTTCTTCTGCTTAGGGTGATGCCACCCTTTGTAGTACCCGATGCCGACAGCACGCGCTCACAGGGAAATACAAAGAAATCGCAGGAAACAAAATGTCGCCGCAGCACAGTCAGCGCCACGAGCGCGTGCAGGGGCACGCTCTTTCACGCGCTTCAGAACAAAAAATAAAAATAACCGTTGGAAACAAAATGGCCAGATGTCATCACCCCAAGCAAAGCGCACATGAAGGCACCCTAGGACGCAGATGGCCGACTGACCCCAAGGTCCTTACTAAAGCCCCTTGATAAAGGCGTTTTTTACAAGCGCCACCAACCATTGTTGTGGAAACGCGCAAGACACGTGCCACGAGCGGGTGCTCCACCGCCACTGGCTTTCAAGGACCAGTCATTTTAGTGCTGCGCCGCCATTTGCCTCCAAGGGCCGCTCAAGATACGGGCCTCGTGCACTGGCATCTTTGAAGTTATTTGAAAAACCAACCCAAATACATCGATAATAATAGACCTTTTGCGAAATTCCCAAGCGCCAGGGGGCATGCTCCGAGTGTAGTTACACGCGCTGCACGTGCTAGCGTCAGCAGTAGTAGCTTTTCTAAAGCAAATGTCTAAAACAAATGGCATTTGCACGCGCGCTTGTCAACGCTTTATTTTGGTGTTTTACTTCGAATCTTTTATACGGGGAAGGCGAGCGCGTGTGGCGCGTGTCCATACATTCCCATCATTCTCCTTGATGCTTGGGTAATTTAGCAATAGACCTTTCCAAAAACGAGCTTGTGGCCGGTGCCATTTTGAGCGTTCGTGCGTATGGCGCGTGCTTTGCTCGCTTTCCGAAGCGACGAACACGCACGTGCTGGGCTGTGAAGATCGCACGCTGGACTGTGATTTTGTAAACATTGGAAAGGTCTATAGGAAGTATTCACTGGCGGCCATAGCTGTGTGCACGACTGCTGAGCGCGTGCTGATGGCAAGCTTCCACAGTTCTTTTGTAACGTGCATTCCACACCCTCAAGATTGCCGGTCTTAGCAGCCTATTAATGAGGGCTCGTTCTGAGCATGCGCTCTAGACATCACCCACAAATATGGCGCCCAGTGAATACTCCTTATAGGTCTATTGGGGTTGTGGGGATATTTATACAGCGAGTCGTTGGTCAGCCATTTAATGTTGCGACGAGTCACTCGCTGTAGATGAGCAATTTAGCCAGTGCAGTACAACCGCTAGCCTGGGGTCTTTAACGTGCACCACGCAGTAGTGATACACGACCGCACGCCGGTACGATGCTCATCCAGATCGAAACGGGCAGGGGTGAGGATTGAACCCAGGATCCCTGGGTTCTGCAGCGCGAGCTTTCGCTCCACGTGCTCCGAGCTGGTGTGCGCTAAAGTGACTTTAGTGTGCGCTAGCCCACTCGGCCACCGATCCCCCCAAACACATCGAGGAAATTTAGTCCTTACAGGCTCTGCAGCGTGAGCTCCGTGCTTTGAGCGGAGCTCGCGCTCGAGCATTTCTCCACGTGCTCTGATCTGTGGTGCCACAACACACTCGACCAACGATCCCTCACCGCACTTGGTTTAGCCTGTGAGCTAAACCAAATGAGCTACGCTTAGAGTATCGGCACTTTTCCCCCCAATATTGTTGTGGGCGCCGCCATCTTGATGGTTAGTAACAAATCAAACGCAACTGCCGATCGTCATGACTGAAAGGTGCAACTTCCTCAGCATTAGTTTCGGTGTCAGGTAGCTTACGCAATAATGCTTTGCTTTGTCGCGAACTGTTTAGACATTTGTGGAGGACGGAAAAGCGTTTCCTGTGATTTCAAATGAAGCTTCAAATAACTGACAACCATCATTTTAAGCACCAAGATGTGTATGAGGCGTAGCTTATTAAGTGGATCTAGTTTAGCCCGACCGCGTAGGCACAGAAAGAGAACGAACAGCTTGACCTCGCGCTCTTGGCGCTGCTTCAATCGTTTCATCAGCCCGTAGCGTTGGCTGTGCTCCGAACTAAGGTAAAGCAAAGCAAATACTCAGATCTTAAGGTTTCACAAGCAAACCCAACAAAAATCCCTTAACACGCCCCAATAAAAAAAAAAAAAATATCGGGTTTGTTTTGACTAACTGGAGATCTTTTGACGTGCAACCGAAATCTCAGATTGGCCTCCGTCGGATTGCGGGCACCTCGGCCGATATTTAAATCCGACAAATATGAATTTATGGGCCAGCGCGTTGGCTCAGAGACACTGAGACGATTTAATGTTTTGTTTTGTTTTAATATTATTGCCACTTAAAAGCTACCGCGGTGGGTTTTAAACAAAATATAGTCAAACCATTCCGACAAGCATATAGTTTGATTGCGGAAATGATTTTTGCAAGTGATAAAAACATTAAAATGTTTTCGCATACGTGGCGGAATCTGAAATGGCAGAATGCATTTCATGGCGCCCATTTCATTTGATCGCGTCGGGCGTGTGTACCGACGCACAGTAGAACGCGCGCAAAAGTAGCTGTGGTGCACCCGCAGCCTCGCGCTTGTTGTTCTGACATCTCTGGCTCGCTCACTGCGGGCGTCCAGGCATCTGACACCCCGACATCTGGCGCTTTTTCTGTCTTTCACGTGGCGTTCCAAGCGGCACACGACGGAAAATGCACATCAAGCAGTTCTTGAACCCATGTCGCCATCTGTACTTTATACTAAGAAACTACAATTTGTCGTAACTGAATGGGAAAAGTTTGAGGTCTTATAACATTCTTAACGTGTAATATATCAATATGGAAGTTCTGGAAAATGTAATATCGAAGCATGCTTCATAATTTAATGTCTCGTTATTTTGTTTAGTTGACGTGATGCCGTTTTTATAGCGCCATAAAAAAATACCATTTTAAACTTTATTTTTTATTTTAAGATATACATTATCTGTACAGTTTGTTGCTTACTTTCTTAATTTATTACATTCAACCGAACGCTCGCGTAAAATATCGTGGACGATGGGACGTTATAACTCGAGAAATATTTTTTTCAGTACTAGAGACTGTGGTCTATTAAAAGGTGAATAATTAACTAACAACTAAAAATAATTGTAATATCGAGACATCAAAGTATTGTTGAAAAACAGCTCTTTAATTTGACATTAACTTTATAATTGTAAGATATATAGAAAGCAAGTTATAAGCCGTCAAAAAAGCACCAAAACGTCATGCACGGTGGGGTTGCACCTTAAAGCTACTGCTGCGAGGTTAGAGCTCCAGAGAGGGTTGGTCTTGCATGTTAGCTCGTGCTGTATTGGCGGCGAGATGTTTTGGTGGCGCCCTCCTATGGTTACCTCTCGTGACGTCATTACCTTGTGAACAACAAGTTCGATGGTGTTTGTAATTAACAATGCGGAAGCTTGAAATCATTGCGCTTTGAAACCAACACTACCAACATCGTCAAAATTGAAATTCTTACATTACTCTTATTTCCGTCGATGGGAAATCTTTTGCTGACGTCACAGTCAGCATTCCGCCAATCATGGAAGGCCGATCCCAGCGACGCTTTCGATCGCTCACGTCGCCAATAGCATGCAAAAGAACTAGTGAACAACTGCTGGGTGGGAATGCTTCATTCCTTCGTGCACTCTCTTATGTACAACACATTGACAGCAGAGAAGATTGACGTGACATTATTGTCGGTGACGAATGCCACCGGCTGGTGACAGCTGAAGAGGATTCAGGCCATTTTGCCGTCGACCGCTTTGCGCACCGCCGCCACCCTCAGGAACGGGGTTCCCCGGTTGCAGGTGCCGGAGTAGTCGTCCAAGTCGGTGCGGTACAGAGAGATGCAAGTCTTGGGACTCAGTTGCTGTACTTTCCTCACCTGGGAGCGGACAGGGTTCTGGTTAAGACCTCTTCACTAGCCAAGATGAGTGTCGACTTTGACCCCCAAAGAAATGAAAGTCACTCCCAAATTTAGCATGTTACCTCCCAATAATGAATTAATTAATTAATTAATTAATGATTTAATGATTATTTCGGTTATCTTGTTTGGGAGAGGTGAAAAAAGGCAGCCTAAGCCACCTGAAGAAGCTCTACCCCCCATTCACAATAATATATGTGAATGATGCACGCGACCGAATATTAAGTGTGATGACCCAATGATCGCACGAACTCTTAACGAAAGCGATGAGAAACAGAACATATGTTTAACTATCTACAATAGACCGATCTCACTAAGCGTTCCACGCATGCGTGACTCCGACATAACTGTAGTTCACAAGAGGTAGGCGCCCGTGCACGAGACAGCTCGTGTCGTCTCGTGCTCTGCTCGCGCATGCCTCCAGCGTGGTTGTCGCGCGTGCACAAAGACTACAGTTCCCACGATGCATAGCGACAGCGGTGGCGTACTCAAACCAGCTGGTGAGATCGGTCTATTCATTAATCGGTTTCTAAAATGTACGGTTGTTTCGTTTTTTTATATGTCCGCATAGAATGACAGCCTTTGATCATGTCCAATATTTTTTTAACATTGATTTACAAGTTTGTGTCTAATAAAAACTTGATAGACCTTTTCAGGAATGCACTATACTCTGTTTCACCTTATGATGTACCGCAGGAAAGGCTACAAGCGCGAGTTCCTTGCTCTGGGGCACATCTCGGCGGCACAAGCTCTCGTGACTTAAGAGCGGCTGCCAACGCTATGAGCTCGCGCTTCTAGCCTTCGCTGCGGTACAACATAAGGTGAAACGAAGTATAGTGACTGAAATATCAGTCTAAATATTTGTATGTTAATGGAGGTTAAAATCTAGCCCCTATTCATCAACGGCAGACGTACGAAAGTTTCGGTGTTCTTTGCTGTACGGTTATTTCTCTATTTATTTTAGTTTCGATGGTGTAAAGAAACTACCAGTTTGTAAGAGGCGCTTACTGGAGTGAAACTTTTGATAAAATTCCCCCCAAGCTTTAAGGCTGCTTAACACAGCACCGTTTTCTTTTGTCACGTAGAAGTCACCGAAACATTCGTGTCTCGAATGTCGCGTGCCAGGCTATCTTCTTCAACGGGTAGTCACGCTTAAAATGAAGCACAGATGTCCCGGTTACTTGTGGCGTAAGGAGGTGTAAGCTTTAGTAACCTAACCCAACGAAAGAAAACGGGGCTGCGTGAACTTGCCTTTATTGTTGTGAGTGGTTCGCAGCGTGCCGAAGCCGAGCTTTTCGAGGATTTGCATCACACCCTCCAATGCGTATCATAAAATCTTACAATTCTCGTCGCGCTGACATTGAACAGCATGGAACAACAATACAGCGAACTAGCAGCTGGAACGTACCGATCTCACCAAGCATTCGGCGCATGCGTGACGCCGCCATAACTTTAGTTCACAGGAGGAAAACTGCAGTGCCAGAGCCTGGCAGTGCACAAGAGGGCTCGTGCTGTCTCGTGCTCCACTCGCGCAGAGCTCCAGCGGGGTTGTCGCACGTGCAGAAAGACTAAAGTTCCCTCGATGCATTGCGGCAGCGGTGGCGTAGTCAAACGGGCTGGTGAGATCGGTCTATTCACCCTTCACCAGCTATCAAATGGCCGCCATTCGCATGTACAGGTCAACGTTACTATACTCCACCCTTAAGCTGAGACTAGAAGCTCCGCCTTCAGCGCGAGCTTTATGCCCGTGCTAACACAAGTGTGGGCGGGCAGTCACGCGCAACCAAAGCACTCCGGAAGCCAGCGAGCTCGCGCTGAAGGCGGAGCTTTTAGTCTCAGCTCAAAGGTTGAACGGAGTATAGACCAAAGTCAGTTGGAAAGCTTCTTATTTTTAATAGAACGCCTGGCGCCTTTCCTCGGCGCGTACCCTCGGTGGCGTTCGCTGCAATATGTGCCCACCATATATGTACATAAGCTGCGGAACCGGTGTAGCGTCGGATACCCATTGGTTGCGATGGAATGAAATTTTGTTATGGATTTACTGGAGAGCAACCAAGCGCAAAAGATTGCTAAAAAAAAAAAAAAGTGTCGTTCGGAAGCGGTTTTGTTTTCGTTGCCAGTGGTGGCGTTGTCGTTGGTGGCGCAAGGAACACTATCCGCTCGCACCTGCTCGCGTGCAGGAAACAGAGAAGAACAGCTTCCGAACGCCGCTCTTTTGTGGAGCCTGTCAGCTGATAGATCTAAGAAAGTTGATAAAGATGGTATACACTTGGATGACGGAGTTATTGATGGGGCCAGACTGAATTTCGGATAGGATGTAGTGTTGCGGCATTATTGATTCCTAGATGAAGGAAAGTTCCTCTCCAATCGTGAGAACGGGCATCGTAATTGATTCGCCAAAAAGTTAAATCCTCGTTTTAGTGAAGCTCTATGAAAGTTGGCAAAACCACTCCTCGAAAGGGAAGAAAATATTGTCTCAAATAAAAATAATTTAAAGGGACTACAAAAAAAAAAAAGAGGGACTAAAGCCAGTTTTTGCCACTTTGGGGAATCGCTATCGTGGGGACACTGAATTAATTCCCCAAAATGTTATCGTATTATCTATCTACTTTTACGATAGCGAAAGAGGGGCATAAAAAAAAAAACAGACGACACAGTCTGTGTCGTGTGTTCGTTCTCCTAGCTCCTCTTCCGTTGTCGTAATTTAGACACCAAGACGCTCAACCATCCAATCTATACACTCCTTTTTAAGAGCGTATGTGAGGACGCTTTCATGCAGCTGAGCGCGGATGCAACCGTAACTAGCCTTTATTGTTTTTTTCTCCTGGCAGGATAAAATCATTTTTACGCGTATGACCCCAAAGGTTATTTTCTTTTTACACAAGACGCTTTTCTCGCCATCCTCTGTGTGTGTCCTTAAAAATAGTTAGTTTGACTTGGCATGTCAATACGACACACAATCTAATGGCGAGAGAATTTCGAAGTGTCATAACAGCTGTTAGCTCTCGTAGACCTTTTTCACCCTCCGTCCCATGGGCGCTGCCATCTTGGAATCACGTGACGCGGCCGCCTTCAAATCGCCTGCTCCTCTCTCCCCTCCGCGCCCATGTGAAAACGTTGTATTCGTGTTTTTCGTCTCGTTTTACAGCGCTTTTTTGCCCTGCTTTGTGAAGTGTCGTATGATAACTTATTTTTGCTACCAAACTATTGTGTGTACAACGTCTGCACTTGATTTTATAGCACGTTTTGACTATTTGCACCGTCGGCGTACCGGATACGTGTGAGGAAATGGATCACTGGCGCACATTGAGTATGTAAATGACTCTGAGACACACGAGGGTTCCGAGGTCAATACTTTTTGACAGCGCAAATTCGCTTAAGTGATGGTGGCTAAATGATAGTGGCGCAATAAGAACCGCAACGTATATTTGTGATCACGCATTTATGATCTTAAAGAAGAAGGCAAATACAGTCAACGCAAAGAGTCACTGTGTGTTTCTTGAAAGCATCGTGCCCTGCCTTCCGAAAAAAAATTACCAAAAGTTGCTTTTGATAGGGGGGACTCCTTTTTGCACTATAAACATTTGCTCGATCTGTTTATTTATGAATTTCAAGAAACTATACACTGTGCTCAGTTTAATGCCTGCAGTCATCCCATTTTTTTTAAGATATTCAATTCTTATTTTTCACCCGGGACTCCCCGGGTGAAAAATATGTGAAAGACAGCTTGTGAGTGCCTGACAGAAGCGCCCGAGGTACGCAATATGTGACGCCCAAAAAAAAAGCCGTCTGCGTGGAAATCACTCGAGTGCAGCTTTGTCGATGCCGGATTCTCTCTCCACGTCGCTGAATGTGAAAAAGTGTATCTGTTCAAACAAACAAAGATCCGTCTACACAACTCCATGAAGTGGTGTCTTGCATTTGACTTGAGCCAAGCTTGCTGGAAGGCCATTCTCCTAAGCCACTTAATATTATTCCTCAATTTATACGGAAGACAGACGTCAGTCTTGAATTGACGGGTTGGTCCCCTATCTCATATTATCAATACGTTGTAAGGAAATGTCCGTATAACAAATAGTTTTTCAATATCAACATTGCGAAATGCTGTTTATGAACACTTTAGCAGGGCTGACAGTTGAAAAATGTCCTGTTCGGCCTAGGAAGCACCACCGAAACATCTCTCGCATACTTAATTTCTTTAAAGGAACCGATGGAGACAATACTGAACAGTGAGCACTAAACTTGCGGGTTCATCTGTTCTGTGCAATTCACCACATTGTTAGTCAGGAAGTCGACCTGCTTTTTCACCGGCTCTATGCCTTAGTCTCGTCATCAGTTTATTTTTATAAAAACTAGTATCAGCGGGTACGTCCAGTACGGCCGTAGACATCGCTAAACCTCCCCCGGTATCATTTCAATACTTTTACCGCCGAACCTGGCCGACCGAGGATCATGATCAGACGAAGGTGTTCGCTAAAACGTCCACAATTTAAGCTCGTAACTACTTCGTCGTTCTCAAGGTGGCCCATTACCACCGTACAGGGTTGGGCAGAAATACTCAAAAATGTATTTGGAAATACAAATACTGGGATACATTAAGATAGTAGCTAAAATACTGATACTGAAATATATCTGTAAACATGTATCGCGATACGTATCGAAAATACATTCTAAATACAGGCGAAAAGTATTTGGAAATACAAATACAGGAATACATTTTAGGGAGGGCAGAAATACAAATACAGAAATATTGATACTGCAACACATTTTTCAAATTTGCTTGAGACGCCAACTGAGATGAAGCTTGAAGTTCGAAGTGGAAGATTTTGATCCCAAAAATACTTTCCCGTAGGCTTGGCACTTTGCCTTGAAGGTAGTGGCTTTGGACGACGAGGAGTCTTAAATGGGCTCAAAAAAACGTTCCATCAAGGACTGACCGTGGTCTCTTCCCTGACATCCTGTCTGTCTGATGAGGGATGCAAAAGACTTCGACCTCTAAATAAATTCTTTGTAACCCTAAATCCATCAAACGTCACCACGCCCCTGTCCATAAGCCCGCCCCTGTCAACATTGATCCCATGACGTTACGGTGGAATGAACTGGTATTTTATCTGTAGGTGTGGCCTTGAACATGAAACTTTACCACGCTGTTGTATGAAAGGACAATACGTACTTTCGTGTTGGTTACCTCGTTGAAGATCGTGCAGGCAGCGCCATTTGGAATTTTCGAGAGTAGTAGACCACCTTAGACATCCTGCAACACGTCTTATCTTCTGTTATGGTTGAAAAAAACGATACGGTGGCATCCCTGTTGTGAAAGGTTTCTTCCTGCCGGCCCTCGCCACCGACGCATGGATTGCAGTCCTCAAATTTCGCCTAGCATCATCCAAACAGAGACCTCGTGGATTTCGTTCTCCTAGCTCCTCTTCCGTTGTCGTAATTTAGACACCAAGACGCTCAACCATCCAATCTATACACTCCTTTTTAAGAGCGTATGTGAGGACGCTTTCATGCAGCTGAGCGCGGATGCAACCGTAACTAGCCTTTATTGCTTTTTTCTCCTGGCAGGATAAAATCATTTTTACGCGTATGACCCCAAAGGTTATTTTCTTTTTACACAAGACGCTTTTCTCGCCATCCTCTGTGTGTGTCCTTAAAAATAGTTAGTTTGACTTGGCATGTCAATACGACACACAATCTAATGGCGAGAGAATTTCGAAGTGTCATAACAGCTGTTAGCTCTTGTAGACCTTTTTCACCCTCCGTCCCATGGGCGCTGCGATCTTGGAATCACGTGACGCGGCCGCCTTCAAATCGCCGCTCCTCTCTCCCCTCCGCGCCCATGTGAAAACGTTGTATTCGTGTTTTTCGTCTCGTTTTACAGCGCCTTTTTGCCCTGCTTTGTGAAGTGTCGTTTGATACTTATTTTTGCTACCAAACTAATTGTGTGTACAACTTCTGCACTTGATTTTATAGCACGTTTTTACTATTTGCACCGTCGGCGTACCGGATACGTGTGAGGAAAGGGATCACTGGCGCACATTGAGTATGTAAATGACTCTAAGACACACGAGGGTTGCGAGGTCAATTATTTTTGACAGCGCAAATTCGCTTAAGTAATGGTGGCTAAGTGATAGTGGCGCAATAAGAACCGCAACGTATATTTGTGATCCCGCATTTATGATCTTAAAGAAGAAGGCAAATACAGCCGACGCAAGGAGTCACTGTGTGTTTCTTGAAAGCATCGTGCCCTGCCTTCCTAAAAGAAAATCCCCAAAAGTTGCTTTTGATTAGGGGGACTTCTTTTGGCGCTATAAACATTCGCTCGATCTGTTTATTTATGAATTTAAAGAAACTGTACACTATGTTCAGTCTCACGTCTGCAGTCATCCAATTTTTTTTTTTTACATATTCAATTCGATTAATTTATTTAGACACAAAGGGTGGGACTCCCCGGGTGAAAAATATGTCAAAGACAGCTTGTGAGTGCCTGACAGAAGCGCCCGAGGTACGCAATATGTGACGCCCAAAAAAAAGCCGTCTGCGTGGAAATCACTCGAGTGCAGCTTTGTCGATGCCGGATTTACTCTCCACGTTGCTGAATGTGAAAAAGTGTATATGTTCAAAACAAACAAAGATCCGTCTACACAAATCCATGAAGTGGTGCCTTGCATTTGACTTGAGCCAAGCTTGCTGGAAGGCCATTCTCCTAAGCCACTTAATATTATTCCTCAATTTATACGGAAGACAGACGTCAGACTTGAATTGACGGGTTGGTCCCTTATCTCATATTATCAATACGTTGTAAGGAAATGTCCGTATAACAAATAGTTTTTCAAGGTCAACATTGCGAAATGCTGTTTATGGACACTTTAGGAGGGCTGACAGTTGAAAGAATGTCATGTTCGGCCTAGAAAGCACGATCGAAACATCTCTCGGATACTTAATTTCTTTAAAGAAACCGATGGAGACAATACTGAACAGTGAGAACTAAACTTGCGGGTTCATCTGTTCTGTGCGATTCACCACATTGTTAGTCAGGACGTCGACCTGCTTTTTCACCGGCTCTATGCATTAGTCTCGTCATCAGTTTATTTTTATGAAAACTAGTATCAGCGGGTACGTCCAGTACGGCCATAGACATCGCTAAACCTCCCCCGGTATCATTTCAATACTTTTACCGGCGAACCTGGCCGACCGAGGATCATGATCAGACGAAGGTGTTCGCTAAAACGTCCACAATTTAAGCTCGTAACTACTTCGTCGTTCTCAAGGTGGCCCATCACCACTGTTTCATTAATTCTGTACCACAAGGGGTACATTTCTACCACAAAACTAAGCGAAAACGACATATCACACAAAAACAACCGCAAGCCTGCTGAAACCGACACCAACCAAATTGAAGCCACCTCGTGGCGCCGCGTGTCTCAGCTGGCCCTGTCCACCGGTCAGGTAACTACTGAGATGAAAAGGTCAATAGAAAATCTGACAGTGCTACGCAATGCCTACTTCCTTCAATTATCTTAATCGGAGCCATTTGCCTCGAATGCCATAGTCAGTAAAACGACGACAGTGAGACCTCTATTCATTTATTGTTTTCTTTCAGCCATCTTCCGATTCCCTCGTACCTGCTCATGCACCACTCCACATCAAAAATCAACCGTCCGCACTAAAACAAAAATATATAACACCCGTGCAAGGCTAGGGGCACGCACTCCTATACTCCATTTCACATTAAATCTGACTGCATTCAACTCTGCGATCCGATAGAGCCTAATGGTGCCGACAAGAGTACACCGTCATGGCGTTCATCGTCTTAGCCTGCTTGCTATCACCGGTTAAACAAATCAGACACAGTGAATGCGCTGATTCTGCGTTTTTCTTTTGTGTGTGTGTGTGTTTTATGTGTGTGTTTGTTTGCGTGATTCGTTGAGCTGGTAATGGCAAACGCGAAAAAACTACGAGCGCCATGATAATGAGCTTTTTGGCGAGGCTTGACTTCATCCATCGGGTCCTGGTGTCGGTTGCGGTCGGGCCTAATGGGAAACGGAGTATAGTTTTGGAAGCTTAGTCCACCCGCAGTTCTAGTGTGTATACTGCTGGATCAAAGCCGTTTTACGTCTCTGGGCTCTCACGCTAGCAGGCGTTGCTCTTCACCGCAGAACGTACGATGGCCGAATTATGCTGTAGTACGTGGACACCTTAGACTAACCTTTAAACGTGAGTGAGACAACCTGTCAGGGGTACGAGCCTTGATTGCAAGTAAAAATGACTTTAAGGTGTTCCTGCCGCACAAACACGTACAAAATTGTGTGTGTGTCTTTTTTGTTTTGTTTTTTTAGAAGCCGGAAATAGAAGGGAACCTTGTGTTCATCAGAATGCGGGTAAAATGTCTTTCAAGACAGTGAAAGGAATACGCAGATAAAGCGAGAAAAGACAGTTATGTCATTTTTGTTCGTATAGTTCACTCTAGGAAAAGGCAAAATAAAAAAGGCGCTGTTCATGGCGCCTCTACTCTCCATTAGCGTCCCCAGATTTATAGTTCTCAGATACAAAATAAAAATAATTGTCGCTGTGAATCCATGACCCGTTCATCTCTCAAAATTTCGGATTCACTGATGCATGCACTCAAGCACCAAGGATGCGAAATTGAGACACGTAGATCCCCTTTATAATACATTTTCCGCAAAGTGTCGGTCATGTCAGGCTATACACCGGAACAAGCTTACTTTGTTGACGACGGTAATCTCGTCATCGAACATGTACATCCGGGACTGAATGGACTGGACCACAGCTTCCGCCCATTCGTAGTACCTGAACGCCGGCTTTTCGTGGCAAACCTGCATCAATGAATAACAGCAGGATTCAGAAAATATCCTCGTCGTACTCGTCATCATCCCGTTGTGTTAACCCCTATATCTATACAAGAACAGTGTCATTACATATTTACAGTAAAATCCCGAATGAACACCCACCCCCAATTGATTGTCCCCTCTATTCCGTTTCCTTTTGATCTCTCCACCGTTAAAGGGCGTTTATTTAACATTCTACGGTATTCGCTTGTTTCATTACGACCAATCACATAGACAATGCAGTGCAATCGGAGTCTGTTCTCATGATAGTTTTTTCCAGCGTGCCCACGCCGGGGGAAGTCTTAAAGTGACTGCATAAATTGACTTAAACACTTATCTTGCTACGATTTACCACAGAGGTGCCCAAACGAGATGGAAGCACCGAATCAAAATTTCAAACAAAAATTACCTTAGTAAAAATTTAAAAAACGATATCTGATTATTTCTACGTGCTATCCACGCACCCTCTGACTGGCGCTACAACCTACAGATAGTGGCTGCGGCCCTGGCGTGAGCATGCCGTCCGGTCGCGCCAAAAGCAGACGACATGTAGCGAAAATTATTCGACGAACCATCGATTTGATTTGCTTTGTGTCCAGTTAATTTGTTTTATTGGGAACGAAAAAGATATTATGGACTAACCAGCATAGCACCTAAAAAACGCGCGCCGTTTGTTTCGAAAACATCGCCTGTTTTTGGCGCCACCGGGTGGAAAGTTGACTCCACCTCAAAACCATTTGGGGAGCGTTTGCAATTTAATGGCGGACGCCTCCCGCGTACATTACTAGCAAGTGCGCATTAGCTGCGTTTTAGTGTGGCGAGGAGGAAACCAGGCGTAAAGGCAGAGACATTTGCAAACGATCAATTGCGTTTTTCACCTCCTCGCATGCTCGTATGCGGAGTGCAAGTCGTCTGCGTCTTGCGCAGGAGTGTCGGTGACGTCAGAACTACGCTGAGCTCCGATTGGCTCTGATTGATAGAATAGTGGGTAGACCTCAATGCTATATGTCTTGCGTTCTATCCCCTATTTTCGTTTCAACCAGCCAATTAGAGCTCGGCGTTCTGACATCATCGCAACCCCTGTGCGAGAAGCAGACGAACTTGCGCTCCGCATAGCAAAGTCTGCCCATAAACCACATTACCCCGATCGAGCAGTTGGAAACTCTTGGAGGCAAAGATCAATGAAATCGCCAACGTCAAACAGAAGTTGGCTACGCTTACCGAAACTCTTTGCGTAGTGCAACGTGAGTCTCTAAGTGTGCATGACCACTTTACTGCGCTCACTGAAAGTTTTGACGATATGAAAAAGCGGATGCGAAGAAATAACTTGAGTTTGAGAGGCTCGCATGACAGGGAGAACAAGTCATGGAGCCAAACGAAGTGCTTGGTTTCCAACTTCATTCGAGGAAACATCACCCAAAATGTTGGCGAATGTGAAATAACTCATCGGCTTGGTCAGAAGAAGCCAGCTTTGACACGGCCAATCATTATCAAAATATTGAGCTTTAAGAGCAAAGACGAAGTTCTGAGGAATGCCTTCAAGCTTAAAAATGTATCATCTCCAAAAGTTTGGATATCAGAGGATTTCTCACCAAAGGTGCAGTTTGCTGTGGGAGTTTGCATGCCGATTCTGAGAACAAAACATCAGATGTAAGCTTTCTTACGACAAATCGCGTGTCGGAAATGAAGTGTACGTGTACGATAACGAAAGTTCTACGGTGATCCAACAGCAACACAGAAGACAGTCTGCCTTCTGTGTTCCGTTTCTGTCTCCGTCCTCGTCTTTTTGTGCGTCACTTGTTTTATCAGGAGAAACGCCCTCAACATGAGAGAGCGCGTCCCAACGATGGACCCATTCAAAATTCACAATTTTTTCTCACATGTCGTAGAAATTAACCAATGCTATCCTTTTCGTTGCAACCTCTCGCAGCTTACTTTCATAACAAGAAGAATTCGAGTGCATTACTTCGACTAGCGAGCCTGATATTATTCCGGGTATCGAAACGTGAATAACGTGCAGTGTCCAGAACACAGAATTACGCTTACGTGAAAAATTCCAACTTTTTCGAAAGGCCCCAGTTTCTACGAGGGGAGGAGCTGTACTGATTGCCGATAAAAGGGAAATTCGCACTTTTCGTGCGAAGTGCGATTCGTCTCTAGAAATATTATGGATTCGGTTACAGTTGGATTTTCGCCACGCACTGAGTGCATGGCGTCCGTTACCGTCCGCCTTATATAAACCTCGGTAACTGCAACGAACGCCTTTACACTTGTCCGAGCGCAGTAACAAGTGTTTACTCAAACGGCATTTTGATACTTTTTGGAGATTTTAATTAGCATGGAATCAGTTGCAAGACCTTTCAGCCCTTTTTGAATTGTGTGCCTCCTGGTCCCCTCAACGAGTTATTTTGTTTGTTACAAACATTTCAACTAACACAAATGGTTAAAGTTCCAACACGAGATAGCGCAATACTAGAGTTGTTTGCCTCTAGTGCTGAATATGTCAATTCAACTAATTTTATCGTCCTCGTTAGAGATCACGCCACTGTACATGTAGATACACCTTTTACCCTGAAGCGCTTCAGGAACTGTCAAGAGAAAATTAATGACTACGCTCGCACTAATGTTGACGGCTTAAATGCGAAGCTGACCTTGTTTTTTGACTAGTATACTATTAACCATGTTGAAGAAACCTGAGACTGGGGTAGAGAAGAAACATTAGGACGTAGAAGAGACAGAAAATAAACAGGATGACGTCTGAGACGTCGTTTTGTCTGATTTGTCTCTTCTATGTTTTCCACCGTTTCTTCTTTACGCAAGTCTCACGTTACTTCAACAGGGTTAATATTCACCAGCTCGCCTGCACCCTTACGATATTTTCTCTAGAATATTATGTTTTGCTTTGGCACAAGTTCGCCACACTAAACGTTTTGTTTCTCCAGTTATTCGCCGCCTTATCATTTGTCATTCGTGACAATATTATGCAAGCATATCATGGTTTAGGAAGAATGATTGTTCTATACAGAAGAAGCGTTGTTGTCTTAAAAGCCGAATGAATGTTTAGTTTTTAAAAAAATTCCAGTTTCTTAGATATCTCAGTGATTGTGCGCTGTATATGCAATCTAAAGGACAAATTGTGGGTGAAATGGACTCCTAAATATTTATACAAAGTTACACTTTCAATATCTTGGTTTGCACGCGTCGTTCGGTTAAACACAACTGGATCATAATCAAATCTACACTGCAGCATTTGATTTCAACCTATGTCCCTGAAATCAATATCAGAGTAAATGCAAACTATCATTAGTTTACAACCAGCTTTGGGCCAGTTGGTTCATGATCGAAGATAGGCGCCGAAAAGACAAGGACAAGAAGAGACGTAAGCACTGGCGCTGTGTTTACGTCTCTCCTTGTCCTTGTTTTTTCGGCGCCTATCTTCGACCAGCTTAAAACGTTTGCTGAAAAAGAAAAAGCGGCTACTTGCAAAAGCGAAAGTGACGGGCGACGTTGATCATTGGTCCTCTTATTGCGTGTTTTTGAGGCGAATCAAACTCGAAGTAAACTAAGCTAAGAAAGAGTTTTATAGCATGAAGCTGTCGCGCGTTCTTTGTACTGACCCTCGTATGTTTTCGAGAGCTATCAATCCGAGTCATGGCAGAATTCATCCAGTGTTTATAGCAGGTGACCATAGTCAAACGAACGACCTTGAAACTGCAAATTTACGTTTTCTTAAAGCGTATTTACACGGGAAACGTTCCCCATTCCTCCAATTTCTGAGCGACATGTTGTTAGCATGTCCCCTATTGAGTTCAATAGCGGTGGCATTCGAAAGATAGTAGAACCGCTCTCGACAAACTGCGCTCCAGGAGATGATCTGATAACGGGGAAATTTCTGAACATAACAAAATGTTTTACATCACTTTTGTGATCTAAACTAAGACTTCTAAGAGCCTCGACTTCGGGGATATGTTATTCGATTGGCGTTCTGCAATTGTTAAACCCATTTTTAAATCAGGTGACACATCAAATCCTTCTAATTATTGTCCCATATCTCTCACAAGTATACCTTGTAAGTTAATGTAACATTTCATATTTACGAACATCATGGCACATTCAGATTAAATCGATTTCTTTTTTTCCAATCCACACGCGTTCAGAAAAACATATTCGTGCAACACCCAACTCTTCGAATTTGTCCATGATTTGTACTTGAATACGTATGCAGGAGTACAAACAGATGTTATGTTTATTGATTATGCGAATGCATTTCATATAGTACCACAGAAAGGATTAATTTAAAATGTTTATCAACTTTAAACTGACCCATCCACAGTTCAATGGATATCGGCCTTTTTTGCCAACAGAATTCAATCAGTGAGGATAAGTAATGCGGTATCCTCGCATGTACCCGTGATATCTGCAGTACCCCAGGGAATTGTCCTCGGAGCTTTATTATTTTCAATATATATTAATGACGTCCCATCAAACATTGAATACACCATTCGGCTATACGGCGATGACAGCGCGCTGTATCGTAAAATTGAATCCCCAAGTGATCAAGTAATCAAGTAGGTTTTCATACTGGCCTCGATAAAATCAGCGAATGGTGCGCTACTTGGCAAATTAAAATCAACTCAAGTAAATGTCGTCTTTTGACCGTTACAAATAAGGAAATAACATCTTTCCCATATTCAATTTTAAACCAAAATATTGAAAATGTAACTTTGTACGTATAAATATTTACGAGTACATTTCATCCACAATTTGTTCCGTAAAATGCACAGACCGCACACAATCAATGATGCATCTAAGAAACTGTTCTTTTTTCTTACAAAACATTTATTTCACTGTTAAGACAACAAAACTTCTAATATATAAAACAATTATTTTTCCTAAACTAAACCATGATCGTTACTTTCTCGTTGATAAGATCTCTCTGAGGCCATCGTCCGAAAGAAGGGCCAAGCGTGACTTAATTTTTCTACATAAGTTAGTAAATGGGATGATAGATAACGATATGCTTTTATCCAGAATTAACATTCATGTCCCTCCTCGGTTAACTAGGAACCATACTGCTTTTTACGTCAATATCATGTGTAGATCCTCGCCCCTGTCACGTATACAATCGTTATATATTTGCCTTAATGATACAAATATTGATATATTCAGTGACACATCTGTTTACCGCAAGCAATTGGAAGTGCTTCCAACACACCTTTGACCTGTGCTTTAATAATAATAATAATAATAATAATTTGTTTATTTGCTTTTATTGTGTTACTTAGTTTCTGTTCGATTTTAGCATTGACTTGAGCGCCAAAGTGAAGACTTCCGGGTTGTTTTGGGGCACATAAAAATAAAGATTATTATTATTATTATTATTATTATTATTATTATTATTATTAATATTATTATTATTATTATTCTTATTGTTGTTGTTGTTGTTGTTGTTATTATTGTTGTTCTTATTGTTATTGTTATTATTATTGTTGTTATTGTTATTGGTGTTATTGTTATTGTTGTTGTTGTGGTTGTTGTTGTTGTTGTTATATGCTTGCATACTATTAAATCGACACCAAAATTATTTAACACTACAACAAGAAACTTTCCGAAACAAAGCTCAACGTTTCCTCTGTCACGAGTGCTCTCCCCAAACAAGCGTCACAGATCTGAAGAAAAACTTTGGACCAATATTTTAGGAAAACAGACAAACAATTGCTCGCTTACGTTTTTTTCGTGATATTTAATGCAGCGAATTTCCTTTCAAAACGAACTACCACATACCTGCTCGGTTCTTATCTGCCAGGGTTGATCAGCCGTCAAAGTCGAACCAATTGAACTAACTTGTTTTTGTTTTCCCAAATTGATACACTCATAAAGAACTGGAATTGACTCCCTGAAAATGTTGTCACTCTTTCAGATGCGATGTTGTTTAAACTAAGTCGTGAAGAGGTGATTTTTTATTTTGCTATTTCCTCGATGACTTTTGTATTTTGAATAATTGCTTTAATGTGCTTGTGATTCACTGAGTTGTGAAAATGCATCTATTTGTCTAGAGTGTTTCATATTTTATATTATTCAACGTCTTTATATTTCTAGTATGGACAGTTCGCTTGTTACCATTATTGTATATATGTATATATACTTTATATCCCAACATCTATTGCTATCTGTATTTTTGCTTAGGTGAATATACATTAGAGATAATGTATATTATCCCGACTTCTCCAAAATTCTCGCTTTCACCCTCAGGTGTTACATGCACGTAATGCATGTTTGTAAGAAACATATTAATGAAAATGCAGGCTCTCTAAGCTGACGCCGAAGCCGCTGCCGCCATCTGTCGGTTGTTGCGGCAGTCTGGGGGAGCGTGGATAAAAGACGAGCACCGTGACTAAAAAAAAATAAAAATAAAGTTATTATTATATATTTTTTACGTTTTATTTACGTCAGTGTGATCACTGAAATTTGCATGCGATGCTTCCACCACCTTCGGGCACCTCTGTGGTAAATCGTTGTACGATACGTCACCGAGTCGATTTATGCTGTTACTTTAAAGGCGGCCCCGAGATTCGTGGACACTCTGTATACTTCACGGACAGGGCGAGAAAGTAGTAATGTATTTTAGAATTGATCCTTAGCATCGAGCGTGCACGCGCTGCCGAAGCGCGTGCACGCTATAGAGTGAAATAATTATGGACTTTAGTACGCACTTCCGAGTAGGTGTACCAGGAGAAGTCGATGCAGTCCTGAGAAGGCGCGTGCAGAAGTCCCTGGGGCACCACGTACATGAGGACCGCCATCAGGATGGACACGCACGTCTTCGCCTTGCCCTCGCCCGACGGGAGATGAGGCATGAACATCAGAGCACCTCTCTGCGCATGCGCGTTGCACGAGGTCACACGATGTCATATGGGACCAGCTGTACTGCTTTACCTCCATCGCCCCTGTTGAGGCCTACTGCTCAGCTGATTGGATTGAGGTTTTAAACGGATGTTAATTTGCGCTTATTAGTGTATCGTGTCTGATATCTTACCCTTGGCTTGTTGTCGCCTTTTTTCTTTTCTACGTGTCCCTTTAGCGCGGCATGTTCCTTACAAGATATGTCAAAGCAACTAACCCATTTAAAAGCACCTCCAAACGCCGAAGTACGACGCCTAGCCTACCTTTGTAGTTCGCGGGCGTGTGGCGCCATCGTTCGGCAGCCTGGCCAACTGGAGCTCTATCAGCGGGGACTACTAGCAAAAATTTTGAAACATCACTTGAACCTGTTTCTTCTTTCACTTGAAGTTTTTTCTATGTTGTTGCTGCATTTTGCGTTATTCCAAGATGTTATAAATCATACGTTTTTGTTTTTCTTAATTTTCTGATAATACCGGATTAGTTTATTTTCTAGACAAGCACATGCTGCGCTTTGTTGGAGCTTTCTGTAATGCATAGTTTATTTATTCCCGGCCCATAAAACGCGGTTCTTTTTTCTCGGCACATCCCTGTACATTGCCCGCTTAGAGGCAGCTGCACTCCGTTTCACTTTAAAAGAACACTGTGCACAAACGTTTTTTTTTTTTTTTCTAATGGCATAATTGGGACACGTATTTTTTGATAATTTTTGCACCAAAAAAGGGTATTTTTGGTGCGATATTTATGCCGTTAGAGGGAATTTAGGTGGAGGACACGGCTCGTTTTAAGTAGTGATGGACCGAATCTGCCGAACTTCAGATTCGGCAAAGTTCGGCATATGCCGAACTTTTGAAGGAAAGTTCGGCAAAGATTCGGCAAAAATTCGGCAAATGTCGGTGCACGCGCGAGAACGCGACGGGGCCATGAATTGCAAATGGACGCCGTGCGGTCGTGTAGTTACCATTGTACAGTGTAGAGCAACCAGCGGTTACGGCGAGGTGTGGGATTAGACAACACGGTAACTGCGTTTGTCAGCCTTTGCGAGTGTTGTTTTCTTCAATACTTTCTGCCTCAAGAACAGAAGATCGACCAGTAATTTTCGCAGTCCAGTGCGCAAATAACAGATGATGCGGTACATTCTGGATGACGCAATTTTCATTTGACCTTTTTTAGTGATGCAACGAGGTAGTTGAAGCATTGACTCACAATTACTTTAAAGCACTCCTTGCAATCACAACAATCCTGTTTTCGGCTCACAAGAAGTTTGTGCCAAAACAAAATAATACTGCTTTTTAATTAGCGTTATTTCGCGGTTTTCATGTATCTACATAAAACTAAACACAGAACTATTGTGCTCGACGTTGCACATCCGACATGCCTAACTTCCCATCCTCCTAAACGTCCGTGTGTGTCCTAACACCAGAAACCGGAATTTTAAAGGTTAAAAACGAGACGTAGCGAATATGAGACGCACACTTTCATGCAAAGCTGACGTCAAGTGACTAATCGAAAAAACATGCATATTGACAATAATATTGTTTTCTTTTCTGGTGAAGGCTCAGTAACCGTGGCACTCACTTTCGCGCACGAAAGGTGACTCCCAGAGAAAGTAAAAACGTAGTGTTATTGCCTTTGTATTTACACCACACACACTTGCAGGCTTGCGCTGATAAGGCCTTTAAACCGAAACACTCGAGTCCTAGCGCGATTCGTGACTGCGCTACCCAACGTTGCTACTACCCAAATTCGTTGTCACGCCACTTCTGCAAGAAGTCACTAAAATTGCCAGTAAACCAGTGTTGGAGGTAACGCGTTACTAGTAACGACGTTACTGGTAACGCGTTACATTTTTCGCTAACGCAGTAACGTACTCGTTAGTATTCTGAATGACTAACGAGGAAAGTATTTCCGTTACTTTTTTACGGTATCGGCTATGAAATTACGTTACTCGTTACTCGTAACTTTTGAACAAAGCTGGTGAAATACATTAGGTATTTGGGAAATCGTCACGACGCCTGATCTAACCTTTAGAATAGCAATCTTGTGCATAAAACTGGAAACGTTAGGGGAACTAAATTGAGGTCACTAAGCTCAATGGAGGATCTAGCTTCTCTGCTCGAGGGGCAACTACTTGCGCTTGAGCACGCAATGCCCAGGCAATGCCGTATCTTGCTGCTAAGACTTCTGAACCTTCGATTTCGTAAAACGGTGGGTTTTCCACTTATTAGTCCATCTATTCACCCATTCATCTCAAAATCCCGCACAAGCTTATCGCTGCACAAAACCAGCATCCGTCAACTTTAAAAAAAAAAAAAAAAAAAAAAAAAAACTTTTTGTACTAAAAGAGACATCCGTTAAAAGGCGACACTGTCTCACTTCTCGAAGGCGAAAAAAACATTCGGCTACCAGCTAATACCGTTCGTCCTCCTTTTTCTCTTTTTTTCCTAGTGTCACTACCCACAAGGCTTGAACGAACGACTGCGTTACAGCCCCCTCCCCTCCCCTCACTCCTCTTCCTCCTCTGCTTTGTGCAGCAGAGGTGGACAGTGGGGGTAGGGGGGGGGGGGGGGGGGTAGAGAAATCCGTTTACAACAGTGGACAACTAGCGGCGAACCGATTTGCTCGTCTCTCTAGTTACAAAAAAAAAAAAAAAAGAAACAGCCTTTGTGGATCTTTTTACCCTCGCTCTACCCCTCGCTGCCTGAAAGTTCCTGACCCACTTTTGTACACACAAAAATCTTTCGCGTGATTAGTCTTTAATTCCCTAAGGCCATAATAGAAAAATAAAAAAAAAAAGTTTGAAACCTGGAAAGGGAACTTACAAACAAAGAAACCTTTTTTTTTTTTTTCGCAGAAAAACAAAGAGTTACTCCTGGTAAGAGACAGCAAGTGATTATAACCAGCGTGCTGGTAACCGGTGTCCTGTTCCACATAGTGAAGTAAATCAGTCTCTGGTAATAGTATGAACCGGACTGTTATTAAAACCGGCGTAAAGATGAGGGGTGTTGGTTGGCTGGTTGTGTTCCAGCAGTCCCCATTCGCATGCTGTAGTTTATAAAAGCCGATTGACTACCATCTCTGACTCATTCTGCGTGTGAGATGGACATGAATAATGAAACTCCGTCGCCATGGCCAGGACTGCGAAATGTATCAACTAGAGCAGACGGAATCAGATAATTTGCAGTTTCAATGCCTACACTGCATACCAAAAATTAAGCTGCTTCGCGCATCAAAACACTATGAAACCACTCTGTAAATGTCTATCTTCATCATAGCTTGTTAAGGAGGCTTATAATACATCTCTGCCAAACATACGTACTCGAACACAAAAGTAACGTAAAAGTAACGTAAAAGTAACGTTCGTTATTTTTGAAAAGTAACGGTAACGGTATATCGTTACGTTTGTAAAAAAGTAACGTAGCTCAATAACGCGTTAATTTTTACCAAACTAACGAGTAAAGCCCGGTTCACACAGTTGCGTTTGACTGCGTTTGACTGCGTTGCGGCCGCGTGACACCAGGACATCCCTGCTGCTTATATCGCGTGCCATGAAGATTCCTTGAATTGGATTCCACGCTTCATACGTAGCACATATGTGCCGGTGACTCGCTTTCGGTTCTCGCCGCAACGCAGTCAAACGCACTCAAACGCAAGTGTCTGAACCGGCCTTAACACTATTTCGTTACTTTTTTTCGGTAACGGGCACAACACTGGCAAAAACAACACTGATAGAATTATCTTGTAGGAAATCACATTATTTACTAATAACTATGCCAATATGCATTACATGTTGCATTTAAGTTAAGAAAAATACAACATAAAACCTTTTTTCGCATGAAAAAACTAAATATCAGCGCCAGTCTGGCAACAATGTATTCTTGCCGAATCTTTACCGAATTTTTAAAAAAGTTCGGCAAAAGTTCGGCTTTGCCGAATCCCGAGATTCGGAAAAAGTTCGGCCCATCACTAGTTTTAAGCCCCGCGCACAGGTCAGTGGTCTGCCCATTACTACTGGATTGGCTTGGCTGCACGACCGAACATGCTCGGAAGCCTATTGTCTTCATTTTTCCGACATCCGGTACGTCTAGTTTGGAAGTCTGACACTATGGTGCCTGGAAGGCGTCTCCGACTTGTGTGTTTACCGCGTCCAAAAGACTGGTCTCTCGATTTCCGCCTGATGACGTCATTGAAGTGTCATGCTGTCGCCGGTTGTGATCCTGGCGGCGTCCCAACAGCTGCGGTGCATGTGGCAGACGCCTGTACTGTACTGCTGCAGGTCGCTCACAAGTGCGGCAGTCAACGAATGTTTCAGCAGCCAGAAGTTGGGACGCCGTGACGACAGCGACACCCGCGTTCACTTGTGCTACTCGCAGCTTTTCGTTAGCATTTCTACGACTAACCGCCAGGATCGCGACATGCAACAACATGACACTCCGGCTTCTGTGACGTCATTTGTTGCCACTTCTGGACCACTTTTGATGTATGGGCAACATAGGACGCTACACACCAGTCGAAGACGCGCTCCAGGCACCATACTGACACCGCCTGCTTGTCGCGCGGGCAGACGCGCGGCACCCTTCGGCATCGTCTGCTATTCCACACCACCGTCTGTCGTCGTCTGCCATACACAAACGCGGACATGAAAGCTGCGAGCGGCGTCCGTTTTCGCCTTCGTTCGTCTGCTCTTCCGCCCCCACCTAAAAACGTCTGCAACGCTTGCAAGACGCGACCATGAAAACGGTGTTTTAGTGTTCCCTCATGCACAAGTCACGGTAATGTACAAGCGTCTGTCAGCGTCTGTCGAAGCGCGATAAAAGCGATCGAGGGGACTAAAAGAAATCAACAAAAGAAAAATGTAGTACATCAACCTCTTTTGTTCTTGTTATTTTTTCGCATGGCATCCGCCAGCCAGATGGGTGAGCGTCATAGCGCACAACTAAAACGCGACCTAAAAATATTCGCAATGGCAGGCCAGGTGCACTGCAAAACGTAGAGCTACTTTCCTCTCGAAGAAAAATGACGTTAACCAACCTGGACAAACTTGATGCGAGCGCCCGATTGCCTCTAGCCAAATGGCTCTCAAACCCTTACTTGTGTATGCATGTTCTCGGTATTGAAACCATGATCGCAATCACAGCGGTCGCACAATTCACAGCAGCGGGGCCATTTTTACGGGAACCAAAATTTTTATTTAGCATCAACACGCGTAAAGGAACTGATCAAGCCAGATCAACCAACATAGTTAGCGGGACACTAGGCTTAGGCCAACGTTATTCGATTAGCTCAGTTACGGAACTGCTCATAGACGCTGCATGCACGAGCAGTACCCCCCCTCACTGACCACGACTCGCCTCCCGCTGTTCGACGCGCCAGACGGCTGCTGTGGTAACGGCAGTGTATTCTATGGGGTACGTACTACGTTTCGAAGCGCAGCACCTTGGTGGCGTTCCACCGTACTCTATGGAAAACACAGTTTGTAAACGAAAATCTATAGATGGCGCTTCGACCGACGGGAGGCGGACTAAAATCAGTGAGGGAGAGTACCCCCTTCCGCGGGAGTTCCACAACTGAGGTAATCTAGGAACGTTGGCTTAGGCCAGTCCAGCTACCGCCCGCTACGAACACAAGCTTCCGCTCAGCGCTGATAGCGCTTCCGAAGGCATGTACTTGCGACAGTTGTTTGCTGAAAACTAGATCGGTTGAGGAGATCTTCGTCTAAACATCTCGATGAACGCAGAACTACTCGCACCCATTAAAATAGACGAGCTCCGCGAGCTGCTCTCGTTCATCACTCCGCAGACATATGTGTTATCGTTTGAAACTGGGATGGAAAGGCAATGTCGGGATATTTATGAACGCAATAATGACTCTGTCTAGACTATTGGCTTCTCAAACATAAAAATATTTTCTATTAAAAAATTAGTGCGGAACAAAGAGACAATTTTACAACCAAGATTACACAAGTCAATCATCTCTCCAACCAATGAGAGCCGAAAAAAAGGTGCTTAGTTTTGTAAGCACCGGGCGGGAATCTAGAGCAGGGCTACTCTCTCTATATTGCGTCTAACGGCGTAAATATTGCTAAAAAGGAAATATTTTTTTTAGTGGATAAGTTTACACAATAAATATTAAACCCATGAAAAAAAATATTTTTGTTTACTTCAGTGTATCTTTAGTCCGACCGCAGCCGACGCTACGATCCAACGTAACCAATCATTGAGCGCCAAAAGTGCCTCGTCATGCTAGTCGTTTTTCTGGCGACGAGCGCCGCGACAGTGCACTCTTGAAGGGGCTTGAATATGGAGTTTTCGTAGATCGTTTTTTCCGTCCCGCAAAGGCTCACCGCAAACCCCGCGACGGGACCTGGAACTCTGCAGTCAAGGAAAGGGTGCGCTCATGCGCACTAGCGGCGTATTCGTAGCGGAGAGCTGGGGAGTAGTGAAGAACGGTGTACGAAAACTCTCTGTTAGAGAGTTTTCGTGTTAGAGAGTGACGAACGGTGTACGAAAACTCTCCGTTAGAGAGTTTTCAGAGAGCTGGGGAGTAGTGAAGAACGGTTTCATAAAACTCTCTGTTAGAGAGTTTTATGAAACCGTTCTTGCACATCCGCTACAGTACGATGGACCCTTCGGTACGAACTGTGCATATGGGAGTCTTCTGCGGTAGCGCATGCGCAGTTCGTACCAGAGGGCCCATCGTACCGTATCAGACGTGCAAAAAACGGTTCCCTAAAACTCCCTATCGACTCCGTCTGATCGTAGCATCGGCAGCTGGGACTCAGGGTGAAACGGATCGTACGCGACGAGAAACTGAGGAAGAGGAGGAGACTAGAGCGCGGAGGAGACGTCGGAACGCCGAGCTCTGGTTGGTATGATTAGTGGGTAGACCTAAAGATAGCTAGCTGCCTTTGTCTACACCGCACTCGTCGAACGCGATAGGACGCGCGGAACGCCAGCGTCTGGCGTTTCGCTCTCGCATTCATCGTGGGTTCATCTTCGCGGTTTATTGGTATTTATCGGAAACACGGAACACTAGTTATATAGCACTGCTAGAAAATTTTCGAGCTTAAGTTGAATGAATGACGCTTCAAAAAATGAAAGACGTTTACAATCCCCTCTAACGCCGAATTAGAGCGCAGCTCTTAAGGAGGAGGAGGGAAAGGTATGGGGAGGAGGCTATGCCCCTCCTCTTCTCCCGCTCGCCTCCCATTTAGGGGAAAAGTTTCCGCTAAATTTAGCGGGGAAATTTTTTCCGCTAAATTTAGCGGGGAAACTTTTTCCGCTAAATCTAGCGGGAAACATTTTCCCGATAAATTTGGCGGGGAAATTTTTCCGCTAAATCTAGCGGGGAAATTTTCCACTAAATCTAGCGGGAAAATTTTTCCGTTAAATTTAGCGGGGAAAAGTTTCCGCTGAATGTAGCGGGAAAAATTTTCCGCTAAATTTAGCGGTGAAATTTACCCATAATGCACCGCGTGGTTACGCCGACGCTGTCGCCGTCGCCGTCCCCCCGTCACAGGATAGATGACGCCAATGTGTTATCTAGTAGTGCGCAGTCTTATAAGCGGTCGCAACGAAGTCGATCATACTCAAGCGTAAATGTCAAAACCGGCCTTCATCTATGCTAACCGAATAAAATGCCTAGCTTAAGGCAGCGTGCTATCGGCAACCCCAGTAGGCGAGCGACAACCGCGCAGGTAACGAGCAATTTTTAAAAGCAAACCCTCGAATAGTCCGCACATTTAGATAATCCTTCGAGAATATTAAATGTATGCATAGAACGCGGAGCATATACGTAAAACAAGGGAATACGCGTTTAAATAAAAAAAAAAACTATTTATCTTGGGGCCCTACGGACAAATTCAACTGCCTGACGTCACGCCACTGCGGTGGCGCTGCTGTCGCCAATGCGCACGCGCAGGTGCGATCGCCTCCGGCGAATCCGGTTTCTGTGCACCCGCAGTGCTCACACCCGGCGTGGGCCGGCAAACGCGGGCTCGTTTATCAACAGTCGGTTGGTCGATAGACTCGTCGAACACAAAGTTGGAGCCGAAAGTTTGCGGACTGCGCACGGCGACAAGGAGCGCGGCGTCATCGTGGCGAGAGGTCCAATCGGCGCGCTCCGTAAACTTCGGCCCTCAACTTTGTGTTTGGCGAGTCCAATTAATTTCGTCTGCTTCTTGCACAGGGGTTCCGGTGACGTCAAAACACTGAGCTCTATTTGGCTCTGATTGGAAGGACAGTGAGTAGACCGTCCATGCTAGCTAAATGGCCATAGCTGCCTTTGAGATCTACCCACTATCCTTCCGATCGGAGCCAATCAGAGCTCGGCGTTCTGACAGAATCAGACAAACTTGCGCTCCGCATAGTCACTGACACCTTAAGAAACGCAGGACGTGACTGATTATGTTCGCGCTACTTGCTTCGTGATTCGTTCTTCTGCTTTCTTATCAACTGATGCTGCAATCTCATTGGCTGCGCCTGCGGTGTGATGATAAGAGGCTCTAAACACTCTACGCTCCGCATTTTTTAAGATGTCAGGGACTATATACAGGGTGTCCTCAGTGAACCTTCCGCTGTAAAACGACCCAAAAAAAAAATCGGCGCCAGCACATAGAAAACTGCAGTTTTCACCAAATGTGCACTGGGCAGGTCAGTTTTACCGTGTGAAATTTCAAGGCGCAGTTCTGTTTTTCGTAAAAAAGGATAGCAAAAAATTCGCTAAGGCCAAGATTGCACGTTACTAGACGACCAAGTTAGCGACGCTATTTACTTGTGGCGCAATCTCCGATAGGCACGCCGAGCAGACGACGCACTCTGTCGTCTGCTCGCTACGCCTGTTGGGAGATGGCGCCACAAGTAAATAGCTTCGCTAACTAGGTCGTCTACGAACGCGCCCAACCATTGACTTTGGCAAGTTTATTGCTCTCTTTTGTTTTATTAATTTTTTTACAGGAAAGGTACTGCGCCTTAACATTTCACACGGTAAAACTGACCCGCTTGGTGCACATTCCGTGAAAGATTCAGCTTTCCATGCGCAGGCGCCGATTTTTCCGGCTCGTTTTACAGCGAATATGTCGTCTTGCGACACCCTAGATGTGTTACCATGAGAAATAGGGAAGGTGCTTCATCTTCACAAAGAAGGCCACGAACTCCTCGTTAATTTGAGATAGAAAAAAGCGGCAGCTGACCGGGAAAAGGTTCTTCGTCAACTGGAGGACCTTGGGGTTACGGGACTCATTGAAGGCCGTCGGAAACATGGCGATACAGTTATCCGGGAACTGTTTCACGTGCGTCTCCAGCACAATGTAGTCCACCAAACTGCGAACAGACGCAGGGAAACAAAGCCACCGTAAATAAGGGACACATTGCAAAGATATCGGTACGGTGGCCGGGACGCGTCTCCGACTGGTGCGTCTAGCGCCCTATTCCGACCGTCCTTCGAAAGCGGCCCCGAGGTGGCAACAGATGATTTAACAAAATCCCTAGGTGCCATCCTGTCGGATGTCGCCATCATAGCGGTTGGGTGTAGAAGTTCCTGGAAAAAATGTACGAGAGAGCCGCGAGTGGCGCTAATGTCGCGAACGACCCAACTCCTGACTGCCAAAGCTTGCGTGGAATGTAAGACTGGAGATGATGATGATGTAAACCTTTATTTAAATATCCAAATATCCGAAGATGGGTGGAACCCCTAGCTCAAGGCTCCAGTGCTGGCCGCTGCTGCCTTGGCCCGCTCAACTAGACGACGACAACTAGACGACAACTAGCGACCTGCAGCAGGGTAGCTAAACTCGTGGAGCAAAACATTCTTCGCTTTTTGACGTAGCGGGGGGAGTGACCAAAAGAACGCCGCAAAGTTTCCTCCTCCCTGCGCGCGCTCAACTTCGCAACTTTTGACGAAAAATCCCCCGCGATCCCTAGGCGGTGCACGAGAGCACGAGACAGCGCGGGGAGGCGAGCGTTCACGCCGCTCGCTGTACGTTGTCTTTGAGCTCTCTAGGGCCGACAATCCCGTCATGCCTCGCCCATGCGAGGAGCGAGAGCAGACGACGGGAGTTCGTCTGCTACGAGGCGGCATTCGCACAGCGGAGCTGAAAGAAAAAGTTGGTATTCTGCTCGAAATCGCGTCCCGCGGGCCACAAACTCAAACGCGAGCTTGAATTGTAAGCGTCTGATATTCCACGAAGGGAGGAATCGACGACCCGTGTTTTATTTGCAAAATTTGGGTCGCTTTGTTGCCGTACAGACGCTGAAACCTACCAGTGTGTAATGAAAGGCCCAGGACAAACACAGAGTTCGCGAGATCTCGCATCATCGGTGTGCAGGTGAAAAGTGGAACATTTTTCGACAAAGCTCCCACAGCAGAAACCTCTGACGCATTCACTCAGCGTCCGGGAAGGCTAAACACGGAGACGTTGCCCGAGGCTCAAGCACAGTCATATTTGAACGGCAGCTATCTTGCCCCGTCGTATTTTGTTTGAGAAAGCTCTCGTTCTCAATGCCCTCACCAGGGAAATAAAAAAAGTCTTACGAAACGTATTGCTAGATGTTCCAAAGAACTAGATTTAAGCAGTATCCTTTCAGTGGTTCACTCATAATACTATGCTTAAAACGAAGCAAGCTTTTGCGCGTACAGTGCCATAAATGTTCTCAAGTGTATGCTGTTTTGCAGTCAGCTGGCTTCGGAAACTTACGCCGTCTGTAGATATCTCTGACAGCCGAGTTCCTTAATTGGAAATCATCGCAAATATAAGTGACACGTTGCAGCAACCAACGTTTATAGATAAACGATGGCAGCGACTGCGCTCCCGCATTCCCACCCATCACGTCGAACAAAAAGGCGCTAGTTTCGGTTTGAGGTCGGTACTTTTCTACAACATCTATGGCGACAGCATCAGTCTGCACTAGGTGCATTCGGCAAGTTCGTCCGGGGCCTGTTCTCCGTGCAGCACTCCGCGGGTGCAATGCATTAGAACTCTCACAGTGCAAGTCTGGATCGCGGATCGGGAGCCCGTCACTGGCCTCACCGGCGGCGCTTGCTTGACAACAGGCAATACGCCGCGTCCTGTCTAGTTCTCCCTTCGTTTTCGTCCTTGTTGTTTTGGCGTATTACACCATGAGGCAATACACGAAAGTCTAAGGGAGAAACACGCAAAAATAGGAAGCTTGTACGCGGTGCTCGAGGGCGAGTATTTTATGACGTGCTGCGATGATTACCGTATTTTCCGGGCTATAGTCCGCGGACTATACATGTTAAAAGTTGAAAATTCAGGCTGTGCGGACTATCTACGCGTGCGGACTATACAAGATTTTTGTTTTTCAATATCATTGATTATACCGAGACGTGACAGATTTTGTGAATGAAAGAGTATGTTAATGATGATTTATGTATATTATAGGCTTCTTTGTGAGTTAAAAAAGCATACATTTGTCAAGGGGTGCCGTCCATGAGAAGATTTTCGTGTCGACTAAGCACCAGGTGCGTACTATGCACCAGGTGCGGATTATGCACCGGGTGCGGACTATCTAAGCAAAAACTTTAATTTTTGACCCCAAATTTGTCCCTGCGGACTATACACCGGGTGCGGACTATAGTCCGGAAAATACGGTATATCGGGTGCTTGGAGATCAACTAGACATTCGTCAAACGTTCGAACATTGATTTAAAAAAAAAATAAATAAATGGGCCGGAGCACCACCGACTTTACTGACGTCGCTTGCTTCGGTTGCTAAATAAACGGCACGTTCAGCGACTGAACGGCACGCTCCGAGTTTCAGTTTGTCACGGAAGCCCTCACAGCAGTTCAAAGAAAAAGATTTCACCATGAAGTACTATGTACAAGCGGTTAAAACGATGCGAATGTCCCTAGTAAAGGCCTTCCAACTTATCGTTTGCTGAGCTCTGATGACTCCGAGATCACGGATGACACCACAATAACTCTCGGTAGCCCTTGTCTCATTAAACACATCACAGTTAACGCCCAACAAAGTCGCCCTCGACCCTCAACCACACAACGTTTATTTAAACAAGATTGGTATTCTAACGCGTTTAATATTCTTGCCCACAATATTAACTGTTATTTGCGGAAACACGATAGAAGTTTCATGATCGAGAACAACCTACTAACGTAATAAAATTGAGTTTTCCCGTTTCTCCTATAGCATGCATTAGATCGTGTCAAGCGATGGCTGCCGGTGGTGCCGCTCGACCCCAGCAATACAGGCCTCTATCCGCGATCCAGCCTAATAAGAGATCAGTGGTGCCAGTGCTATTAGACATAAATCGTGTATTTGCATCGGTACACCCATACCTGCCGGATGTCGGGACGAGGCGCAAAACCGTACATCCGGCCAATATTGAAGGCGGTTTTCGGCCGAAGTTGCCTCGACACTCGCCAAGAAGTGTTTCGGCGACTCGTTTGTGTAATTTAATTTTTCAGTCATTTTATTGGGTACCCGGACCACTGTGTACACCCCAAAAAAGGAATGTACTGTGGTAATTACACCTTGACGAGAAGGAGGCACGTAGCCAGGATTTTGTTTTAGGGGGGGGGGGGGGGGGCGCCCATGACAAAGTGCTCTATGAGGGGGAGGGGGGAGAGGAGGCTCCAGCAAAATAGAAGATTTCGGGGGGGGGGGCGGGCCTTATGGCCCCCCCCCCCCCTGGCTACGTGTCTGACGAGAAGGGGTATTGTAGTTTTACATCTTTATAAAAAAGGTGTAGTGCATTATCACACGTTTAAGAAACGTGTTTAAAAAATCACACATTTTTAAAGGTGTGAGGTTTACATTTTTTTATAAGGTCTATTGCTACACTTATTAGGGGGTTAGTTATTGGACACCCCACTTACATGTATAAAGGTGTGAAAATGTTTAATTTGTATACACCTCTAACGGAAGAAAATCTCTTTCATGTGATTACATCGCGTGCCGATGAAACGATCTGTCGATGACACGTCGTTCGATGAACTGATTTGACCGCCAATGAGTGACGACTGCCAGTAAAATTTCGGGGAAATAAGTCTGCCGGCTGCCGGGAGACTCGAAACTACCCAAGAATTATCCCGGTTCTTGTTTGTTTTCCAACATTCTGAATTGTATACCAGCTTATTAGTACCTCTTCGGATATTGCAGAAAACAAAAAAAAAACGATGGCAGCCGCAAAAACTCTGGCAGCCCGGCTCACAGTCATGTGGGAGACTGACAGGTGCTCGTCAGTCGCCACCATGCCTTGAAAGCTACCGGTTTCGAAGAACCGGAGCGCGCAAAGAACTTGTGGTTCCACGGTCATGGTAGACGCGATTGTCCGCCGCCTCGAAGTCCGGGCGCCGAACGAAGCTCGTCGCAGAGTCAACGCACAACGGCTTTCGATAGCCGGTACTGTCGCCGAAAGTCGTCGTCGGGGAGTTGAAAGGCGTCCCCGGTGGTCTCAGTAGCGACGCCGACGGTGGCGGAAGATAAGCTCGGCCGCAGCGTACGGCACCGCCATGTTGACAAAGTTTAACTTCGCCTCGATTCGAAGCGAAGATCTCGAGCTCAAACCACGGCTCTCGCAAAGTTCGGAAACGTCACTTTGACGTCAGCGACAACTTCGACAAACGAGGTTTCTTTTTTACACAAACTTCGGAGGGATTTTGAGCGTCAGCAGGTCGCCTAGGGACAATCTGTAAAGCATTAATTTTAGCTTGGCGTAGGGATGTAGGGAAAAATGGGCGCTACGTCATCGGCGAAGCCGTTCAATCAGCGGGCTCCTCGCGCCCCTCACGCGCCGCACGCGCGCCTCGATGAACTTTGCTACATTCTGCCTCTCTCAAAAAAATGAGCGTTCGAATGATTGACACCTCGCTCGGCGCGACGTCAGCGTCGCGAGAGTCCAACTAGCGCGTTCCGCAAACTTCGGGCACAAAGTTGTGCTTGACGAGTTTAGCGACCCTGGTCTGCCACATCTACTACCGCTGCTGTTACACCGTCAGGATCGCGGTCGGCGACAGCGTGACACTTCTATGATGTCATCAGGTGAAAATTGAAGGACCACTTAGTAGATCGAGAGACCCTCGAAATACGAGCCCAATATATCCCTACAAACGGGCATGAACAAACAGCACACGCGCGAAAACCAGCTATGTGAGAGGTGAAGCATTTGCACCTGCGATGAATGTATGGATGAATGGACGAATGAATATGACGGCGACTTGAGCCCCCTAGTGGGTTCCCCTAACTTCGACTATTTCAACCACGTCTTCTCGTCAGCAGTGACATGCACCGCTGCATCTTGATGTCAACAACAATGGCCTTTGTCTCCACTGCGACCGGCGGTCATCTCTGCACAAATTTAGCTCGTTACGTTAAGAAACCGATTTACGCGATGACTTCAAAGGGCTAACAATCCATTTGACTCACGCGGTAGTACAGGGAGCCAAACAACAAGCACGCCTTCTGGGAATGCCCAGCAACAAATGACACAGCACTAATATACCTCACCCGCTTACCCTATCCCCTTAGACCATCCACTTTGGAGGTGTGGATCGCCCCCAGATGGGCACAAAGTACACCGTATGGACCGCACTGACGGAACTTAAAAGCGAAGTCCTCGGGCAGTGGCGTACCAACTTGTTTTTGAGTGGGGCGTCAAGCCAGAGCCCCCCCCCCCCCCCCCCCTCCCCCAGGGCCGGTGCCCTTGGTATCCCTTCGGCGCCACCGGATAGTGTTGGCCCTGCCCAGTGGCGGCTGCTTCAGGGGGGGCAAAACACATGCCTTTCCCCCCCACTCTGAGAACTTGGGGGGCTAACGCCCCCCTTGCCCCCCCCCCCCCCCGGTTGGTACGCCCATGTCCTCGGGGAAGAGGACTGAATGACGATGCCTTGGACGAAAGGCTTTAAGGAATAAAGTTCAATCTCTCTCTCTCTCTCTCTCCTAAGAAAACGGAGCCGTGTTTTTTGGCCCGTGTAAATAATATATAGATCGCAGAAAGCTCAAACTCCGTGAGAATGTGACGGTAACGGTTGGGATAGTACGCGAAAGTTTGAGAACATGACGTTACCCGGATCAAAAGGTAACTGAAAAAGACGAAATTCCTCTATGAGCCAACGTTCACCTCAGCGTAACGTCGTAAAAAAAGAAAGGACATTGTGGACCCCTGTAGCATCTATTGCAGTGAAACAAACTTGTCAGCAAGAAAAAAAAAACGATATCCTTCTTCCTTTCTGACAAGTGTTTCTCACTAATATAAATCTCACAAGCATTCACAACAGCACGTTTTGTTGTTGTTGTTGTTGTTGTTTTTTTACGATATTAGGCTTAGGTGGACATCGGCTCATAGAGAATATTCGTTCATCTCAATTTTTTTTTTTTTTTTCAATATAACGTTGTATCCTCCTACTTCCGCATTCTATCCCAAGCGCGCGAGCCTCACATTCCCATAGAGGTCGAGCTTTCTACGATGCGTAGTTTATTTATCCGGGCCGAAAAATAGGGTTCTCTTTTTTCGGGAGCTCCCTGTACGTTACGAACACGGTGTAAGAAAGGAAGTTAGTTGGAGACACTCCGTCGGTGAGGACGACCAAAGGGCGTTCGCTCCCACTCTCGCGTCTAGTGTCCTTCGGCGTAGGGGGCGCTTCATTCAGGGGGCCTGAGAATTGGCGTCAGGAATGCGGATGGCGGCCTCCGCCATCGGGCGAATTAGTCGGTGAAGGTAGCTTTTTCTAAGTCATTCATGAGCTGCTGAGTTCTACAATGATGCACAACTATCGCAGGTGCTTACATATGCAGTGTTGAAGAGTGCGCATGTATCCTTGCGTTTCGACTTCGACGAAGACGTTTTTTTTTGTAAATTTGCCTATGATGTACAGAGCGCGACACTGTTAGCGCGAACGAGCGATCGCTGGTTTTTCCAGTTTTTCTCTTTGAAAGCATGGGATGTCATCCAAGTTATTATTGCTACGGAAAGAGCTCATTTAGTTCTATAATGTGATCGATAACATTTCGTGCTCGCTAATACTATTTAGAACTAAAATGCGAAAATGCGACGATGTCGTGTTCGCGCTAACAGTGTCGCGATGTGTACCTAGCTCTTCCACGACGGAGGGGTATCACAAGTATTGCGTGGTTACTTGTGCTGTGTTAAAATACACGCGTATGTGTCTACATGTTCAGTGTTAAGGAGTGCGTCTATACTTATTACTTACAAATGTCTCCGTCCGATCTTTTTTTTTTTTTTGCAAAGTTTAGGCGTGCACGGTGGGAAGTGAGTGTTGGGAGTATGTGGAGCTCATGAGGCCTTACACTTTCGCGTAAGAAATTGTATTTCCTCGCATTAGTGACTTCCCAACGTATGCATTGCGCAGTCACCGATCATTGCATGTGGCTATGGTCCCGATTTCAATTCGTGTCTCCCTCCGCCGAAATCGGCAACCAAGGGTCAACAACAAATGCCAAGGTATCGCTCAATGAGGCTATTATCTGAAAAAGAGGCAGCAAATACATCCATTCCTTTTATGATTTCTGAAAATCTATGCAATTAAAGAGTGACATGGGAAGCGTCCCACGTATATACACTGCATACTGTATTTTTGCAATACAGGACCTTTCTGCCATATCTCTGTGCTTCCATTGTAGCTTTGGCCGAAGCTTCTGCAGGCTGAAGGGAACACACTTCAACTCATTCACGGTGCTCTGGTTCTGCTTACTCCTGTGTTCTTACATCACCTTTCGCACGGTTCGGTTAAGTATATATCACCATCATCTCGACAGATGTACCGCCTGTCGTGGAATGTCAGCCGCCGCTCCCACGAAAGACTCACTTTGCGAGCAGTGCGTCTTTGAAGAAGTTCCATGAAAATGTTAAATCCCATTTTGCGGTGCTTTCCGATGGGGCCTGGACGGCATTAAAGACAGTTATTTTGGGCAGTTAGGAATCGATGGAACCGCTTCTGCAGAGACCACTGACGTTTTTTGCGCGTTCGGGAGTACTTTTTACTCGTGCACCAAGTGGTAGGTCCTTAAGTCAGGGTCAAACTGAAATGCTTTTCACGTACCCAGTCGACAGGCTGCAGCTTGCTGTCGGAGAGCGGGATTGCACGATATGCCATAACGCGATGCGATCGGGGTCTATGGGCACTTTAAATAAAAAGACACTCTTTTTGCAAGAAAGGTTTCTAAACAAAAAGCGTGGCAGACGAAAGCCGAGAGAGGATTTCTATTGAGAAAAAAAAGAGGGTGAGCAGGCAGAGAAACGAAACTGGCGATGGCTCTAAGAGCTGACCAGCTGGTTTCCAGCTGTAAAGTGCCGTCACAGCGGGCCCCCTGAAAACAGCGCCACCGGAGAAACTCGGCCGCGCGGATAAAAAAAGCTCGGGTAAGAGCAAGAAGGCGAAAGAAAACCGATCGCGCGTCCGCTGAAGAGCGCCTGGGATGTGTCTTCACCTCACCACCTTTCTTACACCTTGATTATGAAAGATGTTTTCCTAATCTTGGAGTGATTCAAGTGCAAGATGTGGTCGTGAAGTCGATAGACAAACGTACTCTGAGAGCCGCCCGAGCTTGGCCTTGAGAACCGCCAGATCCGGAGAAGAAAATCCGATAATCATTTCCCAACTCTTTGGCTGCGCAGTCTTGAAGGCCTGTTGTAAGGGATGAAGTTGGATTCAATTCAATTGTATTGAAATCTGGCAGCTTAACTCTTCGCATTAAGCGATCACAATCTAAAAAGCTGGATCTAATTTTAAAGCGGCGACCATAAAGCAACACGGTTACTGCAAGCATGCTGTTGGTGCTTGTCGGCACTTTGTCATCGTGTATCTAAGCCATACATAGGTCAATTAGCTGTTTTCTTTGCACGCAGAATTTCACGCTAACGGAAGGTAACTCATATTTTGTTCATTTTCGTGTTTTTTTTTTACTTTTTTTCTACTAAGTTTTTATCTTTTTTAATTGTCTCGGGTAATTTTCGATAGGATGATATTTCGTGATTGTCCGTGGCGCGCGTGGCACGTCACGGGACGTCAAGTACGCTTAAACATGTTTGCTTCGCACATGTGCATACTTCGAACGTATCTGCAGACAGTGCTTGGGAGACCAATGTGACGAAACCGTCACGCAAGGGAGGAGCACACATCAGACAGTAGAGAGTTTTAGGGGACAGTTTTTGCACATCCGATACGGTACGATAGGTCCTCCAGCACGAACTGCATGCGTGACCGCAGAAGACCCTGACATGCGCAGTTCGTACCGGACGGCCCATCTTACCGTATCGGATGTCCGGAAACAGTTCCCTAAAACTCCCTAGAAGAGTTCTAGGGGACCATTTTTGCACATCCGATACGGTACGATCGGCCCTCCAGTACGAACTGCATGCGTGACCGCAGAAGACCCTGACATGCGCATTTCGTACCGGACGGCCCATCTTACCGTATCGGATGTCCGGAAACAGTTCGCTAAAACTCCCTAGTAGAACGTTTTAGGGGACCGTTTTTGCACATCCGATACGGTACGATAGGCCCTCCAGTACGAACTGCATGCGTGACCGCAGAAGACCCTGAAATGCGCAGTTCGTACCGGACGGCCCATCTTATCGTAGTCGGATGTCCGAAACAGTTCCCTAAAACTCCCTAGAAGAGTTCTAGGGGACCGTTTTTTGCACATCCGATACGGTACGATCGGCCCTCCAGTACGAACTGCATGCGTGACACGCAGAAGACCCTGACATGCGCATTTCGTACCGGACGGCCCACCTTACAGTATCGGATGTCCGAAACAGTTCCTAAAACTCCGCTAGTAGAAAGTTTTAGGGGACTGTTTTTGCACATCCGATACGGTACGATAGGCCCTCCAGCACGAACTGCATGCGTGACCGCAGAAGACCCTGACATGCGCAGTTCGTACCGGACGGCCCATCTTACCGTATCGGATGTCCGAAACAGTTCCCTAAAACTCCCTAGTAGGAAAGTTTTATGGGGACCGTTTTTGCACATCCGATACGGTACGATAGGCCCTCCAGATACGAACTGCATGCGTGACCGCAGAAGACCTGACATGCACAGTTCGTACCGGACGGCCCATCTTATCGTGTCGGATGTCCGAAACAGTTCCCTAAAACTCCCTAGTAGAAAGTTAGGGGACCGTTTTTGCACATCCGTACGGTACGATCGGCCCTCCAGTACGAACTGCATGCGTGACCGCAGAAGACCCTGACATGCGCAGTTCGTACCGGACGGCCCATCTTATCGTATCGGATGTCCCGAAAACAGTTCCCTAAAACTCCCTCGTAGAAAGTTTTAGGGACCGTTTTTGCACATCCGATACGGTACGATAGGCCCTCCAGCACGAACTGCATGCGTGACCGCAGAAAACCCTGACATGCGCAGTTCGTACCGGACGGCCCATCTTACCGTATCGGATGTCCGAAAACAGTTCCCTAAAACTCCCTAGTAGAAAGTTTTAGGGGACCGTTTTTGCACATCCGATACGGTACGATAGGCCCTCCAGTACGAACTGCATGCGTGACCGCAGAAGACCCTGACATGCGCAGTTCGTACCGGACGGCCCATCTTACCTATCGGATGTCCGAAAACAGTTCCCTAAAACTCCCTAGAAGAAATCTAGGGGACCGTTTTTGCACATCCGATACGGTACGATCGGCCCTCCAGTACGAACTGCATGCGTGACCGCAGAAGACCCTGACATGCGCAGTTCGTACCGGACGGCCCATCTTACCGTATCGGATGTCCGAAAACAGTTCCCTAAAACTCCCTAGTAGAAAGTTTTAGGGGACCGTTTTTGCACATCCGATACGGTACGATAGGCCCTCCAGTACGAACTGCATGCGTGACCGCAGAAGACCCTGACATGCGCAGTTCGTACCGGACGGCCCATCTTATCGTAGCGGATGTCCGAAAACAGTTCCCTAAAACTCCCTAGAAGAGTTCTAGGGGACCGTTTTTGCACATCCGATACGGTACGATCGGCCCTCCAGTACGAACTGCATGCGTGACCGCAGAATACCCTGACATGCGCAGTTCGTACCGGACGGCCCATCTTACCGTATCGAATGTCCGAAAACAGTTCCCCAAAACTCCCTAGTATAGAGTTTTAGGGGACCGTTTTTGCACATCCGATACGGTACGATTGGCCTTCTGGTACAAACTGCGCATGCGCTATCCGCACGAGACTCCTACGTGCGCAGTTCGTACCGGAAGGCTCGTCATACCGAATCTGATGTTCAAACAAGGTTCCCTAAAACTATCTAGTGCATGTCTGCTGTGTTATGTATATAGGCCACGTGATCACGGCTTAAAGGGATACTGAACCGAAGTTTGGATTTCGCAAAATAAGCTCGCAGAAACGTTGAACGGGACGCTAGGAACTCCAAGACCTCACTCATACATCGATATCTCAAACGGATTGCCGTATTTTTAGAAAAGAAGGGCGCGATCAAACGAAGACTTTGACGTCACGATCCTCCGGGAAAAGTTGAGAAAGAGGGGAAACGGTCTCGCTTCTCTCCTCCTCGCTTCGGTTCACCAGCTCGACGGAACGAAGCGAGGAGAGGGAATGAAAATTGTGACGTCAGATACCTCGTAGGCCTCGTTGGCCGTATTCAGTCGCGCATTTCTTTTCCAAAAATACGGCCATCCGTTAGAGATGCCGCTGTATGAGTGGTGTCTTTGGGTTCTGCAGCGTCCCACCTATCGTTCCAGCCCTGTTTTGCGAACTCGAAATTGCGGTTCAGTATCCCTGCAAAAAAGAGCGCCCCTGAAACATCGCGGCGTCAGTTTTGTAGCGTCCGCGTACCCAGCTGAAGCTAGTATAGAAGTGCACGTTTTCCGGCACGATCACGTGCTCCATGAAGGCTATCCCGGACAGCTCGTGTTCCACGATCCAGGCGAGCATGGCGCCCGGGGTGTGAGGATCGTTCATTTCCGTCAGGTTCCGCTCCACGAAGGCCTGAGACAGAGACACGAGGTAGCGGGGCCCCCTGGTCCCGTTGGACCGCTTGTGCAGGCTCCGCAGAAAGGTCGAGAAGCTCAGCGCTGCAAGCGCCCATGCGCGAGACGGGAGAGCGAGGGAAAGGCGTGAGCATTCCAAGTCGAACTTCCCACCAACTAGGTTACAAATAGGGTACAACAATAAAACATTCGTCGCCCGAAAGCTCAGTGTCCGGACAAGTGTAACACTAGCGGTGCGGACCAGATGCAAAAGCTTCAGAACTAACCGTTATCTTAATCAAACGTTACAGGAAGTTCTCCAGCTTGACAGTCCACTGACTCTTCGGCAGCCAGGAGGGTGGACATTAACGCGACAGCGACACATTTCTCTCGTGCCTTTACTGCCCTATACGCGCATAACTATCCTACTCCGTTCACCTCTAAGCTGACAGTGCGCTGGGAGCTACGTGCTTGCCAGACCAATAAAACGCCTCCTTTTATCACTGTCCGTGCTCTTTGAGCGGGGGTGTGAGCGGGAGCGCGATCACGAAACACAATATAGAAGCATGACAGCTCCAAAGGGCACGTATAACTTCCGCCGAACCATCACCTTAGGAGTGAGCTGAGGATAGTCACATGGAGCCTTCCACCGCACTATCACCTTAGGGCGAGCTGAGGATAGTTACATGGGCGATGGTTCACCAGCATAGATTCTCCCGACACCTTGTGCCAGAAGTATGTCACGCAGACGTATGCACCATAGAAATTGTCCGTGAGTTTCCTTTCCTGTAGAATACTAAGGCAGCCAATCACAGCGGACAAGAGAAGAGTCCCAGCCAATGAACCAGCTCAGAAAACAATTCGATCTCAGAAATTCCATGTGCGCCGGGACATGTACGCCAGGGATAGTGAGCAAGTGAAAGTCATCAACAGTGTCCCTTCATAGGCGTTTCTTTTTTTATCTTTTTGCTCTAGTTGTATTCTCAGCTTCGTCATTGGTCAAAGAATTCTGCTACTGTTCACTATGATTGGCTGTCTTCGTGTTTCGTGTTCTCTGAAAAAATGAACTTACAGAGGTTCTTTTTTTATTAGTGTGTGTATGCGCAATGTACTACAGAGCTGCCCCCACGGGATGACCAAACAAAATACACTTTCTGCCTGGCACAAAAAAAAACTGTTTTGAAAACATAAATGCACGCTCCAAGGTTATGTCCAAGGAGGCAAGCGGATTCGTAACGCCCCCCCCCCCCCCCCTCCCTACCCTCCCTAGCAAATGCTAAAGCATGTGCTGTACTGCGTGGACTGCCCTTTACTTACATGACATCGGCGCCACAAAGCTCTTCTTGGCGAAGTTGTACTCTGCGTGCGTGTAGATGATGTGCGAGCAGTACTGGTGCGGATAACGCAGTTCTTCGACAGCCAGGGAAGACACCGTGCACAGCAGAGGGTGGGACACTGGTCGGAAAATGAATCGTGTTGCTTCAAAGATACAACAACCAAAAAAAAGGTCCTATACTCATTTTTGCGTGAAGCGTTAGAATCGGGTGTCAGTGGGCACAATGAAAAACGCCGTGCTTATTGATACTGTACAGTTCGCGTTCCCAAGCTCCTTAAAAGGCCACTGTCAACACCAAGATCGATATTTTTTTTTACAATTTCAAACGACTGGAAATGATTCCTAAAGAACGCCCAAAAAATATCAAGCTAGAAAACTGTGTATTTAAAAAATGTTAAAAAAAAACCAGAGAATTAAGACTGTTTACGTGTGGGAATCTGAAAACATCACTAGGCACACCTTTAGTCAGCCAGAACCGTGGATCCGCCGTGGCGTCAGGGAAGCGTGCTCATCTCGCACCCCGGAGGCCCGGGTTCGCTTCCCACCAGGGCCGAAATGTAACAAATTTTCTTTTCAAAGCCATTAGTTTACTTTGTTTACAGGTGTCGTGTGCCTTGTGGCGCGAGGAATTAACAAACAGCAACGTAGTTACCAGCAGAACCGAACCCCTTGGTTTATTCCATGCGCCCTATATACTGCCACGCGCCGTACATCCGATAAGAGGCGAGCGAACGCGGGCATGCGCACAGGACGGTTAGTATGACAGATCAGTGATGACACAACAGTGTGATAACACGGTCAGGATGACACCACAACAGGAGCCTCCCTGAGAAATCTGACGTCAATCCGAGCATTTTTGACGTGTTTTTACTCTTTGCGCCGTCGGTCATTTTTGGTACCATTGCTCAGTCACGCCGCCGACGACGCCAGATTTTCGGGTAATGGGGCATATAAGGCTTTCGCATTAGTATATTTTCAGAAAATCTTGACTTAAAACGCCCACCCGAATCATGACGTATTTAGCGAAACAGTGCGCTCCTTGCGTTTTACAGCGAAGCTGTTTATGGCTATGGTTCCGTGGATTTTTCATGTGTGTCAACAAAAACTCGCGCGCCCTCTCTTTGTCGTCGTTCCAAGCGCTTGCGTGCCTAGTTTCCTCCCGCCCTCCCGGGATTGCGGTCCGGTCGCCCGTGTCTGCTTTCCGCCGGGTGGCGGTCCCGTCGCGCGTGTCTAGTTTCCTCCGGTTCCTCGGGGCGGCGATAGTTCGTACCTTTGTTCAAAATTCTGTGTCACGTCTGTGTCGTGTGCTAAACAGCTTCACTGGTCATGCACCTTCACAGAGTGGAATGGCTCATGATTTTGTTAATGACTTCTAACAGAAAGTGCCGTTTAAGTTTCTCTTTCCCTCTCATCATTCATGGGCATACGCAGGTGCCATCCGGTCAACCGCGAGAGTATTTCCCGAGACCGCTTTTCCATTGGTTCTTCGCGCGCAGACGACGCGTCACTTTTCAGTTCCTCTTTATTTTAGCAATGATGGTCTAAAACGTTTTTTTAAGAAAGTAAGGAAGACGACGGCGTGTAGGAGACCTAGGTGAGCGCCGTGAGGGACTATGTCGCTAAGGTGCCGTGTGGGGCTCTACCCCAGTACTATACCAAATCTAAATGTGTCGTGCTACACAAGTTTTCCTAAAGATGAAGCACAACATAATGCGTGTTTGGCTGCAATCCCCCAAGAACAGCTGCAGGGTCCACTCTCATATCCCCTGATCGGTTCTCATCACTTTGTTGACAAGGACTATGAGAAAAACCTCAATGTATCCAAATCATTAGGAGTTGGACTCCGACCTCAGCCGAAACGTGCCGCCGTTCCGACGAACTTTCCGGCATCACGCAATATCGAGACACCGCTTAACGTTTCCAGCGTCTTAACGTTTCGAAATAAACCTCACGAATTGCGTCATAAAAAAACAGAAGCGCAGAGGAGCTCAAATCGGAGAGGACACAAACTTCAACAAGCTCTTTCACGCACAAAAAAAAAAAAAAAAAGTGGCTATGATTTCGTGCGTGCGTGCGTGCGTGCGTGTCCGTGTGTTTCGCCATACGCGCTTTCGAAGTGCTTGAAACGGTAAAAATAATATCGACCTTAGGGTTGTCAGTGGCCCTTTAATAGAGAGTTTTAGCAGATCGTTTTCTCGCCCCGATAACGATACCTCCTGTCCGCTCCGGCGGCCTGGGCATGCATCCTATCGTTATCGGATGCCGTTATTGGGGCGAAAAAACGATCTGCTAAAACTCTCTAATGGCCTTCTTCCTTCGATGGCTATACTCCCTTCACCCCTAAGCTCGTAGTGCGGTGGAAGCTACGCGCTGACATGCCCAATCAACCGCCTCTCTTTCATCACCTGACCATGCTTTCTGAGTGAGGGTATGAGCGAGAGCGTGCGTGCTATCTCACGCATTAGACGATTTCATCATTTAAACATTGTACGGTTCAGTTTTATATTAACCGTTTTAAATATAATTTTTTCCGCGAACACTTGCAGACAATGATTTTATTTCAGCGGTAATGAATAGTTTGTTGTTTTAATATGTGATTATTTTAAAATATTATTTTCTAAGCTGTTTTGTTCTAAGTGTGAGTCGGTGCATCCCCACTTCTGCTATGGCCTCAAATGAGGTCGCGGTATGTGCAAATTAATAATAATATAGTCATAAATAAGTAGAATTCATTATCCTAGTAAAGTATTCTTATATGCTCATCAGCTCATTTTAAACTTTTATTGATCTGAGCGGCTTGCCCCACGGCTAACTTTTATGTTGCTGCGTCGTTTTACCACAAAGGGTTTTGTTCTCTTCCCACTTTTTAATTTTATTTCTATTTTTTTTATTAATACTGTTCACCCCATTAAGGGTGTTTACAGGAGTGGAAGGAAAAAAACATCATATTTCACATTGCTATGCATACAAAAATAAATTATCGCAACGTACGCGAGTACTAGTTGCAACAAAGGACATGGTACACTTTCTGAGAATGTTCGAGGGAAAAAGGATCGGCAGACACTTAAAGCTGAGGTTCAATGCACGTTCGATTCTTCAGACTCTTCTCAAAGGAGTCAACATTTTCTACGTTCATAATATCACCCGGCAGCTCGTTCAATTATTTTACAGTTCTAACAAAAAAAAAAAAAATATTTATAAGACGACGGAAACAAGTATTTAGAACTTTAATAGGCGTTCTGTCGGGAGAATAAAGATGCGAAAGAAGGTAATGTATAGATCGCAGCGGTGAACTCTCCACGTGCCTGCGTAAAAGTTTAAGCCCTCGATCATGCTTCAAAGCGCATCGAGAGATACACTCACCCTCGGGATATCTTGCGGGACCAATCACCTTAGGTGGCGGAGAGCGTGGTGCTTCCGTCGCTGTGAAAGAACAAAACAATAAATTTCCAATCACAAAAAAAAAAAAGAATTAAAGATTTGATGTTTACAAAAAAAGAAAAAAAAACGCGCTTGCCCACACCAGGTGTGGGCAAAGCACGTGAGCAGACACGTGATTCGCGTGAGATGAAGCATCTGCCCATCCGCCGTGCCGAAAGCAACGCGACGGCAGCGGCGTCGCATCAGAGCCGCGTCTTGTTATTTGCGGCTTCAAGGGCTGTCTACACCCGACACGCTTTCTCTTGTGCACAGCTTTTGCTGGGGGGAAGCGGACGTTTTCCCTTCGCTTCCTGTTCGCTTTTTGACATATCTTTGCTGGGAGAGGGGGGGGGAAGGGAGAGGGACTTTCCGCTAGCATCCTTGAACAAAGCCTGGGAGCATGCTCATGACGTAGGGCAGGACTTAGCCACTCGCACACCTTGCTGCCTGTCACTGTTGTCTGTCCCCGACCTTCCGAAAACAACAAAGGGGAAGAGAGAACATCAGGGAGGCGAGAAGGAAAGCTGTGTTCTTTGCGTGGGTGATGTCCTCAATAAAAACGTACGCTAAAACGGTGATGTTTTTGTCTGCTTTGTTACACGCGCGCTTTTACAACGAAGCTGTTTATGACTATACTCTGTTTCATACTTAGCGTGCAACGCTGTCAAAGCTACTGGCGCGAGCGCGTGGCTTCATCTATGCTTTTGTTTGCGCGAGAACGCGTGCAAATGATCAACGAGATCAAGCCTCACGCTCGCGCCAGTAGCTTTGACAGCGTTGCACGCTAAGTATGAAACAGAGTATAAGGTCTGTGGATTTTCCGCGTGCGTGACCAAAGACTCTACGCTCGCACCGCCGCACGCGCACGCCTTCCCCGTATAAAAGATTCGAAGTAAATAACCAAAATAAAGCGTTGACGAAGGCGCGTGCAAGATGCCATTTGTTTTAAGCTTTTGCTTTAGAACAGTTTGCTGCGGACGCCAGCACGTGCGGCGCATGGAACACCATTCCCACATTCTCCTTGATGCCTGGGTAATTTAGAAATATGTCTATTTCACTTTTTTCGTCGTAATAGGGAGGTCACGTAGAGTCCGGACTCCCGAAGAGCAACGCGCCTACAAAGAGCAACGGCGGGGGCGGCACCGAGAATGTCAACGGCCGCGGCAGGCGGCATAGGCCCGTAGCTCTCAAGTTTTGAGCAGCGCTCCAGGCGAGCAAAATATAATATTTGGCTCGCGTTTCGAACATGCGTCAACACGCTTCCCCACTACAGTTTTTTTTACTCCGTTCCATTCTGAGTGCGAGCGTAGCAGAGGCTACAAGAGCGAGCTCCGAGCTTCCAGTGTCCCTGCCAAGCACGCGCGCTCGTGCAGTGCGAGCATCGTTCAGGGTATGGTGCCTGGAGCGCGTCTCCGACTGGTGTGTTTAGCGTCCTATCCCGCCCATACATCCCAAGTGGTCCCGAAGTGGCAACAAATGACGTCACTGAAGCCGGAGTGTCATGCTGTCGACTGTCGCGATCCTGGCGGTTGGCCGTAGAAATGCTGGCGAAAAGCACGAGCGAACGCAAGTGTCGCTGTCGTCACGGCGTCCCAGGCGTTCCAACTTCCGGCTGCTTTAGCTTCCGTGGACTTTCACAGTGGAGAGCGACCTGCAGCAGAACAGGCGTCTGCCACATATACTACAACTGTTAGGACGCCGCCAGGGCCGCGACCGGCGACAACATGACACTTGTATGACGTCATCAGGCGGAAATCGAGGGACCACTTTTTTGGCCGCGGTAAACACACCAGTCGGGGACGCGTTCCAGGCACCATAGTTCAGGGGAACATGCTTTAGCAAGTAGCTTCGGTTTCGCTATCAAGTAAAGTGAAACATACGGGCTCACGGAAGCCATGAAAGAAAGCAACAAAAAAATAAAGCTGAAAGGAATGTTTAATGGAACGCTGAGGCCGCGAGCTGCATAATTCTTTTTTTTTTAGTTTCTTTTTTGTATACGTTTTGTTATCGCGCGTCTACAGATGCTGACAGATGCTTGCATTCGAACGCGGCACGTGCGAAATCGAACGTTAAAGCGCCGCCTGGGTGGTGCTGCCATCATAACATGGTCGCGTCTTGCGGACGCGCTCGCGCCCCCTGCCCGAGAGCAACGGGTCTATACACCACCGATGAAGATCGTGCACTAAACGCCAAGCGCGTGCGGCAAATCAGACAACACGACGAACGTCGCGGGACGGGGAACGCACCAAAAAGACGTAGGTACCACGCTGCTAAATTGGACAACTTTAATGGAGCATATGCTGAATTCTGTGCCACTTCTGTGTCATGTGCTAAACAGCTTCGCTGGTCATTCCCCTTCACAAAATAAAATAACTCGTGGCTTTTTTTTTTCTTTTTGTTCCCTTTGCACAGCAGCAAGCCCGTCCCGTTTGGACAGCCTCTCATACAACAGGGAATGCGACACACTAAATAATTTCCGTGCATCTCTTTTCCCTCAGTACGGGTAAAGCTCGACAAATGACAAGGACAAAAAAAGAAATACATTTTTCACAAGAAACAGCACATATCTGTGACCATGACATTAAGCATAAAGCGAGCATTTCGAACATTACGCTCTCAGTTTTTTATGGCAGACATAATGTTTAGGTTGAATCGATTTCTATCCGTCTCGTTCGCTGAGTTGTTTCCGAATGATTGACTGCTTTGAGTGGTATGTCGAAAAATGGACTCACGAGCAGCTTTTAAGTCAAGACCGACGCTCAGTGCGCACCATTAAATATTTATCACTCGCCCACCCAAACAAACAAAAAATCAATTGCTGGTTGTTGTAAGTTCTCTAATAAAAAAAAAATTCTAAAAACTTTTTTTGTTTTTTTTTGTTTATTTGTTTTGCATTTATTAGGGGTGAGAGACGCAAGTGAACCAGATATTGAAGAGGTCTGTCGTTAAAGGGGCCCTGGAATCATATTTAAGCGTCTACCTTTTTTGCGGTTTCCACGTTTCTTAAGGTTCGGGCAAGCCAGCGGGCACGGAGATAGTAACTAAATATCAGTGCGTCATATCTTAACCGGACGACGCGGAAACCTCCTCCACCTACGGGGGCGACCCGTGGTGCCGAAAGCGCGCGAAATGTGAGGTCTTTGGTCCTGGGCTTACTACTGGTCAAAGCTGCTAAAAGCTTCTTTTTAGTCGAAATACAAAATACAAGTGGCGCGAACCGTTTCAACTATTTATAAAAGTAGTTTTTGTTCAGTATTTTACATCAGAAAAGAAACAAATGCAGTATAGAAAGTCCGGAAACCAGGAATGACCCGTCGACATACCCGCCACCAAGCGGTGCAAAAGGCGGCGCATACTAGAAAGGTGTAGTGGGATCAGGCACGGACCAGCGGCGAGCGTAGAAAGGTCCCGGATGTACACGGCGGCGCTGCGGTCGTATGGACTGGAGGATTCGACCGGTTCCGAGCGTTCCGAAGGCCTTCGGCTAGCAGCTTTGGCTTGGGGTTTGGCCTTTTGGCGGTATGGCAGCACGAAGTGGCTCCCGTTCTGAACTGATCTTTACCCCGCGTTTGCTATCGTTTGTGGCCAATGAAGTGTCATGCCGAATTCGTGTTTAATCGCGCAGCAAATGCAATGCGAGCTGCCCTGGCTGCCCGCTTCATACAGCCTAGCCAGAACATGCTTTAGTGGCGCCCTCTCGAGCCGTCAACACGGAGTGCGACAGTCGCAAGCGCTCGCTGAGCTCACTACCCCTCCTCTAGTTCACGGTCCCTCAAGCGGCCGAAGACGTCATGAAGGAGGGTAGTTTTTTATTGTTTTTGTAAGTTTAATTTACCTATACCTTTTAAAATAAAGCGAAATTCGAGAAAAGAAAAGTTTCATTAAGTTACTAATTTCAGTGCGCTCAGGTTAGGTGAAAATTAAAAAACAAACAGTAAGAAAGTCCTTGCAGGGCCCCTTTAAGATGCAGAGCCAATATATTTACAGACTTGTACAAAATAATCTTGCTTGACGCCGCATTAACGAGGTATAATTAAATCCACTCTAAAAAAATGCATTTCATGTGCTACACGCGCTCAGATTACTCCTCACCAATTGCATTTGTACGACTCTGGTCTTTATTCCACGTGTTGCGCGGCAATCAGACGAGCTATTGTATTACTTTTCGAAGTAATAAAGACAGTCTAAACTTTTATGTATATTGATTTTTGAACGCTGATAGGAAACAAGAGGCAAAGCATAAAACATGACACAAATATACACCGTTTTTATGTGTCCCGGGAAAAAGCTCACCGGAGAAAAGTTCACTGGAGATAAGCTCACCGGAGAAACGATCACTGGAGAAGAGCTCACCCACTTTCGTGCGGGTCCGGAGAAAAGCTTACCAGTCTTTTGACAGAACCCGGAGAAAAGCTCACCTCGAATAAATTATTATTTAAAGTGGTCGTTATCATTTAATAGCTAGTGCTACCAAGGCTTTAGGCGTCTCTCACGCAGGCGGTACACCGTGCAACAAAGTTAGCGTGAAGCGAATTTTTTTTTTCATTTTACTTTAGGAAAGGATTGATCAGCGTGAAACGTTTATCGCATAAGTTTGTGCCCCAAATGAGCAATTTCCACCGCACTAGTAGTTTTGATAACAACCACCAAAAATGTAAAAAAAAAGGGTCATCATTCGTTTATGTTGACAGTGTCACGCAGTGTGCACACTTCACATCAGGTCGCTCTGCTGTGGGTAAAATAGAAAAAAAAATAATGATTTAAAAAGAATCTCATTTTTTTTCATTTAAGCTAGATTTACTTTATCTAAATCAGACTAATATCACTGTAGCTAGAAAATATTCATTATTCATCACTATATACTCATTTTTAAACACGGCAGCTTGTCCCATCAATTCTTCGGATCATTGAAAACAATACGTAAAAAAGAAATACTGCAATTCCAACAACTTTTTTTCGTGAAAATTCCGCCATACTAGAACAAAAACAGCTTAGTTTTTTGTTAGCGAAAAAACTGTATTGGATATTTTTTTTTTTCGCGATTTGATTTTTTTTGCAATACAGTACTCTCCCAATGTTCATCTCTATCTTTTGCGTTCTAATTTGATTGCAAAACAGAATGTGACGTAACAGACGAACTGAGTCGGGGGTAGAAATAAAGCTCAGCGCATCGATTCTCTCCGAAGACCACTGCCTGTTGATCGTCATGATTCTTTGATTTAAATACAGAACATGTGCGCGTATTGAAAGCATCCCATGATAAAAAAGCGGTAAATAAAGATGCATATATTTTGGGGATTATTTTGGCGGGAAAGGCTCGATTTAAATCATCTCAGTAAAACCGGTCTGATTTAAATCACAATCTAAGTCATCTTGATTTTCATTCTCCACCCTAGCTGTAGTCCTCATTCCGCTTTTATTCGCGTGAGCGTCACGATGGACGTAGCAGGGATAGAGGAAATATGACTCTTTTTTTTTATTTTCCGTTCGAATGAGGTAAGAATTGAAACCCCTGTTTCTTAAGGGGGGACACTACCCAGAAAAAAATATTTCTGCAAAAAAAGTTGATTTTGAAAAAAGCCATATTTACATAAACCATCTGAGAGTATTCACAGAAAGTTTTTTTTTTTTTTTTTACACAGCATAAATATTTTTTATAAATTATTTTCAGTCCACCGATGCTAAAGAAAAGGTAGATGTTCAAGCGCTTTGAACAGGATTTTTCTCAGTTCAGCTTTTTAGCAGCAAATCCCACCTTAATAAAACGATCGTTTCAGTATGAAACTATCGAGACTTCATATTTGCGGCTTATATGACGAACTTTTATGGAGCCGGTTACTATGACCCTACATATCGCATTTTCATGTTCCTTTATTATAAAAAAATTGTAATTTGCAAAACTTAGTGAATGTGAAAAAAAAAGTTTTCATAATATTTTTTACTTGAAAAATGCATATTTTCTGAAATTTCTTTTCATAGTGGCCGGCAACAGGCAACTCCACCAGAAAAATATGTGGTTATCAACGCCATTTCTCAGCGATAGATTCATTGAGCAGATTCCATGCAAAGCTACGCTCTGGGGGTATAGTACCTCAAAAATTGGTTCACAGGGCTGAAACATTGCAAGCCGTCCTTCCATATGGCTACAAATACGACCTGCAAATACCACGTCGATGAAGCGAACGGTTCAAAAGTTGACATTCTCAGGTAGCGTCCCCCCTTAAACAAATGGTGAAATTTGAAGATTTCGCAATGCGGTGTCGGTATAATACATAAAAGGTCATTTCACAAATAAGTATTAAAAAACTACTCAAGCCGCAGCCTTCTACGCAAGTTATTATCCCCCTCCCCCGTTTTTTTTTTTTGTTTTTTTTTTAATTAGCGTTTTATGTGAATTATTTATTTCATTTTTGACAAGCAACGCCTCACGTCACAAAACGTTTTTTTTTTTTTTTCTTTTTATAAATTTTGTTAGTGAAGTGCAGAATGACTGCGTAAGGCATCCCGGCATACTTGAGTCGAGTGAACGTGTTTCAGTGAACGCTCCAATCTTAGTTTCGTATGTGAGCTTTTCTCCGCATCTGACAGTCTTGCGGTGAGCTTTTCTCCGGCCAGCTTTTCTGCGCCGCCCGTTTTGATGTCTTGTTGTGTGGACGGACACGAAAGCGACGCCAAAACCGCAGCAATCTCAGCTTGTTGAACATTGAACGGAGCTCCCCATTTATGTGAGCCGCACATTGCGTACTGAGACAAACAAGACACACACGCACCCTTTTTCTCGGACGTTTCCTGCCTGGTAAACACTCTGGTCGAGTCCAGAAGGCTCTTCCTACTTGTCTCGTCTGCACGTCAGGTGAAACATAAATTTGTACAGTGAAACGAATCCGTGCCGCAATGTCCGCTTGATTCAGCTACTTTTTTCCGTTTTTTTTTTTTTTTTCCTAATAAAACTTGGCGTTTATTACACACAAGGCCTGAGAACTGGGTTTTTTTTTTTTTTTTGTTATCTTCCTCGATCGAGCACGGGGAACGAATCGAACACGAGTACTGTGTCGGCGTTCGGTTGGATCTCGTGTTGAATTGGAGCTTCACTGACTAAACACGAGCACAAGCCGAAGGCTGACGCTGTGTTCGGCTACGTCAGCCTGTAGCGCTGCGCCAGAAGCACAACTCACGATGTGCTTCACGATGTGTTCCCCGAGGGTTTCAGCCTGAACTTACCCGCACCTGCGATGTGACACTCGTCATGACGCTTAGCTTACTCACAGCGCGATCTCCATCATAACGCAAACTTAGGCCGAAATATCTTCTTTTTTTTTTTTTTTCGAGGTCGTGTCGCGTGTTAAAGTTTTTCAGTATAGGTAGCAGTGGATACACATTCTCCAGATGCGCTTTGAGACTGCGGTGAGAGAAAGAACGCGAAGGGCGGTTTCATTTTGGTCGCCGCCGTGTGTCCAGTCGGTAAGGTGAGTGCGTGCAATAGACCGATGTCACCAGGAGTTGCCCGACGCCACCGCTGCCGCGGTGCATTCTGGTACATGTATATCTCCTCAGTCTTCCGGCCGCGCCATTGCGCGTTGTTTGCCCGGCGTTTGGAAAAAAAAAAAAACATTTCGGGTTTGCACGATACTTTTATTCGAGCGTTCCCTCGCGGTTTTCAATCGGTGGCTTCGCCTGATGTGTGTCGCAGGGCGCTACAATAACAGAACCGGGCCAAAAGGCATCGAATATTATGTCTTCCCGAAGGAAAGGAGCCCTCAAAAAGAGTGGCTAAGACAGGTAAACAGAGCAGGACAGAGCGCCAGGGAAAAAGAGCGACTTCGATAAGTTTCGCGATTTTCTTCATAATTTATATTCACCATATTGCACGTTAGCTAAAGAGTGCAAGAGTACGGGGCACGAGACATTGTACGCCGAGCCGAAGTGTTCCGTACCTTGGGAACCTCGGTGAGCACTCGCTCCGTAGCGGCCTATCTCAATCGGGACCTCCACTCTGCTTTGAGTCGGCCCTTTTTAATACACTTTTTGCTCGATATATTTTGGTGGTTATAACTGTTATTGCGACGACATGTTAAAATCACAAGTGTGCTTCAAAAGGTCGAGAATCACAAAATGTACGGATGCCCTATATGTTTCGCTTGAAACGATACAATTGTTTTGCAAAGCTGTATTTGTTCTATTTTTTTTCAAACAAAACGTGAAAACATCGCATAATGCAATTTAGAAGTGCAGCACTTACAGCCAGAAAGGCAGCCAAAACATCACCCACCTTGTGGTGGTCTATTATGCCGCAGTATGAATTCGGATGGCGTTACTGATCCGTTTTGCACTAATACCTTTCAAAACCGAAAAAACAAAAATGCTTTTATTTTCGGGTGACTTTTAGCTAGCGTTCGAAGCTTGCGCAAACAAAAATGTAATTTAATAAAAATTGTACAAATAAAGCTTACTAGAATGGAAAGTTGGGTGAGTTGGTATGAATCCATATTTGAAAAACAGCGCGAATAACACACGGACAAGAAGGGAAGAGAACACACAGGACGAAGCGCTGACTATCAACTATCTACTCAGAAGACATACAGAGAAATACACGCGAGGATTGCTGCTTCTTCTTCCTCTTCTACCAGTCATTCGCCATTACGCGCGCCACATTATAAATGAAATCAAATTAAAACACACCAGCACACTAAAACACACCAGCACAGGTATAAGGCATCGCGTCTTCTTCCTTCTTTCTTCGATCTTCAATCTCGATCTTCAATTCTTTGGTCAACCCATGTCCAAAAAAACTATCTCATTGTCCACTAGGTTGATGGTTGGTTGGCTCACGCACCCGGGTTTTCGTTTTGCTATATGATACGCTTCAACTATCTCCCTTGATAGCTGATCTTTGTGTTTAAACAGCACGTTTGTGTCCCTAAATCTTGGCTCACACCCACAATCACGGCAGTGGACAGCTAAATGGGAGTACGCGCTACCGTGTAATGAACTGTGGTGTTCGCGTAGACGAATGTTGAGGCAACGCCCTGTCTGACCTATATATGAGTGACCGCATGAAAAAGGTATTTCATAAACTGCCCCCTTGGCACAGGACACGAACTTCATGCCATGGTTGACGCGACATCCAAAACGTTCTGGCTTACTTTTCCTGCCAGCACGCTTGTTAACCACGTTTATAATCCTGCTTAGTCTGTTACGCGCAGAAAAAATTACGTTGACCCCATACCTCGAACCGACGCCCTTTAACCCGTGTGAAAGACGATGGATATAAGGAATAACCGCGACATTCTTTTTTTCTATCTTAGCTTTTTCTTTGTCAGGTTTTCTAGACTCATTCTTTATGAATCGAGTCACCTTATCACAAGCTGAAGTTATAACTGAGTCAGGAAAGTTAGAGTCTCTGAGTCTAGCGACCTGTGCTGCGAAGCTTTCTTTCATCTTATGAAAACAGGTTTTCGTCAACGCTGACTGTAAGCAAGAATACGCAATACCATTCTTCACGAGCTTTGAGTGTGCCGAACGATAATCTAGTCATTTCTTCGTGGATCTGGGGTGGTGCATCCAGCATACGTGATCTTCTTTCACGTCCAATAGGATATCTAAAAACTGAATTTTGTACTCCTTAGGAGTCTCGGAGGTGAAGCGAAGTCCTAACCCTTCCTCCGCGAACGTCCTTAGCACTTCACTCATTGTTCTAGTAAAATCTTTTTTCTCTACGAAAACCAAGTAATCATCAACATATCTAACAACTTTTTTTGTGTTTCTCGCCAGCCTGTGCTCAAGGGCCCTATCAACTTTACCTAGAAAAATACTGCTCAGCATATGGGCCACTCTTGAACCTATACAAACACCTGACTTTTGAACATATACGTTATCCTGCCAATCGATAAACGTGGATTTTAAATACGTAGACACAAGCTCAAGGAACCCTTCTACCGAGATTGCACTTTTGGTCCTAAACCTTGTTTCATCGTTGCGTTCAAAAATACATTCTTTTACGCTCTTCATGAGCTCGTCATGGGGCATAGAGTAATACAACTCTTCCACATCTATGCTAAAGGCGCTGCATCCTTCGGGATTGGTGTCCTTTAAGAATTTTAGAACGGACAATGAGTTTGGAATGTTAAAAGGGTCATCAATCTGCAGTGGGTTGAGGTGGGCTTGCAGATATCCTGAAACTGCCCTGAGCCAGGAATCCCGCTCCGACACTACTGTGCGAAATGGTACTTCTGGTTTATGCGTCTTTGCGGTAAAAAATACCTCTAACATAAGGTTACTCGCTCTTTTGGCTTCAGCTAAGACCTTTCCCAGGTTTAAGGTACTTAGAAGCTTTAAGGCTTGAGCTTTAACCTTTGCTGGCTGTTCTGTCACCTGCCTAAAGTTCTTTTGTACAGCTGCGTTAGCCTTCTGGTCAAAATTACCTTCCGGCAGAATAACAAAAAAGCCCTCTTTGTCGGACAACAGAATACGCAACCCATTACTTGTCAGATAGCCGATAACCGGCTCAAAATTTCTGCTTCTAGGGGGCTTCCCTTCGTTTTTTGACAAAATCCCCACGCACTCCCCGATGCATCTCGGCCTTAGTTCCTCCGCGACCCGCCGTGACACTGACCGTGATAAAGCCAGTTTATCAACCCGGTCCAACCCCGGCTCAAAGCAAAACTTCGGTCCTTTTTTTAAAAGATCTTGGTGCACCTCTGGAACCGACTGCCCTCCAAGGATCAATATCTTGCCTTCTTTACTGGGCGTCTTCTTCTTGGGAGGTAGCGTGAGGCGGACTGTATGCCAAAGGAACTCAGTGGTCTGGACGGAGGTCTTAGTCCATTCTTGGTACAGGCGGAAATCTCGAGGATGTCGTGCGTTGTTGGTACATGCCACCCGAAGACAGTCCTTGAAGAAACGAACTTGATGCCACCACTCGGATCTTAAAACTCGGCACATTCTCCTCGAATGACCCGGCGACGGAACCAACCACCCGGAGACAGCTTGTAATTCTGGTGGGCACATAGATATTTTTTCATACCACGATGCCGCTCTGGCCTTGCATACGTAAACGGCGATTAAGGCAGATAAACAAGAAGGGTCCGAAAGAAGGTGAGGAGAAAATAGAAAAGAGCCCTTTGTAGTAGAAATAAAGCTTACTAGAATGGAAAGTTGGGCGAGTTGGTATGAATCCATATTTGAAAAACAGCGCGAATAACACACGGACAAGAAGGGAAGAGAACACACAGGACGAAGCGCTGACTATCAACTATCTACTCAGAAGACATACAGAGAAATACACGCGAGGATTCTAGAACAATGAGTGAAGTGCTAAGGACGTTCGCGGAGGAAGGGTTAGGACTTCGCTTCACCTCCGAGACTCCTAAGGAGTACAGAATTCAGTTTTTAGATATCCTATTGGACGTGAAAGAAGATCACGTATGCTGGATGCACCACCCCAGATCCACGAAGAAATTACTAGATTATCGTTCGGCACACTCAAAGCTCGTGAAGAATGGTATTGCGTATTCTTGCTTACAGTCAGCGTTGACGAAAACCTGTTTTCATAAGATGAAAGAAAGCTTCGCAGCACAGGTCGCTAGACTCAGAGACTCTAACTTTCCTGACTCAGTTATAACTTCAGCTTGTGATAAGGTGACTCGATTCATAAAGAATGAGTCTGGAAAACCTGACAAAGAAAAAGCTAAGATAGACAAAAAGAATGTCGCGGTTATTCCTTATATTCATCGTCTTTCACACGCGTTAAAGGGCGTCGGTTCGAGGTATGGGGTCAACGTAATTTTTTCTGCGCGTAACAAACTAAGCAGGATTATAAACGTGGTTAACAAGCGTGCTGGCAGGAAAAGTAAGCCAGAACTTTTTGGATGTCGCGTCAACCATGGCATGAAGTTCGTGTCCTGTGCCAAGGGGGCAGTTTATGAAATACCTTTTTCATGCGGTCACTCATATATAGGTCAGACGGGGCGTTGCCTCAACATTCGTCTACGCGAACACCACAGTTCATTACACGGTAGCGCGTACTCCCATTTAGCTGTCCACTGCCGTGATTGTGGGTGTGAGCCAAGATTTAGGGACACAAACGTGCTGTTTAAACACAAAGATCAGCTATCAAGGGAGATAGTTGAAGCGTATCATATAGCAAAACGAAAACCCGGGTGCGTGAGCCAACCAACCATCAACCTAGTGGACAATGAGATAGTTTTTTGGACATGGGTTGACCAAAGAATTGAAGATCGAGATTGAAGATCGAAGAAAGAAGGAAGAAGACGCGATGCCTTATACCTGTGCTGGTGTGTTTTAGTGTGCTGGTGTGTTTTAATTTGATTTCATTTATAATGTGGCGCGCGTAATGGCGAATGACTGGTAGAAGAGGAATAAGAAGCAGCAATCCTCGCGTGTATTTCTCTGTATGTCTTCTGAGTAGATAGTTGATAGTCAGCGCTTCGTCCTGTGTGTTCTCTTCCCTTCTTGTCCGTGTGTTATTCGCGCTGTTTTTCAAATATGTACAAATAACCTATCTCCACCCAACGTGTTTGGGTGTCTGGAATAGTTGCTGCCTTTTGACAGATGCGAGTTGTTACGGCGCGTCAGGCATGGTCTTTTTGTAGATCGTTTCTTATTTGTGTGCAGGCTTCACCCCGCAGTTCATCTGCACCGTGTCGCACAGGCAGCCAGCCAGAATGAAACGACTTTTAAAAAAACTATCGCTGCCCGAGAATCTCTATTTAGCTCTTCTTAATTCATTAACGGTTAAACGTTGTGCACAAGCCTGAGTATTCAAGATCCGTTTACCACCGTCAAACTAAATGCTGTTCTGCGGTGCTACACCGAGCCGATGGTCCAACGAATTGTCGGGCTCTTTGCCACCAGATGTTCACTTGTTTCTAAGTTCAGCGAGACGTTCCGTGAAAGCAGCCGGAGTGCTCGGGTAGTGGCGTCTCTGTTGTGTTTTTATTTTTTTTTTTTTTCAGGTGGCCGTAGCCGTAGTGGGACCACTGAGTGAAGGACTCGAACGTGGCAGCAGATGACGAAGGGATTCTTAAGTGATAAGACGACTGCCACTGCTTTTCTGCGCTTGCAGACAGGCTAAGGCATCATAAACAGCACAATCTTATGAAATGCACATATTACGGAAGAATCTAATCAATCCGACAGCGGGGCTTCTCAAAAGAAGATGTCTGATGATGTAGTAGGCGCACCGCAGCCTTATGCTACCGGGAAGTCGGAAATCGTTTACTACAAGCTACATGGCGAAGGCACCACTTCCGGAATGCGCGCGCCTGAACGGTTCGCTTGGTGAGATCGGTCTTGCTTGCACCCATGGAACACCAGCGGGTTTTAAACTATTAAAAGTAGTTTATCTCCTGTTTGTCGCCCGGAGTAGAATTGAAGACGAATTGAAGACCTCAGTCTTCAATTCGTCGTCTTCCCCTTCTCTTGGCTGCTACAACGATTTTACAAAGAGGGTATGAATTATGCCATATCAGTTCTTCAGTTAGTAAATACATCGCATTTACAAGGCCAGCTCTTAGGGTTTTCCTGTACGTCCTTACCTATGGCCTCGAAGTCACGTCATGGTGTCACATGACCTGGTACCACGTGACTTGACCGCCGTGCACGCATGATGTCACGTGACACGGTGACGTCAGGCGACACCATGATCAACGTGATATTGTGACATCACGCTTCCATGGGACATCGCGTGGAACTGCGACGTCAGGTGAGACCGCAAGTGACATCACGACGTCGCTTCACGTAACCTCATGTGACACCATGACCCCACGATGTCGATCCCTTCATGGTGTTACCTGACGTGCCAGAGTTTGCTTGCAACGGCATAACGATAACGACGAACACCGAGAAGAAAGGGGGACCCAAATGCTATGCATTTCGAGCGCCTTTGGGATACACCGAGAGACAGGCAACTTCTTTGTGTTTTGTTTTTGTGCTATTCCGGTTGATTCACTTAATCGCGTTGTATACGGTTGCGAGAATTTATTGTTTTTCCTCGACACCCCAGCAGCGTTTCTGTCACCAATTGGGGCCTCGTGTATACAGTATAGCAGTGGTCTCACGGCCGCAAGATTCGCTGAGACGCGACTCGCCGCAGGCATCTCGCGGCTGTGAGCTGCAAGCCCCCGTTCCCATATCTTGAGCGCTACATGCGCAATCAATAATAGTTTCATATCGTCGATTCATTTCCGCTCGAAAAAGAGCTCTGCTCATATAACGCGTTCGCATATTATATATATTTTTTTTAACTGAGTATTGCTTTGTTTAACTATTTGCTTCTCAGCTCTTTCTCAAGTGAATCAACCGGAACGGCACAAAAATTATTCTAGGTTACAAGCGCGAGCTTCGCACAAAGAGCCACATTGACTGCATAAACTCTCGCTCGGCAGGAGCAACTGCCGAAAATAAAGATATATGTGCTCGGGTTTCTGACCGTCAGAAGATATCTTTTAAAATGCAAGACTTTTCTTATAACGCTGCTATAAAAATTGTCAGCAAAGTAGAAATTGCCGTATAAGGAGATATTTGTTTTCATGGTGAGCCTAGTGAATTGTGTGGCAGAGTAACGACAATGTAATTGCTCTTGTGCTATTGAAAATTGTCAGCATGTTAGCGTTTTCAATCTTATCAGTGTCCAAAGAAGACGCATGTGCAAATCAAAGAAGAAGATGTCACTGAAAAAACGGCGAGCTTCAAAAAGCAGAGAAAAGAAGGTCCCTTCTCTAGAAAATCCCTGGGGTGTCGCTGGAAGAATCAACCGCTTTCCAAGTTTTTTTTGTTTTGTTTTTTAAATGATAATATATTTTTGTCACCTTTCTGCTTGTCCCTCGACCTTTCGGGGGTAGGCTATCCTATCTGGCCTCCACACTACAATGAGTTTTAGAAACCTGGTGTATAGGCACGATCGGTTCTGAGTGAGATACAGCAAGGACAGTAATGGCCACTCCTAGTTGAAGTGCACTAAAATCCTCGATATGGATGCAGATAATAAGTTCTGTAATTGTACCCTGCGTCTACCTCTTTGCCGGACACGCAATGAGCCACTCTCTCTGATTGTATTCGCGTCGATCTCCAGTTCGTTGTTCGCCCTCTCGCGGCGTAAACGGAAAGTGCTCTAGCGAGGGTCCCCCGGCTCTTCTGCCCAGCAGGCGCGGCGGAACCGCTCGCAATCATGACTCGCAAACATCCATTTCTGAATTAAAACAACTCTTCACTGTCCCAATGTAGTGCGACAGCACGTACGGAATTGAACCTTACTGTTTCACTGGTTTTCCAACGCCAACGAACCGTCCTGCAGTGAACATACGAGGAAACGGGTAGGCGTTTTTTTTTTTTTTTTAACTGGAAAGTTTGAGATTTGTCGTAATGACGCCGTGTATAAATAAAAGAAAATAAATGCCTTATATTGTTAATGCGAAATTTTGTAGATACATTTAAAAAAAAAAAAACGGGACTCCACTTTGTTTTTTGGCTCATTTTGTCCGAAAGGATTGGGTGGAATTCAGAAGTTTTGCAGGTTGTCAAAAGTCGCGACATTGATAACACCCTATGCTTTACACACAGTTAATGTCATTTTGCATTAACTTTTTATACAAGCTAAAAAGTTGTGATCGATATTAGACTATTTTTACTTTAAAACTTGTTAATTAAAAAAGCTACTCTTTGTACCCGTGATGATAGTTAGCCAACTTTGGATTGCCAAAGCTCTTTTTTGTTTCGCGCGTTTGAAATGAGATCATAAGCAATAAATTACACTAGAGCTTGAAAATCTAAGAAAACATAGCTTAATTTTATTATTAATAATTAATATACACGCGTGCCAGAAAATAAAATTTCCCGAGAACAATCTTTTAGTTTAATAATTATGCTGCGGGACACATCTTGAGTTAGGAGTGAAACCGAAATTACGTCGCTATTGAGACGTAGACTCCAAAATAGAAATTATTTTTGGTTTCGTTCCTGAATTAAAATGTCCCCAGGAGTCAATATTACGCAATAACATCATTTTTGTGGTCATGAAAGGACATGACCTGCGTGCGTGACACTAGGCTTTCTCGTAATCAGCGGGAATAATTTGTGTCGTTCAGTGAAGCCAGCACACCAAACAGGCTCAACCACTGGTATACCAGCACGCACCTCAGACCCTCGCATATCCGCCATTTTGAGAAACAAGTGGCGCCACCTATAGATAGTTGGAGTCGCGAACAGCATAAGATTGTACAGTCAATGATAACTTCACATATAATGTTCACAGTTGCAGAGCACTGAAATTCGGTTCGAATGGTGGCGCCATCTCATGCGAAATTTTCGCAACTTTGAGACGGCCCGCGGTCGCAATCAATGGGCCCGATCTCGAGCTCAAACTTCCGTGTGTCCTGCCGAACTTTGACGTAACGCTCGTGGTCAATCGTTCGGTTGTTATGTCTTCCCAAAGTTGCCCATTTTGACCACAAGCCGCACTGGCTAGCAGCCGACCTGTTCACTACCCCTCCAACACTCGATCTTCGTATAGACACAGAACACGACATTGTAATAAGTGTCCCAACACTGAATTTACGTTGGAGTCAGCTCGTCATATGGATCTGATTATACTCTCAAAATCTATTCGCAAAAAAAAAAAATAATAATTAAAAGCTACACAATGTTGCCTTTTTTGCCAGCTGCATATCTGCTGTTCGAGTAGTTTCATGTCTTCGGTGCATATTTAGAGCTTAGAAACAAGCTTTCCGGAAAGCCTCTGAGCTGCTAGCCATCCTAGAGCACGAGATCATGTTGGTCCCCTTGTTGTTCATATTAATGGGAAAAGTAAAGCATAAAAAGAGACTTTAACGGGCTTTAAGCCCATCGATCCGCTTTGAATAACATATATATCTTTTTTATCGTAACATGTTCTACAAACCTAACCTAAACTGCATACATTTAACCTGTCCCCTGATTTAGATTAACATGTTCTAATAACCTGACATAACCTCTTGCAGCTAAACTAGTAGCCAAAAAAGAATGATCTTACCTTCGAATTGGTCGTGTGTCCGGTGATCTCCCTCTGCGGCAACCTTGTGCGAAATTTTCAACTTCTTCTCTATGTAAAATTGAAGAAAAAAATATCAATGAGCAATGTTTAAAAAAAAAGTTTACAAATTTAACTTTATATCACGAGTGTCTCGAACCAACCAGTGCCAGTCACTTTCCTATTTGGTAGAGACCGTGAAATAGGAGCTAGAGGTCGGGAACCGGAAACAACCCTACGCTCCCAGGTGCGATTAACTTGTCGAAATGACGTCAACGGGTTTCTTTGCGACCTGCCCGTGTCCTGGAGCGGCTACTGGTTACAGCGGTGTTTAATTCTGTGTGACTCGCTGCTTCGTGTTCAACCTCCAGCGACACTTTGTTCTCCCCTGAGCTATGAGTGCGGGAAGCTACGTGCTCGTTGGACCAGTCCCGCGCCAGCCTTTCACCACGTGATCACTCTCCCGCCCGTATCCAGGCGCAGAGAGCGGGATCAGGTGGTGAAAGGGAGCAGGGCGATTGGTGCGTTGAGCGCCTATGCGGACCAGAAGTACGGTACGTCTGCTTCTTTTGCAGGGGTTGTGGTGACGTCAGAACGCCGAGCTTTGATTGGTTCTGAATAAAGGATAGTGGGTAAACCTCAAGGAAGCTTGCTTTGAGGTCCACCCACTATCCTTCAATCAGAGCCAATCAGAGCTCGGCGTTCTGACGTCACCACAACCCCTGCAAAAGAAGCAGACGAACTTGCGCTCCACATAGCTCTCAGCGCACTGCCAGCTTAGGGGTGAATGCAGATTAACACGTTAATCGAAAAAATAGGAAATCGATTACAACTACAATTACTCTCAATAAAAAGTATTCAATTAAATTACTCGATTACTTGAGAAAAAATAGTAATTGGCCGCTTCATGGAAAAAGTAACCTCTTCCAAATACTCCAGATTCTCAGAATGACAGATTTTTCTGCCGCGTTTTGAAAACTGGTATTTCGTACAATCTATCATTAGGTAAAAGTCGTCAATATTAAAAGCTTTCTAGCTTCTTAATTTACAAATATTGATAAAGCATCCTCGTGATGGGGGACATGGTTAGAGGATTCCTTGGTAGGAAACTAGTTGAAAACAAGGGCGCCGTTAAAAAGGGGACCGGAAAGTAGTAACCGTTACAATTTACTTCCGAAATTAATCACTTACTCTCGTGATTGCTTCCTACTAAACGTGTTCAAATATTTGCAAAACTGCTCCAAAAAGTAATCGATGACAAACAAACAAAGAAGAAAGAGCGGGTTGGTGAAAATACAAGAATCAAAAAAAGAATAAAAACACTTAGGGACAAAGGCAGACAGCACAGTTCTTTCAACTTGCAACGAACATTTACTGATGTCTCCTTCAACACGCACGATCTCCCTCCCAACTTTTTAAACCAAAAAAGAAGATACATAAAAAACTGAAAAAAACGAAAATACCCTAAAATAAACAAGAAGATAAAGAAAAAGGAAATATGTAGGAAGAAGTAAAACTATTGACAATTCGCATAGATGAGCCCATTGACCAATTCAGCTCTGGCTTCAGGTATTTCATCTCAACCCTGGACAACCCAAGAGAAGGAGCAGCGATGTTTTGTTCGTCACCGGCTATCCTGCATGCTTTAATAATCTCCCTGTCGAGCTTGTTCTTGAGTCTCCCAATTATGCAGGTGTCCTGAAATCGAGCTTCACAGTTCGTGCAGGGGCGTTTATGCACGACAATTGGATGAAAACAGTCGCTTGTAAAGTCCCTCTATCCTGGGAAAAGTGGAGCCATTCATTGTTGTGGAAATGCTCGAGACACGTTCCGCGAAACTTCTGGGAAGAACATGGCGTCTGAAATCTCGCTCAGTGCTGCGCTGTGCCGCCATTATCTTCCCAAGGGCTGCACGTTGCACGTGTCTCGTGCATCGACGCACCTTGCGCAACTTTTGAAACATGAAGGGGATTTTACGGATACCTCGAGGACGTGCTTTCTTAGGCGGGTGTTCAGGCAACGCCCTGTCTGACCAATGTATCGGTCCCCGCATAAAAAAGGGATGGAGTATACCATCCGCTCTTCACAGGGAACGGTCTGACTGGCAGGTTTGATGGAACATCCTTTGGAGGCTTCATTGTTGTTCACTCTTCTGCAAAGTTGTTTTAGCCGCAACTTCACGAGAAGACAACTGAAGCATTGAAGCGCGCTGCTATTCCCTTCGGTCTGTATGCAGAGTTGTGCACATATGAGATGGAGATCACAGGTGAAGCCTTACTACAGGCAGCACGGAGCGTTTGGGTAGCTAAAATTAACTGAACCAGAATGGCACTAAGTAGATCTTGCGGATATCCAGGTTTGAGGAGACGTTCTTGTTTTTGGCGATGCATAAGCATCGCCCCTACGAGGACACGCCTCGAAGACCAGCGAACATCCCCGCGGAAAGCTCCGAGGCCAGCGACTAGGTGCCTGCGTACAGCGGTGCCGGCGGGTAGCAGCTCCCACTCAAGTCGTATGAGTCAAAACAGAAGTGAAGATTTTCTTATACTTGTTGTTTTCAAACGTCAAGATATCTCGTTAAAAACGAGATATCTTGACGTTATTAATCTTTGTGCAACAAAAAAACGAAGATTAAAGGCCTGTTCACACATGCAGCTGAGCGCTACAAGCGTAGCGCTAACCTCGCGCTAAGCGCGTGCTGACCAGAGCGTTCACCAGCTTTGAATCGCACCGCCAAAACTGTTGCTCGTGGCAGGCGATAAGTAGCTGACGGCACGTGAGGAGCGCTACATCAGCGCTTCGCTCCATGTGAGAACCGGCCTTAATAAGTAACCTTTAGAGCACATAGGAAGCCTCCGGAATGAGCGCAGCACCACGTGACAATAGTAGTAAGTCACGTGACTCCTATTGCTACTTTTCCGCGGCCGTATTTTCGTTGTAAATTTATTTTATAAAATCCTTTTTTCATTGCGGATGTTAATTTGTTTTTCCCCTTTGCATATGTTATTTAATGCAGGAAGACGTGTTTTTTTTTTTCGGTAAAACAAATTACACAAGGGCATTTTTGATACGGAATTGCCGAAAATTCGTTGAGCAAGACTATATTTACAGTCTGCGTGCAATATAAACGCTCGTTGTTGTTTTTGTTGTTGTTGTTGTTAGTTTTGAAAGAGCTTTGCGTGTTCCGATGTTTTTGATGTTTGTTTGTTTGTTTTTTTCTTTTCACATATGCGCCTCAGGCATCGGACTTCCGAAAGTGACTTATTCAGCAAATTGCAGAGATGCCTTGCGAGTTTCTGACTAAAAATCACGCCTTCATCATTTTTTTCTCTATTTTACGGGTTGATTACACTCAAATATTCCAAAAAGTATGCGCCTTATTAAATACCGTGTTTTCTGGACTTGTCTGCACCTATATTCCGTAGGGGCAAATTTTGGTTTAAAGAAACGTTTTTCTTTGGATAATCCACACCTTGTGCCTAGTGCACACGTAAATAAAATATCATACACAACACACACTTTGGAATAAAACCTGCTTTCTTATATTTGATCACAATGAAGCTATATATTATACAGCGTGTCCCCCCTAAAAAGTTTAGCGGGTTTCTGTACCGCAAAACAAAACTACTCATCGCCGAACACTCGTTGTCCACCCAAATGTAGCACTTGCGGTTCGAACCATATGCCAAAGTATCGACACTAAGCGTTATTTTATTCAAAAGTTATCACTTTTAAGTGATTTGCTGCAAGTTTTAACGGGTAAATGGGGCCCGTTTTCGCACGTTTTAGATGGCCCCAGCGGACACATGGCTCCATCGGATGGATGGTGGCATTCAGCTCCAAGCATACACCTTTTTTCACAAGGGCGCCGCCATCTTGAATTTCGCCACTACCAGTATGGACGAAAACATTGTTTTGTCGTCGCCACGCCACTAGAAGACATTAAAGATATAAGCGTAAAGGTAACCCATTCTTGTTTTGCCTCACCTCCATACTTTCACAATTTGCAGGTTCAAATGCTTTATTGTTTTTAATCGCCCATACCGGATATGTCTGTCAGGTGGCTGGGGACGAGAGTAAACGAAAGAGGTGTATATTCGGGAACGCTCCCGTCGGCCGCCATTGTTCCTCAAAACGTTTTAGAAAATCGTTTGTAACTTTTGAAGAAGATAACCGTTAGTTTTGAAACTTTTCTGTCCGGTTCGGACCGTTAGGGCTACTCGGACTCAGACAGGCCATGAAATCATCTCCCGGGTACTTAATTTTTTTTTTTTAATAAAAACTGTTAGAAACATTATCGGTTTTTGTTTTTCTTTCTTTTTCGCATTCTATGCGACATTACAATGGTTTTTTTGTTGTTGTTTTTTTTCATCCGGGGATTTTCAAAATATATGGTGTCGTAGAAAATTCCACAATGAGCACTAAACACAAGTTCATCTGTTCTCCGCGATTCGACACATTGACAATAAGGTTGTCGACTTGCTTTTTCCACATCCATCCCTGCAATAGTCTCTCCAATAGTTTTTTTTTTTTTTATGAAAACTAGTGTCAGCGGGTACGGGCACTACGGCTGTAGACAATGGTAATCATCCTCCTGCACCAGTTCAGTCGCACTGTCGCCAAACCTGACCCAACGACGACGAACACGACCCGATGAAGGTGCTCGTAAAAACGTCCGCAATTTTGTCTCGAAGCCACTTACTAGTTCTTGAGGTGGTCCGGTACCACTGTATCGTCCGTTGTGCAGCTGAAGAGACAGATTTGAATAACAGAATGAAGCGAAAATCGCATAACACATGAAGACACAGCCGCGAACGCCCTGAAAACGAAGCCAACTAAATTGAAGCCATTCTATAGCAACGAGTGTTTCAGCGCGCTCTAGCCGCAGGTCAGGTAACTACTGAGATGAAGTGACCGGTTAAGAGTCCAGGGGAAGCTCCTGCCCCCTCTTTCCGCTTGAGCAGAGAGAGAACGCTGAATGTCGCCTCGTATGCAGCGTTCGCTCTAAAGTGGAAAGAGGTGGGACCGACTATGAAGGCAGCAATTGAAGGAAAGGAGGACACGAGAACCCACTGCGACGTCAGAACGTCGAGCTCTAGTTGAAATGCTTAGTGGGTAGACTCAAAACTAGCTGCCTTTTAAAAGGAAGCTGAAAAGGTTCTTGAAAAAAAAAAAGAGTTAGAGGTGCATTCTAGATTATTTTTAACCAGTGAATCTGAAAATTACGTTTGTTTTTTTCCGTAAGATGTAACTAAACGCAATAAAATACGAAAGACCTCCGACCAGTCGTTCCGTCATAAAAGGATCGTTCGGCCGCCATCCGCGTGTCGTCGCTCCTGTGGGCAGCGCACGCGAGCGCTGGCCACACGAGGGAGCTTGTTAGGTATATTCCCCCGCACTGATACCAGTCGTTACGTCTTTTTCTGGACTTTTTTAATTCGAAAGCATTAACTGTCCCATGAAGCGCCGCCGGCGTTGTCCGTGAACGCGGAGAACGGTTCCCGAATAAGCGGCAGTTAAAATGTCCGCGACGCTTCATAGTTCCAAGGAACGCCACCCCACAGAGAAGCCCTCTCCTGGCGCTGCGGCAGCCGCGCGCACCCGCCGCTCTCCAGAGCCCCGCCGGCAGGCCTTAGCGGGGCGCGCAGCTTGTGGGAATACGCTACGTATACGAATGCTTTCGCATTCCTACACGTAGGCAGTCTTTTTTTTTAATAGCGAGAGTGCGCGTGCATAGCTTTGTTAGGCGCTGAAGATGCGGGAGAGCGGAGATTCCGAAAACTCTGGATATGACGTCACGCTCCGGGAAGGGGAATGCTTCAGCGGTACTTTGAAAATGATTTTCTGTAACCTCCGTGCACCAAATTAAAAAAAAATGAAAGCCGTTTACAACTCCCTGTAACGCCGAATTCGAGCGCAGCTCTTGAGGAGGAGGAGGGAAGGGTACAGGGGAGGAGGGGTCGCGTGACCTGGTGGTCACGTGACCTCGGGGGGGGGGGGGGGGGGGGGTCACGTGACGGGTCACGTGACGATGACGTCATCAGTGATGATGACGATGACGATGCGGCTGCCGATGACGTCATCAGTGACGTCACTGATGACGTCATCGGTGACGATGACGATGCGGATACCGATGACATCATCAGTGACGTCACCGATGACGTCATCAGTGACGTCACTGATGACGTCATCAGTGATGATGACGATGCCGATGCGGATGCCGATGACGTCATCAGTGACGTCACGTGTCCCATAATGCACCGCGCGGTTACACCGACGGCGACGGCGACGCCGACGCCGCTCAAGCCGGAAACGGGCGCCTAAGAGCTGCGCTCTAAAAATATTTTCGATATTAGTGATCCTGGAGGACAAAGGAAGACCGCTTAAGTGTTTTTACCCAACGAAACCGCTTCAGTTTCCTTTTAATTGTCTCAACTGCACTTGTCGAACAAGAACGCAGGACGCCGGCGTCCGGCGTTTAGCTTTCGCATTCTAAGGCGTTCGACGAGTGCAGTGGAGAGACAAAGAAACTTTACGTTTCTGGCCACTGACCGGGAAGTATATTTTGAATGTGTGTGTGTGCGTTGAAGCCAAGCCCTCGTTTGTCGTAATGCGTTGAAAGCTCGCTCCACCACCCGCGTTCAGCAGCACGAAACAGACACTCGGCGTAGTCTATTATTTTAGACTCCCTGCCGCTGACGTATTGGCACTGAAAACCGCGCGTATGTCAAATTTGGCATGACTTCTAATTTGCCGATTTTACAATAACTATACTGAATTTCGCGGTGCTAAAAATTCCACCGAAAACAGGTCCGTCTCAATTCCGATTGCCCAGTGAAAAAGGTGCGCTCCAGAAAAGTAGACCCCGGGGCGCTCCGAGACGACCAGTGGAATTCCCCGGTTATTTGGGGTAGCTCAAGAAATCGCCGGAGTAGAATAAATTCGAGCTGGAGGCGAGACAACAGAAATATCTCCTGCCGCTCTTATCTATCATGTAAGCTGCACACTTTTATAGAACCATTTAAAGGGAATAAAATTACTTGTAATGAACTACTTTTTGGAGTAATTTTCTAATCATTACTATTTATTTATTAGGAAGTAATCTAGTGAGTGGGCTGATTACCTTTGGAAAGTACTAAAATTACTTGCAACCGTTGCCATTTCCCCCTTTCCTTTTAATTGGGCCCTTTGTCTTCACATGTTTTTTTACGAATGAATCCCCGAACCAAGTCTGGCAGGAAGTTGGTTTACCATGATTAGTGGATTAAGAGGATAAGCAGTTTATAATTCGGTGATCCTAGTTCAATATTGGACAGTCAGAAAGACCCTTCTTCAAACCGGCAGAAAAATCTGTCGTTTTCAAAATCGGAAGTCATCCGAAAAGTAATGGTTACTTTTTCGAGTAACGGCCAATTACCATTCTTCGCAATTAACAAAATAATCTAATTGAATACTTTTTAACCTAGAATAATTGTAATTGTAGTCAAGTATCTTTTTTAAGTAACGTGTACAAGACTGCATGTAAGTGACTACGGTCGAAACATGCACGAACGGGCCTAAAGTTGGCCAGTTAACACTCGCTGCAGGGAACCGACTACAAACTCACTGGGGGCGGAGGTGGTCGAGGGCATCTCCTCTTCCTCCGTCGTTTCCTCCGTTGCGTCCTCGCTTTTCGACTCCTCTTCGGTTGTCGTCGTTGGAGGGTCTTTTCTCCGGCCTGCGGGTTGGAACCTTCCTAACAATAGGTGAAGTTTAATATTGACGATTTTGTAATGAAAGCATCGGCGTTAGAACTACAATTCCCTAGGTGAAAACAAAGGCAACAAAAGGCCCGTGTATATATATAGACCTTTGCATCGTCTATCACCGGGGCGAAAAATGCTGAGTCACTGAGCTGTAGACGCATGCGCAGCCCAGCAGACAAAGATGGCAGCGCGCAGAAGGCCATTTTTGCGGAGGTCCATACTTCGTTCCACCATAAATCAGAGGCAACCGTTACCAGCCGATGAAAGTCAATCGAGCAGGGTCAAAAGCGCAACGTCACTGCGCTCGTAGTTATTTCGTGCACACGCTATCCATCGTCCTAACCAATCAAGCACTGTAAACGCGCCGCGATCTCGCGCCATTAGTCTATCCACCTGCATTTATACGGCGTGCAAGTTGGCCTGATCCTGGCACACCTCGTGCGTATGTTTACCCGGCCCCAAATGCGCGCACGTGCGCTTGTTTTGATTTTTGATTTAGTGGTTTTCGATGACGCTCAGCAAGTTTCTAATTGAAACCATGTCTATTTTCACTGATTAAAAGGTTAATTCACATATTTAGTTAATGATTCGACTTATCGCGACAATTATCCCCTGTATTATTTCCCCCTGACCGTAAACTTCATCTCCCCGAACCGCATTAAAGTAGCTTTTACGTTTCTTTTTCTTTCTTTTTTTTTTCAGATTTGCTAAGTTTAGACAGAAACACCCTGTATATTGTTTGGTTTTGCATCTAACTTCTAGAAACAAGCAGGACAACACAAAAGGATGTTACACGTTTGATCTTCCTCTACCAAAACTAAGTCTGGCCGTCGATTAAAACGTTTAACCCGATTAATCGTCACCCTTTAATCGGTTAATTATTCGATTCATCGGTCTCATTCATTTCCATAGATAATAAATAAAAAGGCAAAAAAATGTCTTTGTTGAATATGCGACAAACAGCGCAATACACAATTTGGATATAAATCAACCTCGATGTGTGGTTGAGAACAGTTCAAAGACACTAACGCTAGAATCAAAGAGGTTCATTGATATTCTCCGTCAAGAGCGACCTCCATTGATTGTTTCACAGTACTAGTCTCTGCTGCACTAAACGAACACTCGAACGGTGTTGCAGTGGTCGAAACACGTGCAACCTTCTGCAATGGCCTGGAGTTACAAATGTCACCCCTACAGTTTACTTTAAGCTAAAATTTCATATAAACTTTGCCTCCATACAGGTGTACTCGACCACGTCTGCTTAATAAATGCGTTGAATTTTTACTTGTTTTGGTTAGTTAAAATTTAACCGATTCACCGGGCCAAAAAATTAGTCGCGATTAAAGTATAAATCGATTAATCGGTAGGTTAATCAATCAAGCACTCATCCCTTACAAAAAAACAAACTAAATTCTGAGGCTTGTGAGTGTTTTGTAATATTGTATTCTCAATACAATACAATGTTAAATTCAATACTGATATACTAATAAATAATTGGAGTCAAAAAAACATATACACTGATCAGCCAAAACATTATGACCGTCTACCTAATACCCTGTTGATCCACCTTTGGCAGACAAAAGAGTCGCAGCGGTCGTCTGCTCTGGAGTCCCTTATTCAACAGAGTGCGATGAGCTATGTGCTCAGAAATAGTTGTACTTTTACCTACATGGTATCTAACTGCCAGTTGAGCCACAGGAGCCGTTTATTTCGTTTCACCGAGCAGAGGCCTTCAACGAGTACATTCGTGCGATGAAAATTGAACCTGGAACGCCTTCGCGTGTTCCACCGTCGTTCTTCCCCTTTTAATAATAGGGAGTTTTAGCAGGTCGTTTCCACACGAACGGTTCGCCCTTCGACGCATCGGCGACGCCACTGCGCATGCGCGCGCGAGTCCTTCAGGACGGCGGGAGGCTCTTCTCGTTCGTTTCTCCCATTCCGGCCGCTGGAGTCGTCACCGCAACGCAGCCAGCACCGTTCACGACTCGGGTGAAAAAAAAGATGGTTGTCGGATGGGCGACTGCCTTCGCCGACCCAGCTGAGCGTTAGGCTTAGGACAGCGGCAGGAGATTTGCCGTCCTGTTAGTCTGCTTCATTTGAGAGGTTGAACCAAATCATTTCGAGGACTGCTCACAATGGTAAGCGATCGTGAATGCTGTAAACTACGCATGTTAGTAAATTTTTGCAATCTGCGGGCAGACTAGCTGCCGTGGCGACCGCGAGCAGACGAAATGATTTGGTTCGACGACACACAACGTGAACGATCGTTCAAGTTCCGGATGACGGAGACACAACACAAACCTTTACGGTCGTTTAGATACTTTTTACCCCATCTAGCTTCGCAGTTCTTGAAATTCCAACCGGCAAATGTTACATCGGCCGTCTTGTGTACATCAGTCGTACGCCGGAAACACGAGCCGCCACCACGGTGTCCGCCACGGATTTACACGTTGCAGAATGTTTCACATGTTCACTAGAAGATGGCGCCACCGTTAAGCACTATCATCATCATCGTTTATACGGTCGCGCAACTTTCACGATTCGCTAAAGTATGTCAAATTTCACGTACGGTTTCACGGAACGGACCAGCTGTACCGTTCGTGATTTCGGAACCGTGTGCTTGAAAAACGACTCGCTAAAACTCCCTAATACTAACGAGGGCAGCTCGCGAAAACCCGACAAGCTTTCCTGTTTCCGGGATACTTGTTCCGAGTCGTCGGGTCATTCCAGTCTTCTTTTTGTCAAGGTCGCTTAAATAACCAACCTCTCCCATTACAAGCACCCGTAGTCGACGAAATGATATTCCCGGCATCTGTTAACTTCTTCCCGCATCAGCAGGTGGTAGGTACCGCGGATGGCGCGTCAGCTACAGGCGCGCTGATTCCCACAGTGAAGTAGAGTAACTGTATAGGCTCTGCTTGCAGAGCAAGGGTATCGCGTTCCTTTTCCTTGCGCCGCCAACTCCACATTGGCGGAGAAGCGGTCACTTGCCCAGAGTTGGATCTACCCTTCACGAGGGAAAGCGATCTTGCAGTCGTCGAGTTTCGGACGGAGTATGTTTCTCCCTTTGCGTTTGCGAAATATGCATCCTATGTCAAGATCGAACGAACTGGAAGGTTCATTGACCATTGAACACTATGTGTAGCCACTGGGTGAACTATATTCGCGTTGTTTTATAACTAGAACCATGTTTTAAAACATGTTTCCAAGGTCTGGGAAGCAGACGATACGGAGGACGATAGCGTTGCTCGAGTCTGAGACGCTTGCGTAGTGATACGCGATCGGCACATCCGGGCACTTTCATTTCATTTCATTTATTGGTTCCCCTTAAGACCCACGAGGGGTATTACAAAGGGGGGGGGGGGGGGACATTTGGCAGGACAGTGTCAAAACAAAAGAACGCTAGTAATATAAAACAAGAAAATTATCACAGATGGAGATGAACGGCAACATTATCGGCGAATTTCTGTGGGTCTATTATTGTGACAATGGCTTCGGGTAGTTGGTTCCAGTCACTAATAGCAAGCTGAAGAGACGAGAACTTGTAAAGGTTAGTTCTGGGAATGTCAAGGTGTAATTTGCAGGGGTGGTCAAGTCGGCGTGAGATAAAAGGGGCAGGTTTACAATAGATCGACTTACGAGATGGAGAGTGATAAAAAAGTTTGTGAAGCAATTTCAGTCTGTTTAACGTTCTACAGTCTTTCAAAAGAGGAAGCTGTAGGCATGATTTTAGAGAGGTCACACTTACTGGGAAGTTGTAGTTTCGCAAAATGAAACGAGCTGCTTTATTTTGAATTGACTCTAATTCTTTTTCTAATAAGACTTGGAGAGGGTTCCAGATGGCTGAAGCATATTCCAGAATGGGTCGTATTAGAGCGGTATAAGCTGTTAGTTTAGTTTTTTGAGATGCAAGGTAGAGGGAACGTCGGAGAAAACCGAGTGATTTGTTAGCTTTGGCTGATATATGGTTAACATGATATTCCCAAGAAAGATTACTGCTTAGGAAAACTCCGAGGTACTTATAGTGCATCACTTGCTCTATGTGGTTGTTGAAAAGAGTATAATTAGATTTTGTCGGAACACGTTTAGTACTAAAGACCATGGACTTAGTTTTTTGAACATTTATCTCCATCTGCCATTTTCCACACCAAGACTCGAACCAGACAACAAGGAGTAGATACGGCTTGCAAAAAAAACGTCTTTTTTTTTTTCGGCTACTATTTTTTGTTGAGTGCATAGAGATGAACAAAAGACGAATGACGGGAGGACGGCGCACGCGCGGCCTGTCGCCGCACTCCCGCGAGGGTCATGGATCGATGGCGGTTTGAAGGGACCGCCCCATAAGTCGGTTTATTAACTTACCACGCTGGGATTTACTACAGACGTGCTTGAAGCTGGTGCATTCGTTAATTGAGTGTATGAATGCATGAAACCTCCGGAGTCAAAACAAACAAAAAATACAACAGGTTTTGCCTATGGAAAAATTATCGCTAAGCCTTTGATCTCAAAATTATCAGAAAATCGTTGTGGGCTATTCTGGCGTTTACTACGACTGAAAAATTTGTGAAATGGAAAGAAAATAGACTTGGCTTACCTGTTCTTCACTTTATTTGGCCCCAATAAGCGCCACAGTAACATATAATATTTTTAGTGTACATGCAAAGTATAAAAAATACATTTTTTTGTTGATTTATTTGGGTAAGCAAACCTTTCCAAAATTTTAGCCAAAACTTCCACGAACTTCAGACACCTCCGTACAAAATTCTAGTGCGATACGTTAAGAACCCGACTTATGTTGTCCTTTCAAACGGCCATCAATCCCTTTGACCCACGCCATATATCATCTCTGCTCCCCACGGCGCTGCACGCACCCCACAGACACTACATCCGTGCCTTCGGTCCTCCTGCAGAAGTGACGGTCGCCTCCCGCAGTGCGGCCTTGGATCCAACATGGCCGCCCTCAGAACATTATTGCGATACTCTGCCGCGCAAGGGGAACATATACAGTTACTCTCTACAGTGTAAGGGTGATCTCAGTGTTGGCGGTAACGCGTTACAGGTAACGGCGTTACCGGCAACGCGTTACTTTTTTCGGTGACGTAGTAACGTACTCGTTACTTTTTTGAAAAGAGTAACGGGTAACGTACTTACGTTGCTTAGTTCAAGTAACTTAGTTACGTTACTCGTTACAACTTCTTCCCAAGACCTAAAAATACGCTTACATTTTTTCGTTGTTTTTTTTTTTTCGTGTTTCTATACTATGTTTTACTATAAGTCTAGACGCAGACGACGCTACGAGCTGATGGATCCAATCAGAGAGCTTCAAAAGGGCACCATCAATGGTGTTCCTCGTGTTTCTGTACGTGTTCTATCATCGCTGAACCAATCATAAACAAAAAAAAAAAGGTTAGTGACTAGCGTGTTTGACGCTGCTTGATGGGTCCCATTAGCTCGCCGCGTCGGCTGCGACTGCATTTAAACGAATACCACAACGGAAATTTCGGCGCTCATTTTTTGGTCTATTCGTGTTCAAGGGAGCAGCATTGCATAAGACACACCAATCTTTTGTTGAGAAACATGCGAAAAGGAATTTAAAACGAATTCAATGGGCCATGAAACAATTTGTCAACTTTTTCCTTTTCAGCTTAATTTCCTCCTCAACTCACAAATCGATCATTGTAACAAACAGTTCAAGAAGAGAATAAAGAGGGATTCCCATCTTGCTCGGACCCTCGTTTGTGTACCCAGACACCACCGCTGTCCCCCTAGAAGATTAGCCTCTCGCTCAAAACTCGGAAAAAAGATGCTTTCCCCAGCCCGCTCACCCTTAAGCTAACAGTGCTGTGGAAGCTACGTGCTCGTCCGGCTAGATACACTTCTGTTTTTTGCCACGTGATCACGCTCCCTCGCGCATACCCACGCGCAGAGAATGAGGTCAGGTGATGAAAGGGAGGCGGCTGACTGGTCCGGCAAGCGCATAGCTTTCACCGCACGGTCAGCTTAGGGGTGAAGGGAATAAGTGAGGTCTGGTGTCGCGTGACGTGCGTTTGGGCCGGGTGACGCGTTTTGCGTACCGCGGATGCATCGTGAAAAGGCAGAGAGCTTTCGAAGGGAAGGGTGTACGAAATAGTGCGCTGTGTTTTCAAATTTTTGTGCCGAAAATCACGCTTTTGAGTTTCTACCTTTCTTCTTTTAGCCCACTAAACGATATGCTATTAGTAAAATCTCAATCAAAATTAATTTATCTCAGCCAAAATTTCGTTTCACGGCCCCTATAAACGATTAGCAAAGAACACCTGGTGGATGTCGGTAACGCCTCGTTTGTAATGCCCGTCTAGGAACCTTGACAGGTAGTGACGATAACTGTCTCGCCTCCTGCCACCACGAGAGAAGAGGGGATGGAGAAACTCCCCTCTCCCCGAGACTCTCTTTTGTGTGTGCAGACGTCGCTATTGTCCCTCTACAAGATTATAGAAGATTAACCAGTCAGTCAAAATTTATACACCAGCAGCTTTGGGGTTAGTTGCGGTGGCAGAATCGCTGGCGTGCTTCGGACGCTTCGGTGGCTGGAACGGCTAGGACATCCTCTCAACATCAGCCTTGCCGCGGCTTTGCTCGTCCCGAGACAATCTACGTCACGATTGCGGCGGACGTCACGTGCTCTCCGTTGGCTGCTCTCCGAGCGCTTGCCAGAGTGGGACGTTTATAACGTAAAATACAGCCATCAGGCTCAAAATACAAACTTGCGATTGTCATTTACGGATATTGTGGATAATAATCAGTCGATTTCTGAACACGACGGGTATATTTCAAATTTTGTTGAAGTATTCCATTAAGCTGAAAAGAAGTATAGGCGATAAGAAATTATTATTGCAGTCATTCAACATACCTTCAATATTTTGCCCGTCCTTTCCCCGCGCAAAACGTCCCACATCAGTAAAAACACAAAGCCCGCACCCTTTGTCCCAAAGTAAAAAAACCGCTGTCGCCAATTAAAAAAAAAACAAAAAAACGCTATTACCGTTAATTGTTAAATAAAAAGTAATTCAAAGGTAACGTGCGTCACTTTTTATCGGTAACTGTAACGCGTACCTTTTATTTTGAGTTAACGTGGGTCTGCGTTAGGCGTTCCTTTATTTTATAAGTAACGAGTAACGTATTTCGTTACTTTTTTTTCGGTAACGCATACAACACTGAGTGGTCGTAATGATTTTGCTGATCAGTGTATATAACACGCAATAATGGCATTTTCGGGGGACAGCACTCGTTTGTTTAAAGGCCCGATCACGCCAAAACACGCATATGCGAGACAGCTCACGTCAATTTACGCTCCTAATTCAAATGTAGGTGATCAAATGCATGATAAACCAGTAACTCCAGTACCGGTAAAAAAAAAAAAAAGCTTAATTATTTCGACTTACTTTTTGTATCAGGAATCAACAAACCTTCAACCTACAGCTTCCTTTTGTACATATTTAAAAATAAAATAGGGCGCTGCTACTATTGTTAAATATTGCTAGCCACTAGACATAACAAAGTTAAAAGGTACGAATTCAATCTTCATTAGCACTCGGGGGTCAGGACAATACTTTCTTGGCATACTTTTGAAGTATTTAGAAAAAAAATGTAAGCATTTTTCTCTTTTTGTGTTTTTTTTTTAGATTTTAAGCATTAAACTTCTTAAAATATTTAAAATAACCCCAATTCAAATGCAAAGTAATTGACATTTTGATAAATTTAAGTGTAACTAGCCGTTCTTTAAGAAAGTGAGCATGGTCAATGAGTGTCAAATATTCTGACCATGTGTACCCGCGCCAATTTTTAACGTAGATTTGCAAAGTATAAGACAAGACAAATCTATTCACTCCAAGGTATCCAAGAGTGAATGTGGCGTCACACGATCACTTATTTAACTCTACAAGAACAAGCATTGGATGGTACCTACTTTTACCCGATTTCATCGGTACTTGCCATTTCCGAGCTGAAAAAAAAGGACTCCATTCGAGTCAATCGTTCAAGTATAGCAGCTGTCTGCCAGCCAGTTTGCCAATGATTGTTGTTAAATTGATGTTGTCGCAACAGTGGGAAAAAGCTGACTCGTGCTTTTCTAAACGGACTGTGCATTAGTTTGAAAGAATCGCGAAACGAAAATCGACGGTGAAAAATAAAGATGATTTCTTTGTCACTCAAAGAATTATCATTTCATGGTGATGTTAATTCCACTATCCGTCCAGAGGTATACAAACGGGCGAATTTATGAAACCGCATACATATCACTTGTGGAGTGAACCGCATCCATCGTTTTAACTACACACACACACATCACAGTCCACGCACCGCTAGGCAACCCAGAGCGAAGATCAACCGGCGACAGCAGCTAAACAATATTAGAGCACACGTAGAGAGAGGAGAGAAGGTATAGGATAGAGCGCTACTCACAGTGGCGCCTCTATCCTGTATCTTCTTTCTTCTCTCTACGTGTGCGCTAATACCGTTTAAATGTTTAATTAACCAACTAGCCCAATTGTCTACCATTTTACGGCGACAGCAGAGCGGCAACTAAGCACGCCCACATTCAACCGCGCCGCGGCTCAACACCTCCTCGGTAACAAAGCCGTAGTGCTGAATAAGACGGAGTCATCAGAGAAGGCCAACGCCGGGCACAGATTGGACACTCGATTGCGTCAGCGTCCGGCTTAAACTTGACTCGAAGCCGAGCGCTGAAGGAGCACACGCTTCCAGTCTGTTTCCAGCGTTGGCCTTCGAGTAAGCCATCTCGTTCAGCACTACGGTTTTGGTATCTAGGAGGTGTTGCGCGGCGTTTCCTCCTCTCTGGCTCCTAGCCAGCTGTGCGCGTGACTTTGCCGAAAACAAAAGGGCTCGTTTTGACAAAAACCCGACGGTGTCTGTCAGCTTGTCAGCGCCGGGAAGAGAGCGAGAGGATGACGCGTGCTCACGTCAGCGCTTCGGACCAATGGGAGCGTCGCACGCGACAACTGATAAACGAAAGACACCGCCGGGTTTTCGAAACTGGTGTGACATTATGATGATACTTGACAGAAGCCTTCTGATATTGGTGATGCTTAGTACACAGAGAGATGGTGCGGAGCTGAAGCCGTCCAAATTAGGTGGTTGACCTCGTCCACCCGCCGTGCAAGTAAAGCTGTTGTGGGGTGCATCCTCAGCGACCATCACGTTTAACTGTTCCCACTTCTCAGTTATGCCGCGACCCACGGGAGGCACTGCGTTAAGGTAACAAGGCCCTTCCCAAGTCCCTGACTTCGTTAAGGGCCGCAGCATAATCGACCACGTATTTCTAGAGAACCATACACGAGAACAACACTGTTTGGCTGACAAATTTAAAGAGAAAAGTACTTGTTTCTTGTGCCTTGACCTTTCAAACAAAAAAAAAATATATACCTACTTCTAGCGCCTGGCAAGTTTGAGAACACAATACTTTTTTTTTGCTGCACAATTTTTATGTTTACTTGGTATTTCGCAACCTTTACGACAATACGTCAAACGCTTTTCTTGACAAGTATTGTGAGAACTATGTACCAGAAAGACTTACACCTCCTACGAAGGTTATATATTGAGGCACCTTACTGCTCCCTCTCCCGAGCGCGTCACATTACAAACAGCACTGCACTAAGTCGTTAGCACAAAACCTGCACCTCTAGTAGCGCATAGATTACTTATAATACAGAGAATAGGGGATAATAAAGTAAAACCTTGTCGAAGCAACACCCGAATAGCCCTTATGCAAATATTTTCAGATAACATTATCTACGTTTCTGACACCTTTTAGCGAAAAAAACAAGATAATAAATTGCGTCCCAAGGGTAGTTTGAACAGATCCGAGCGTTAGCAAAACAGTCATACTGGTGCGCTGCGTGGAATCGGCTGGCTCCTCTATGCCCCTCCCGAGCCAGTGAGGACGGCCCAAATCGGTGCCGGACGTCGCTCCTTCCCCATGTGCCCCGATCACGGCTGCAACATTCGAACTCTCGTTAATCTCACGCGGGAACAGAGTCGTCAAAAGAGCCAGCATCAGAATTGTTATGTGGCTATTTCAAAAGTGCTTCGAACAGTCGGTCGGGGTCGCGCACCCAAACGTAGCGCTAGAGGTTCTAACCAAATGCCAAAGTATAAGCGCGAACTGCTATTTTATTTAAAAGTTATAAGTGATTTTCTCAAATTTTGAATGGGAAAATGGGGCATATTTTCGCCCATTTTCAGTCTCTGGCGCCATAGAGCTTCGTGTATTCGAGAGCTCCGTCGGCCACCATGGCATTTTTCCCATTGAATTTTTCAGAAAATCAATTATAACTCTTTCATAAAATATGGGTTCGGGCTGGAACTTTGACATCTGTTTCCGACCTGTAGTGCCACTTTTGTGCAAAAAAAAAAAAAAAGCGCATTCGGCGATGCGTAATTTTTTCATAAATGAAAACAATTGAAAAAAGAAAAAGGACTTCGGGGACATTTTGTGCAAATGAGTTTGCGCCATCCATACCAAGGGTTAGTGGCAAAAGCGGGAACTGAAAAAAATGGGATTTGGATAACGTTGTGAATGACACATCACATTTCCGCGGCTCCCTCGTAAGGCCTTCCAGCTGTTCGGGGGCACATTAAAATTTGACTGATTGATCGATGACTATACGTAGTAAAGTCGTTTACATTCAAAACTGGCAACTCTGCATTTCATATTGCTCTTTGTTTTGAATCGTATACATGCAGAGCGAGACATGTTTAGTCATGGATCCTACGCATTATATTGCTGCGTAAAGAGAAGCGATGGATTGTTCGTTTCACCTGTAGTGTGGGTGCACCCCGAAGCGCAATCTCACCATAGTTGGTGACGGGTTAAGAGTGAAGTGGAAGCTCCTCTCATCTCTTTCCATTTTAGCGGAGCGAACGCTGTAGAGGAAGCGACCTCCTCTTCACCGTTCGCTCCACTGAAGTGGAAAGAGGTAGGAGGAGCTGTTACCAAAGTTACAGGGGTCAGACTGTAACGTTAGCAGTTAGAAAGGAGAGGAAGGAGATATCCCCGTCTTTCCAAGACCCTATTTTGTGCACCGTCACGTCACTTCTCTCCCCCTCGGAGGTTAGCCCGTCGCTCAAAATTCGAACAAAAAAGGCTTCCCTCTTTCTCTGCCGTGGCTTCCCCAGCACTACGCAACTAGTGAGAGAGTATAGGACACGTGCATTGTTTTATTTCCTGTCGCCAACATGACGACCAACGTGCTCATTTGTGCAGAATCACGCAACAGGCTAATCAATTAAATAACTCGATATTTCACTTGCTCCCACATATACTGTATGGCATTACATAATTCGATAGCCCCCTTCTAAAAGGCTATCAAGCAGCACTGGCGGCCGCCATACTTTGGGCAACGCTTCCTTGCGCGAATCGTGCGATTAAATCCGAGTTCACGCCGAGCGCGGACGCAGCACTCACGCCCAAATCATGATCAAGGTGCAAGCCCAAAATATGGGGGCCTTGGTTCATCGACGCAGGAGCCTCTGAAGAGTACACACTTTTGAAAATGGTCTTTGGCATGCTCAAAGATGCATGCTAAACATTTTTTTTTTTTAAAAGCGTATCAATAACAAAATTGTGTCCAAGCTACATCGCCCCTGTCCTTTTAGCTGTGCTCCCATCTTTGCTTATCTACAGCATTGCAAGTTATTTACCGGAAACATACTCTAAATATAAATTACCAGATTCATGTTCTTCTCCGAGGGACGTATGCGCAACCGCCACATCCAGCCCTGAAAGAGACCAGATAAACAACGGCGAAATCATAGCTATTAAGTTATTTTAATTTGATTAGTTTCTTGTGTAATTTGTCACTGTACACTTTTACCCTTGTCTGGCTTAAAGGGATACTACAACGAAATTTCGGCGCTCATTTTTTTATCTATATCTGTTGAAAAGAGCAGTATCACATGGAACATACCAATATCTTGTTAAAAAAGTCTCGAAAAGGAATTTTAAAACGAATTAAACGATTAGCAAAGAGCACCTGGTGGATGTCGCTAACGCCTCGTTTGTAATGCTCGTCTATGAACCTTGACAGCTAGTGACGGAGGTTGTCTCGCCTCCGGCCACGACGAGAGAAGGGGGTAAGGAGGAACTCCCCTCTTCCCGAGAATCCCTTTTGTGTGTCGCAGCAGTCGCTATTGTCCCCCTACAAGATTATAGAAGATTAACCCGTCACTCAAAATTCGTACAAAAGCAGCCGCTTCGGTGGCTGGAACGACTAGGCCATCCTCTCGGCGTCAGCCTCGCCGTAGCTTTGCTCGTCTCGAGACGACCTACGTCACGAATGCGTTGGATGTCACGTGCTCTAAGCTGGGCCTTCTCCGAGCGCTTGCCAAAGTGGGCCGTTTATAACGAAAAATACAGCCACCAGGATCAAAATACAAACGTGCGATTGTCATTTACGGATATTGTGGATCATATTCAACCTATTTTTGAACACGACGGGAATATTTCAAATTTCGTTGAAGTATCCCTTTAAAGTATATTCATTTTAAGAAAGTTAGCCTTCAGTGCCTGTAACTCAAAAATAAACGTGACAACTATTGAGCCAATGATAAATTTTAACAATACAGTTCACTCTTTAGATACACTAAAAGGAGAGGATGAAACTCGTGGAGTCTGCCCCAATTTCCCTTCCACTGGGGCGTGGTGACCGGCGGCTTTCCAATAAGAAATATTTGCCGCCATAAAATAATGAAGCTAAAACAACCTTAGTGATGCACAAAAATCAAGCAACATTAGGAAAAGCTGACTTCTACGATACTACTTACAACTTGGCTGTCTGAATGGAAAAAAGGCAGGCAAATGCAAGAAAAAAAATTCAGGCAATAAAAAAAAGAAACGAAAATATTCATCTCACTGTGGGAAAAAAATGCTTTCAAATCCGCCACTCAAGCCTGGTGGCGGAAGTAATTGCGCAGTTATTATAATTAAATTATATTTTATACCCTTCGAAAAAATTCTCTATTGAAGCCTCAGAGTGGCATCCGATGTTTTTTCTAAGACTCTTTATCCTCTTAGCCATAGTAGAAGCAATGTCTCTTATATGCTCTCCCAAAACCCATCACCAAGGAGGAAAAAAAAAACCGAGTCAGTAGGGTTTAGACGCATGCGCTTCGTACAATATTCCGCAGAAGAAAGGCCACTGTGAATGCTCAGAACGCATTCCACAACCTGGTATACAAAGATGGCGTCGCCCAGGGGGCCCTAGCCGCTCTGGGGCCTCCAGGAGTCCCATTGTTCAGTACTTCCTAGCATAAAGAGCTTGGATCGCCTTCCTGAGTTTTTTTGGCGAGCGCCGCCATTTCGATGTTTAGTGCAGAGCGGTCGCAATTGACAATCGTTACGATTCTAAAATACAATTATTCTCCTGATCTTTGGACACGATGTCAGGAAGGTCAGGCAACACTGTTCTGCTTTTTTTTTTTTAATTATTTTTGCCGACTACGGAGACTGATCGGGCGTGTTCTCGGAAACTCCCCGGAGCAATGTTTCGTTCTTTTTTTTTTTCTTTGTTTCGTGCGATTAAGTGTGCATGGGATAGTAAATACAGATGTAATTAACGTTAAGGACAGTAAATTCCAATAGCTCATAAGTTTTTTTTTATATATATATAAGATGTGATAAGGTTTTGTTTGAATATTTGGAGGGATAGTTCGCCACCTCAGTAGTTCTGTCATACTTAGAGCGATAGATGGAGTGGCGATAATTTTAAGGTTTTAACCTGAGGCAACCTTTGGCGTAACCAGTGTGTTTCTTGGGACGGTATTGTGTGCCCTATGAAGCAGTAGGGCGATAGGCCAGCCACTCGGTGGACCATTTATCACCTTTGCTGCCAAAGGTAGTTTTGGTGTTTATTAGGTGCGGTCTACACGGTGTTGTTGTGCTAGTTTAAAAAAATGGCAAGCATTTACGTTAGCGCAGGCGTCGGCGGCCGGGAAGGCCCTTAGGACCAGGCTTTGTTTAGATTTTGACGGGCTTTGCTCCTATTTTGGCAAGAAATATGTAGTAAAGGCCGGGAGGGTAAGGGAGAAGCGGAGTTGGTAGAGTGTCAAGAATGTGAGCGGTGGTGATCTTTAGAGGTGACCGACTTCAAGAACTTAGTTGACGCGATGGAGGGTAGCTTCACTTGCCGTGTTTGTGAGAATCCTGAGGTCGGTTTTACGAGCATAAAAGAAGAGCGGGCGGCTAAGTTTGAGGAGCTAAAGGGGGAGTTCAAGGAAGAGAGGGAGAAACGGGTTGTGCCCGAGACTCCAGTCAATGAGCTGACCGATGAGCTCAGACAGGAGCAGGAGAAGCGGGTCGGACTCGAGAATCTTGGGGCAGGTTTTAAGAGGATAGAAGAAGACTGGGCGGTTAAGTTAGAGCTGTTAAAGGGACAATAAAGGCAATTTCGGGTATTTTTTTTACGATTGAACTGGGTTCCAGGCCCGTCTCAGGCCACGTTGCCCAAATTTCAGCCGAAACCGGCGCTTGTGTGCCGCGCAAATCAATGAAACAGTCGCGGTAATAATCGTATCGGGATCGACTGGGGCGACGCCCCGAGAGTGGCGGGAGAAGCCAGGAGAAGCGGAGCTCACGTGACCGATGCGGGGCCAAGAAGCGCGACGTCACAAAAGACGCGTGAGCGATTGGTCGGAACGAGCGACGTGCCCTCGGTCACGTTTTGGTTCACAGTTTTTAGGAATTCTGTTCTAATTTCCGCTTGAATAACCATGAAAAGTATAAATCGGACCGGAGATGATTACTAAACCGTAAATAAAACAGCATACTTGTTTTTTTTTTTTCATTCCTACGCTGGACGCGAAACGGGCAACGAGCAACTATGGGCAAACGAAAAAAATAATAAATAACGCAGCGCGGGGTACGCTGGAGACGTCGATGTCGTGTTTACTTTGGGAACACGGTACTCGAAGGATTCTGCAAAGTGGTAGTCATGCCAAATTTGTGCGCCGTAGATGGCTGTTCAAACGGTCAACTAAAGACCAGTAATCGTTCTTGCTCTTTGACGACGAAATGAGTGGACGTCCGACTCTGGTGAAAGCAAAAATGGTGCTGTTTATTTTCTCCTTCTTGGGGAGCGTCCCCCGCGGAGGAACCGGTTCCAGGGTCGCTGCCGCTTCCCCCTCGGCATTTCCTTCGCGTCCCTGTCGGACAGGGACAGGGCCTGTCCTTCGGCAACGCGCCGCTCTCGTCTCGCCCGTGCGAATGTTGCTCACAGCTTTGCTGCTCGGAGCCAGCGGGCCGCTCGTTGCCGGCTGGGCGGTCACCGTCGGCCTCGGGTGATAGCGAAGAACGCCACACACGTACTCCCGTTCCGTTGGTGTTAGGTCACTGAACGGAAGCCCGAACAGAACTCGCTCGCGAGAGTGGCATTGTCGTCCATGTTGACAGATCCGACGAAACAGTCGCGCTACCGCGGTGCTATAACCCACCGCGGTAACCAGTCTCGATCTCCTAAATGCTACCGATACCGACTATTCACTTATGACGTCACTTTCTACGTCACCTCCGTTTTCGGAGGCCCAGAAATGAGAATGGAGATAGTTCAGTTTCGGTTTCTTCAGTTCTTTTGTAGGCACAGAAATATGCGTCACAAATGTCTACGAAAAATTGGGCAGTATGCCAGGTTCCCAAGAAGCCTAAAAACACCATTTAAAAAAATTAAATGAAATCGCCTTCATTGTCCCTTTAAAGGATAAGCGGATGGAAGTAAACAAAGAAGAAAGTAAGCGAGAGGCGTTAAGGAGGCCTGGCAAGGTCAACTGGAGGACGTGAAGGCGACGGAAAGGTCTGATAAAGATAAACATGAGGCAATGGTAGGCAACTAGAGGTGAGGCTAACGAAGAAAGAAGGTCAAGAAGCTGTGGAAAAAGAGCTAGAAAGGGTGGGACAGAAGCTGCAAGAGATGAAGAGACAGGGGACGGAGGGAGGAGCAGTTGACGCAGTTCCGGTTGTAGAGAGCGAGAAGGCAGACGTAGATACTGGTGTGGCGGCAAAGACCGCGGAGCCGCGGTGGTGCAACGGTAGCCCCCTAATCCGACAACCACCAAGCCTGCGATGCAGGAACTACAAAAGGGAAAAGGGCAGAAGGTGTTAATGGTAGGGAGCTCCAATCTGTCCACGTGCACGGCGGTGATCGCCAGCAAGGTCGGGGAAGATGAGAGAGTAAAGGTGACAGCACTCCAAGGCAGGCGGATGAAGGAGGTAATGGACACGGCAGTAGAAATGTTGACTGTGAACAAGGGGGAGGCAAACCTTGTGGTGGTACATGCGGGATTGAACGACGTCCTAGGTAGAAGGGGAAGGGACCTGGCAACATACATCGAGGAGGGTGTGAAGCAGTTGAGGGTCAAACTTCGGGGATGGTGCACATTGTAATGTGCACCGTGCCGGACTAGGAGGAGGTACAGAGAAAGCAATCCAGGAGGCAAACAATACCGTCAAGAAACTGAGCTCTAAGAAAGGATATGAGGTCATGAATGTGAACAGAGAGGTATACCAGGAGAGTCCGATCCCCCCGTTCAGCGGCGACGGCATCCACTATGGGGAACTGACGGGGATGCGGGTGGGACGGAGGATGGGCTCTAGGGCAAAGGCTTTTTTATGGAGCCGGCACAGCCCATAGTGGCCGAGAGTTCAAATGCAAATAGGGAGAGTGAGAGTAATCCTTGCACAAGAAGGAAAAAGAAGACTCTTAATATAGGATTTATTAACATGCAGGGGGGAAGAAATATAATAAAGGGGCAAGAAATTGCGGAACAATTAAATGGTGAAGATTTTGTGGAGTATGGATTGGCTGATACGCATCTTAGAGATATGAAGGGTTTTTGTTTTTGGGTGGGATGCAATCGATGTGAAGGGGAACGGAAAAGAGGCAGATTGTGAGTGCTAATGAAAAGACGGGGCTGGGAAAGAGTTAGAGAAAGCTGCAAAGAACAGATGTGGTTAAAAGGCAATATTAGAGGTTTAGACACGCTCATAAGGTTCGTTCATCTGAAAGCGGGGACTGAGTCAAAAGAGAAAAATGCACAGCTCTTGACGTGTATTTCAAAAGATGTTGAAGACATTGGCTTAAATCGAGAAATAATTACCTTAGGAGATATGAATGCTTACTTAAAAGACTTCACGGATCTGCAGAAGATTCAAACGGCAGGATGCTACAAGAATTTTGCGATGCTCTCGGTCTATTGCTGGTTAAGGCCCAAGTAAAATGCGATGGAAAAATAACGTGGGAAAGAAACAATTCGCATTCAACAAATGATTACAACCTAATGTCTAGCAAATTCTATAACAGATTAAGAGACATGGAAATAGACGAGGAAGGCACGAAAAGCTTAGGAAGTGATCATAGGCGACGAAATGAAAATTGGTACAGCATAACCAGAGTCGCAAACTCATGAACAAGAAAGTAAATCGACCCTAACGACGCCCAACTACAAGAAGTATCAGAACGAATTGAGACTGTATTATCCAAACAACTGGAGAGAAAATTAGCATATGACGATTTAGTACACACATTCACACGTGAGTTAAAGAAGTTCAAAATCAAACAAAGAAAAAAAAGGGGGGAAGGAAACACATACCGAAAACCTGGTGGGAGAAAGAAGTGAAGGCGGTCACAGCAGGGCGACAAGAGGCCTCAAGGGAACACATCTGGGCGTAGAAAAGGGGGGACACACCCGCTGAAGTAGCTTCAAAATGGGATGCATTTCAGGAAAAAGAAAGAGAGGCATCTACTCTAATCCAAGCCAAGATTGTAAGAGCTGAAGTGAAGTGAATGATGGAGGTAAATCGAAATGATAGGAATGCAGCCAAGAGGTTCTGGGAGCACATCAATGCACGAGGGTGAAAACAGAAGGGTTCTATTTTTCATTTACCACACACGAGGGGATAAGTGTAGAGGGCGAGGAGGCAAGGGAATTTATTAGACGAACAATCGAGGCAACATTCGCAAAACTTGAACCGAACGAGATTGAATGAGATAATAAATACCCATCTTAAAATGTATTAAGAGTATTATTCAAGTCACTTTTAGTACGAACTATCTTGAGTAGAGTACAAATACTTTGAAAAAGTAATTTAAATGCGTTCGAAGATATATGGCAAGATTTGCAAGCTAGTAATATGAGAATGAAAAGTCAGAAAGGGGTGCTCTATTTGTGATAACTTCTCTGAAATTCACATTTTGATGTGATCTTAATGACCTTCAAGATGCGCCTTAGCTGCTGCAATTAAAGTTAAATCTGAAATAATTTGAAACATGCAACATAATGTGTGCCGAAATATTTTAGGAACAAACAGGACTCATGTATTGCAGACATGGCACCTGCCGTGCTTTAGTTTGACGGCAGACTTGGCTCACGACGCATTCCGCAATGAGTTCGTAATATGCGCCGCCGTGAAAAGGTGCGGAGGGGGGGGGGGGGGGGGCTGACATTTAGTTTAGCATTGCAGGTTCATCAAATCCGGACTGCATAGCGGTAGGCGTACTTGCGGCTATCCATTTGGACTTTTGTTGGCATTTGGAGACTGCGTTTTGGTCGTGCCAATTGTTTCCTGTTCTGTGTTCGGACGCTCAATTGGCTCCAAGTTTGGAATCGGTTCAGCTTTACCCTAACGTCTGACGATTCCTAGTTCCGCATATTGTTCCGCCAAAACCTTTTTCCAAGGTTGCAAAATTAATTTGAGATACAGAGTACAAGATAAAGAGGAACGTAATTAAGATAGAGTAGCAAATTCTAAAACTAACTGTATTTGCAATATACCAAAATACCAGTGTTGGACAAAATACTCGATAAAAGGTATTTAAGTTAAATTACTTAATACCTGCTCCATAAAGTATTTCAAATACTACTCAAGTTACTTTCACTGTAAAGTATCTTGAGTAGAGTACAAATACTTAGAAATTTAGGTCAATTACTTTTGAAGATACTTCCAAATTGCGTCATTTCGACGTCAGTGACAAGCACAATTATACAGTTCAGAAAATCTGGTTTGCCAGAATGGTTTATTACACGCAACAACTAAAAAAATACATGTTACAAAACATTCTGGGACAAAAAAGGTCATTTTAGCTATTTGTAACTTTCACGACCTATACGCTCCGTCCGGGAACTATAGGGGGCGCTTTGAAAAACGAGCGTAGCGCCGCTAGCGGAGGAGCTGGCGTTCGACAGTGAGGCGCGTTCAGCAGCCTGCGGCGCCTTTTCACATGCCAAGCTGTGGCAGCGGAAGCGGTAAAGGACGGAACTTTGGTTTTTGAGCCGATACGTTAAGGGTGACGTTGCATGAGTGCTGGGGCTGACCTAAGAAGGGCATCTAGCTGTTCTCCGCTTCTTATATATTGAGTTTGAGTCGTCAATAGGGGTAATTTCTCTAGTTGCGGTCGAAAAGGGGGTTTGAGCAAATCTCCGAAAAGCAAGATGGCCGCCACCGTAATTGCTCTCAGTGGGAAATTCGTTTCGCTCGTCGCTGTAAACGTATATGACTGCTGGGATGATGATATTTGGAGGCGAGTGAGTTGTTCACTAAGTTTTTGCACTAAGTGTGCCAAGTTTCATTAAGACAGCAGGTGTGAAAGTTATGTTTCGAACGAAAAAAAGGAATAAAGCTGGACCCAATATGTTGTGTTATAACCGGGATGTGCGAAGTGCAGATTTGGATACAGAGGTTCTTGGATATGGCCGTAATTTGATACAACACTTATTATACCAAAAATATCAGGCAGAGGGAAACCAAGTGGAAATTTGGTTTGGGCGGCGTAACTGAATGGGAACCGGTTTCGACCGTAAAAGGGCTGTCAAGAGAATACCACTCGTCGTGGGAGGTGGAGACTTTACAGGTAGGAAGGGACTAGTGAACTGTTCTTCCAACTGAAACAACTTTACGAAAGGTGTTTCCAAAGCCGAGAAAACCAAGCTGTCGGCCAACACACGGTTTGGCCGTCAAAGGCTTTTGCGGTCAGCTATTGTGTATTAACCAGGTTGTGTGATGTGCCGATTTTAGGCACACCGGTACTTTGACATGACCGTAACTTGACACAACACTTATTATACCGAAAATAGGTGGCATAGGAAAACCAGGTGGAAATTTTTTTTGGGTGGCGTAACTGAATGGGAACTGGTTTTGACCGTGAAAGGGCTGTCAAGAGAATACCACTCGTCGTGGTAGGTGCACAATTTACAGGGAGGAAGGGACCAGTGCACGGTACTTCCAGTTCAAACAACTTTGTAATAGGTGGATACAAAGTTGTGAAAAAAAATTATTTCTACAGGACTCGAGATGTCGGCGTTTCCTCATCCGAAAGGAGGCTGATCAAAAAAGGAAGCACACCACATATACTTCCGTACTCAAGCGTCGATTGTCCAGTGATTCCAAGTTTCATTGTAATTTTCCTTGGATTCATATTTGACACTTTCTGGACCCTCCAAATCTTTCCTCATGAAGTACAGACTGCGTGCCATACTGGTCCGGAATTATCATCGACACGTACGATGGGAACGACGAAACTTTTTTAGAGGGCATTCCTCCAACGAAGTTGGCGCTGCATACCCGCGAGTGTGGGCTGGCATTTCAGTTCGTCCCATCGGCGCTAACATATGTACACGTCACTGGTACGAAAACAAACGAATGGCGCAAAGCGTCAGTGTAGAATATGTCAGGCGTGCCGGCACAGCGGAAGACATGATCGGGAGACAACATTTCTCGCGTCGTATACGGCACGGGTCCATCGCTGTCGCAGTCCCACAAAATATCGGTTTGTTGAAAAACTGTGAAACTGTCCCCACGAGAAACGACGCATAAATAATGGAGCACTTAACGACGCAGCAGTTCATGCTGTCAACCCAGCGCAACCACACCGCTCCGACTTCAATGCGTACCAATGTACGCGGCGTGGTTTTGTTTCGCTGGGGCTCTCACTGCCTACCTTCGGTAACGGCCGCGCGGCGGTGCGCCGGTCGCGTTGCACGGAGTGTATAAGGGGCGCCCTGTTGCCTATCAAAATGGCTAGTAAGAGGCGCGGTCTGCAACGAGTAATTAATTCTAGTTTTGCTTTATACGATGAGTATTAGAGCCTTATTTTATTTTTTCCCGCCCAGAAGGTGTAGGCAATCCCCTTTTTTTGTAAAGCTGAAGATCCATGAGCTAGGGAGCGCGTTTCTGACACCGCGGTACCGCAATCGCTGAAAGTTTCGAATAGTGACATCGCTGAATATCAAGTCCTGCGGCGCACATTAGATGCATCGTTTAACTACAATCCATATTCCCTACATGGGGAGTTCACTATAAACGAACTTGGGATACGAAAATGAGTGAATGGATGACGAAGAGAGCCCAGATAATAGCAACGGCACTGATCGGACCTTCTTCAAGTAGGTTGCGTTCAGAAAGGCACTCAACGTTGGGGGACGCTTTGTTAGCATTTTGAGAGGTCATTCTGCGCGTAGTTGGTCTCCTGTCCTGTTCTCTGCTTATCAATGGTCACTTACAGACAGTGTCCGCGAGAGCAATAAGTGCCGGACTGACGACAAAAAGAAAAGAAACAAAAAAAAACCTTGACGTTTTGCCATAGCGGAATCAAATATACAAAAACAAAAGTTTCTTCTTTTTGTGACCATTTCGCAATTAGTTCTACTTGTTATTTTCTTGAAAACGAAGTTTGCATTGTTGTCGTGGGTCGTTTCCCGCTCTGCGTTGCGCCTCAGTGTGGCAATCTTTACTTCCGTAAAACCACCCCTTTTGTTTCAAGATTTTTTGGGGGTGAAACTCTAGAAAACAAAAGGCGTCTTTGGGAAGGTGACGCGAAAATCTTCATTGTACGAACTTTGGGGTGAAATATGAGTCACATTCGGCACAAAAGCGATGTTTGCACAAGCCCAATCTAAGCCACCGTAGCTTCTTGGAGTTAGCAACAGAATTTAATTGCTCGAAAGAATGTTCACGTTTGCTCCTGCCACGCCCAAGCATCTTCATATCGAAAAAATCGAAAACTGACGGAATGTCAATAATGTATTTGAGATAATGAGTACAAGATACTCACAAATGTAATAAAAATATAGTATCAAATGCTCTCGATCACAATAATTTGTAAAATATTAAGATACTTCAAAAAGTATTTGAAATGCAGTATCTTGAGTAGAGTATTTTTGAGATAGGCACAAGTCTGCGAAATACTACCAAAAGTATTTGAAATACAGTATTTTGAGTAAAGTATTTAAGATAGGCACAAGTCTGGAGTACACCAAATGAACGAGTGCAGGGAGACATGGGTTGTTCGTCGTTCGTGGTTAGGAGGCGATCACTAAGTTGAAATTCTAACAAAGCCTGGACAAAATGGGGATACACGATGGGCGAGAAAGGTATATAAGCATTTTTATATAAAAAGTCTGAACACGAAATGGACAAACCGAACCCGAAAAGTGAAGTTCTAATACCAATACTCAAGTGATGGGGCAGAGAAAACTACCCCTGGAAAAAAGGAAGTAAAAGAAGCCGAGAGAAAAATGTGGGAGGAAAGAATGCCGGGAAAATCAGCTTTAACTACGTATAGGGGACGAAAACAGAAAATAAGGAAGGAACTTTGGTATGATAATTCACGAAGGTGCTCGTAGTTATTTGAGGCTAAAACAGGAGTTTTGAGGAATATAGTCCTCAATACTCCTTATACTCTGTCCAAGATGTCCTATAGGTAGGGCTCCGTGCTTTCGGAGTTTATTTTTCGTCAAATTCAGAGAATGTTTTTCGGAGTTTTTTTTTTTCGACGATTCGGAGTTTATCGGGAGTTTATTTGGTTCGATTCTCAATTATCCGAAATTCGGAGTTTAATATCGCAGTGTTTCCTATTAAAAATAATTAAATCAATATTCACCGAATTCAAACGTATGCCAGATAAAAAAGTGAAAGCCGTTTACAACTCCCTGTAATGCCGAATTAGAGCGCAGCTCTTGAGGAGGAGGAGGGAAGGGTACTGGGGGGTGGGTCAAGTGACCTCGGGGGGGGGGAGGGGAGGGGGGGTCACGTGACCTCGGGAAGGGGGGTCACGTGACCTTGGGGGGTGGTCACATGACCTGGGGGGTCACATGACGATGACGATGCCGATGACGTCATGAGTGACGTCACTGATGACGTCATCAGTGACGATGACGATGCGGATGCCGATGACATCATCAGTGACGTCACTGATGACGTCATCAGTGATGATGACGATGCGGATGCCGATGACGTCATCAGTTACGTTACTGATGACGTAATCAGTGACGATGACGATGCTGATGCCACTGACGTCATCAGTGACATCACTGATGACGTCATCCGTGACGATGACGATGCGGATGCCGATGACGTCATCAGTGACGTCACTGATGACGTCATCAGTGACGATGTCGATTCCGATGACGTCATCAATGACGTCACTGATGACGTCACGCGTCCCGTAATGCACCGCGCGGTTACGCCAACGGTGACGCCAACGGCGACGCCGACGCCGCTCCAGCCGGAAACGGGCACCTAAGAGCTGCGCTCTAAAATAAAACGCGCTTGTATCAATTAAAATTTCATCAGCTGAATTTGGCGCTGGTGCTATTGCCATTGGCAATACAAATTTATCTCACGACAAAAGTTGCACACAAGTGTTGCTTCGATAAACATCGATACCTTAAAATGAATAATCTTTTGGATTTAGTAGCTAGGAAGCCCGTAGCCATCCCATCCTATTCCAATCTAGCCCGCGGCCACGCGAGGTGAAGTAATAGAGAAGTTTCAACTGCCCCTCTCCCCTATTTTATACAATCTCTATGGTTCAGAGCTTTTACTGTTACAAAGAACATATCTCTCCTTACTCTAAAGCACAAATCGCATGGCCCAAACTGGAACCCAAAAGAGTGGCTTCTGTCGTGACCCGAATGTACAATGACTTGAATCTACCTTGACGAGATAAGCGGTAAGACCCCTTTTGACAACGGCCGGAGATTTGAAAAATAATTATGGTGACATTTTCCCAAGACAATTGACCCTGCGCTAATCAAATTGTAAAAAAAAAAGAGAAAAAAAAAGTTGTTTTGTTTTCGCGGGGGGGGGGGGGGGGGGGGGGGTAAAAAGTATTGGCACATAAAAATGGCCGAGGCTACATCCACGCGCGGGGACGTAGCCAAGTCGGGAGGAGGTAAGGCTCCATCCCCGCAAAAGGTCACGTGACTTATAATATAAGGACATAATTTATTTTTATATACATATTATGCTTTCTTATAAGTAATTATAGGATGTAAAAATAAAGAGGTTACATTTTATTGTTGTTTTAAAGTTAATATGTCACGTGACCTTACAAATTCTTAGACAATTAATAATTTTTTATTGTTTTCTAAGACTAATAGCAAATATCATGCATCATAAAATAGATATCTATATAGTTATGTTGTCCAGAAGACACAGACACGTGTGGGCGGCGTGCGTGCCATCCGTGCGTATGGGCATGCGGGCGTGCAGCCATCCGCGGTCTCCGAGGCCTTCGCCCATGTGTGCATCGCCGCCGAGGCGAGGCGGTGAGGCTTCGTCGTGTGTATGGTTGGCTTGGTTTGAGACGTTTTAGTGTGAGCTTATGTGCATCGAAGGGGACAAGTGCGAGCCCACCGCTCAGTACGTTCTTGACTTGCGCGCACGCTCGCGCAGTATGGATTTCTGCAGACTACTCGCTCGCGCTTGTAGCTGTAGCGCAGACACACCGGAAGTCGATTCCTGCGTGGACCTAGCCAAGTCGGGGGGAAGGGTTGTCACATCCACGCCGGAAGTGACGTAGTGCGTGGATGGAGCCTCATCTTCTCCCGACTTGCCTACATCCCCGCGCGTGGATGTAGACACACCTCATAAAAACTCGGAGTTTATTGGCTAAATCCGAATTGACCAAAATTTTACCGACGGGTGTTTTTCGGAGTTTTTCGGATTTATCCGAAAACACGGAACCCTTCCTATAGGACACATAGGACAAAATATGAAATAGGGACATATAGGCCAAAGTATGAGGAAATGGATACGTGGTGTGAGGTATGCCAAGGGGAAGACGAGACAATAGAACATGTGGTGTTAAGGTGCACGGCGCTTTCTCCCGCTCTCCCTGAGAGGGCGACGGATCCAGCCGGAGCGCTGGGGTTTGTAGACAAAAATGGAAAGATGAATGATAGGTGCATTTTAGTAACGAGGAGGATATTAGAACACTGGTGGAAATTATTTATGGAGAATTTAATGAGGTACAACTGACAGGCGGGACAGAGGAAAATTGGGACTCCCTCCCGCGAGGCTCCGGCCCAAAAACTCATCCCTGTCTCCCAGTGGGCCCGGTGCTAGGGTAACGCCGACTAGGCTTGACCAGAAGAAAATGGCGACTCCCTCGCCGCGGAGAAAAGGCGAAGGGTGATGTTTTTAGGGTTTTTTCGCCCAATCCCCTAAAGGGCATCCTGGTGATAGTTACAAAGCTACAGAAGGGAAGCAAATTGACTTAGAAGGACGATGGGAGGAGTCATACTTTTTGTTTTGTTTCTAGGCTAGGTGGCTCAAGCTACCACCCGATATAAAGGGTACAGCCGTTAGCATTCATCTGTCCATGCCTCCGACTGTTTAAATATTTCTCTAGGACGGAAAATCATTTCCTGCTATCACTGACAAACATCCAGAGAGCTGGCAACAACGATTTTATGTACCAGGTTGGCTCGAGTTTCATCACTTTCAAGAGTGTATACCTTGATGAGCGGCTTTATTGTGAGGACATTTCAAAGGAAAGTTTTTGTAGGTCGTTTCAATACCTCCGATAACGATACCCGGTACTCCGTTGACGTCTTTGCGCGTACATCGTGTCGTTATCGGGTATCGTTATGGGGTGTATCGGAACCATACTAACACTCCCTTGAATAACCCAAGTACGTTCCAAACCTAGCGGTGTGACTGGGACCTACTGGAGACTGTGGCGTTGAGGGTGAACCCGACGCCGAGGATGCCAGCGACGACGAGGAGCACGGCCGCAGCTCCGCCGATGTACATGGCCGTGTCGGGGATAAGGGCCTGCTTCTCTTGCTCCTCTGGGAACAGGGTGTTGTCGCTCCCCTCGCTCAAGGAACTGTACAGCAGTGGAGTCTCGGATATCCTGCGGGGGACGTGGCAGCTTCTCTCCCAACAAGCCCGAAAAAACCAAGCGTCTAAGGGGAGCGCAAGTTTGTCTGCTTCTTGTGCAAGGGCACTGACGTCAGAACGCCGAGCTCTGATTGGCTATGATGAAGGGATAGTGGGTAGACATCAGGGCTAGGCCCTGGAGGTCTGCCCACTATCCTTCCAATCGGAGCGAACCAGAGCTCGGAGTTCTGACGTCACCGCAACCCCTGCTCAAGAAGCAGACAAACTTGCGCTCCGCATAGTCACCGACAGCTATTAGCCGATAACAACGCCGAAGAACCAATCACAAAGCAAGAAGTACTTGGAGGTTTTACTACATTGTTGCGATTCCCATAACGATACCCGATACTCGACCGGCGCATCTGCGCATGCGTCGTGGCGTTACCGGTATCATTATCGGAGTTATACGAACGATCGTCTAAATCTTCCGGATAAGGAGATTTGTCCTGGAAAAGCCTGTGCAGGTTTTCTTATAGGAGCGCACTAAACCACTTTTTGCGATACTCTATGTTTATAACTCAATTTATGGTATCTAAGCAACCTAAAAAAAACATAATAATTCGTGGCCATTTTTTTTTAGATCGGTATCAAAAAGTTGATTACTACAGAACTATCGATGACATCAGATGGCGCCATTTGGGGGGGGGGGGGGGAGCAGAAGAGCCTTTCTCTTCGTCTGATGGCGCCATATGGTGTCAGTGATAGTTCCGAGGTAATCAATGTTTGATAACGATTTTAATAAAGAAATCGGCCACGCATGAATGTAATGTTTGGTTTGTTAGGATATTTAGCATAGATTGAGTTATCACCATAAATAGAGTATCGCAAAAAAGTGGTTTATTGCTCCTAAAAGCTGTGACTGCAAGATTGCGAACGAAAGGAGGTCGTTTGCATCGTTCAGCACGCGAAACACCTAAGATTTCCTGCGTTGAAGCCTAAAATTAGTGTTACGTGTGGAAGCGAAGTGTATTTTGGACGGAAATACGTTCTAGGTATTGCATGAGAGTGACACGGTTGAATCATAAAAATAGTTGCTCAAAACGATGTTGTTGTTTTTTCTGTCACCAGCTTGATTGGTACATTTGAGACACTTAATGCGCTTGATGCCCTTAATACACTTGATGCGCTTAATAAACACGCGCATAAAGCTATGCTGCCTGCAAGTACCAAGCAGTGAAAACAGGCGACAGAAGCCGAACGACCTTCTGTCGGAGGCTCTCGGCGTTGCCGCTACGCGGCGCCGATTTACCGACACGCGGGCTTGACGTCACGGAGCTGCGGCGGCGCTGCGATGGCGCCGGAGCCGGGTGGTGTAAGCAGAAGATTGCACGTTTTGCATGGGTGTCATAGCATTTCAGCATGCCGCAAAGATGTGTAGCCGTTAACTGCACCGAAAGGTACAGCAAAAGTTGAGGAGTGAGTTCCCACAAGTTCCCGCCGGACCCTGAAAGGCGCAGAAGGTGGATAATATCAGTGGATCGAAGAGAATGCCTCGCGAAACGATCGTTTGTGCGGCAAGCACTTTCTTGAACGCAAGTGTGGCATCCATTTCCATCTCCGTCCCGAGACTTGCTTATGGGTAGGAAAACCGTGGTCTGATCGGGACTACCTAGATTTTGGTTCCACTGTGTTTGCGCACAAAATTCCGACTAAGCGCTCGTCGGTGGCTCGCTACGTCCGTGCTACCAAGCGGAAGGAAACTAGGCAGTCGAATGGACAAAGCGTTACCGCTCGTCGTGCCTTGTGGTCATAAGGGTAAGAAAAAAAAATGAAAGCCGTTTACAACTCCCTGTAACGCCGGATTAGAGCGCAGCTCTTGAGGAGGAGGATGGAAGGGTACTGAGGGATTGGTGACTGCCTAAGGTCACGTGACCACAGGGGGGGTCACGTGACATCAAGGGGGTCACGTGACCTCAGGGGGGCCACGGGACCTGAAAGGGTCACGTGACCTCGGGGGGGGGGGGGGGGGGGGTCATTGACCTAAGGGGGGTCGCGTGACCTAAATTTAGCGGGGAACTTTTTCCGCTAAATTTGGCGGGGAATAGTTTCCGCTAAATTTAGCGGAGAATTTTTTTCGCTAAATTTAGCGGGGAAATTTTTTTCGCTAAATTTGGCGGGGAAAATTTTCCGCTAAATTTGGTGGGGAAATTTTTCCACTAAATTTAGGCGGGAAAATTTTCCGCTCAATTTGGCGAGAAAATTTTTCTGCTAAATTCAGCCGGGAAATTTTTTCGCCAAATTTAGCGGGAAACATTTCCGCTAAATTTAGCGGGTAAATTCACCCGTTATGCACCGCGCGGTTACGCCGAAGCCGACGGCGACGGCGACGGCGACGCCACTCAAGCTGGAAACGGGCGCCTAAGAACTGCGCCTAATATCATACCTTGACTTTAAGGACGCTGGGTGTATTTAATCAATTAATAAATACACTTCCGCAGACCCACAGCCTGCTGATCCCACCGGTACCGCGGAAACAGCCTCGAAGTAATCGTAGGCCTCTAGAGACTTGTACGCCTGCATCATGTCGGTTGTGAACTCGCTTGGCGAGAAAACAACATAAACGACGACGTGAGCCATCGACGTCGGTGGCAGCAACTTGACGTAGGAACTCCAGCAGGCCTTGTTCACGTCGTACGGATCGTCGAAGGCAACGTCGTCCACGCACAGTTTGTCTCGATACCGCTGCTGTTCAGGCTTGGGTAGCGAGCGAGCTCAAAGAGTCGGACATATCATAGGACATACGTTGACAGGAAATACGACGTACAAATAAAGCTGGGTGTTTTCATCTCAAAATCGGGCAGGCTAAAAGGGTCTGCTTTTTAATTTTGACGAAAAAAAAATATATATGTTTTGGGGGCATTTCTCGAATGAAGGAGGGCGCAAACCGCATGTTCCCCAGATTTGTTCTCGAGTTACGAAGCCTAGAAGCTGCAGTGGCAGAAACTATAGTGTTTTTGCCCGCCGTCGCAGTCGCGTGTTTGACACCCTCTGCTGGCGCTAGTGTTTTTCCTACTTCTTTTAAACTTTCCCTCACATTTATTAGGTACTATAAGGATACCTTGACGTATTCAAATATATTTAGAAATTGTATTGTTTTCTAAAAAAAATGTCAAACTCGTCACTCAGGTCGATTTTCGGTCAACTTTGACAAGTCATTACTTTGTCTGCACTTAAGGTAAAGTTTTGTTCTTTGGCTCTATAGAAAGCCCAAAGCAAGCACATTATAGATAAAATAATATCATTATAATATGTTGACTAGCCGCTCCGCTACCTTCACGTAAACGTTGTAAGAAATAACAAATGTTGAAAGTTTAAGGTCGAGTTTCTCAAAAACCCCAATACATACAATCAAAATATTAAATTTCTAGATTTTTTTTTGTAGTCAACTTGTATATCTAAAATAATATTAAAAATAGAAATTTACAAAAATGGGGCTTTTGAGAAAATCGACCTCAAACTTTCACAAACAAACCTAAGATCGGCATTGTGCGCCTCTACTATTTGGAAAATATGTTTCTTTTTTAAGTTTTCAAAAAGGAACGTAAATTAGGCAAACTTGTGATATTTATTGTAATTTAAAACTTGAAATAAGAGAGAAACCACATAAGCACATTAAAAAACAAGGAGTAACAAGTATATACACGTACAGATCAAAAGGCAATGCAACATGAAAAAAAAAATGGTTTTATATAAAACGGTTCAAAGTAAACGAGGGCGACTACTCATTATACAGCTTATTACGATTGAATGATAAATTCTCACACCACTCAAGTCTGTACATAAATCTTCTGGAATTTCTTTAACGAGTTTCAAAAGTGGACAAAAAAAAATACATTCCAGACTTCATCAGACGCGCCCAGCGAAGAACCACATGGCTCGAGAAAGCGCATGCGAAGTCAACGTGCCGTCATCTTGCACTTCAATTTTGCTGAAAATTGGAGTGTCGTGATCCATCGCGCGGTGCAAGGACATCACTGGAAGAGCAAGTTGGTTTCCATCTCTACCTGCGCGGCTACATAGTGAGCGACGACATCGTCCATGACTCGTCCCATGCGCTATTTGCGCTCAACGTCGTCAAAAGGCGGCTGGAGGAACAATTGCCTATTTGCACGCAACTCGTTTATATTTCACACGGTGCTCCAAGCCACATCGAAAATAGGCACCAGATGTATGAATTTAAAAAAAAAAAAGCATGTCGTCGCCAAGTGGATATTCTCCGCATCAGGGCACGGGAAAAAACTCATGTAATGGAGTGGGCGGCGTGCTCAAGCACCAGGCATTCATGTATGACTTGATAACTACAGAATTGTACTCCGTAACGAATGCGCAAAGCTTCGTTGAGGGACTCAGACCGAAAGTCAAAGGGATTGTTTTACTCTCGATCAATCCCCAAAGAAAAGATCACGCGCTTCTGCAGGAGCTCAAGAAAAAGAGTGGGAGAAGGTAAACCCACCAAGAGGCATCCGATCCTCACACGTCTGGAGGTAGATACTGGAGGAAGGCGCCTTGAACGTTGCCCTAGAAAAGATCTGCGAAAGCACAGAGTAGCTGCATACACGTGTCAAGGCATGCACGTACTGCTTTGTATCCCGAAATTTAGAAAATCATCAGTGAGTGCGTGCCGGCATGTTCAAAACTACAACTGTGAACTCCGTGGCTCCTACACAGTGTGAAAACTGATTCACATTTACATCGAACTAGTAAAAAAAATCTACTGACTTCGAAAAATGTGCCATCTATGTTTTCGTGTTTTTTTACTGGTTCTGCGCGCGCGTCTCTATATTACTGAGGTGCACGAACTGTGCAGTCAACCGTCGGCGATCAGCAAGATGTGAGGATAACAAAACCCGGCGCATATTTCCCGAAGATTTATGTACAAGATTTGAATAATGTGAGAATGTATCATTCGATCGTAATAGGTTGGATAATGAGTAGCCACCCTCGTTTATTTTGAACCGTTCTATATAGAAAGAATTTTTGTCATGTTGCGTTGCCTTTTGATTTGTATATACTTGTAACTCATTGTTTTGTAGCTTATGTGGTTTCTCTCTTATTTCAAGTTTTAAATTACAATAAATATTACAAGTTCGTTTACTTTACGTTTCTTTTTGAAAACGTAAACAAAAATAAAACATAATTTCCAAATCGTAGAGGCGCACAATGCCGGTTTGAGGTTTGTTTGTGAAAGTTTGAGATCAATGTTCTGAAAAACCCCATTTTTGTAAATTTTTATTTTTTAAATACTTTTAGATATAATAGTCGACTACAAGAAAAACAATCGAGAAATGTAATATTTTGATTGTATGTCCTCTATTTCAGCCGCAATCGCGTGAAATGTGTGCTCATTTTAGTCGAATCAGCACACGATTCGCGCGATTGCGGCTCAAATAGAGCACATACAACCAAAATATTACATTTCTAGATTGTTTTATCTTGTAGTCGACTAATATATCTAAAAGAATTTAAAAAATAAAAATGTACAAATATGGGGTTTTTGAGAAAATCGATTTAAAACTTTCAACCTTTGTTATTTCTTACAACGTTTACGTGAAGGTATCAGAGCGGCTATTCAACACATCATAATGATAGTGTTATATCCATAATGGACTTGCTTTGGGCTTTCTATAGAGCCAAAGAACGAAAATTTACCTTAAGTACAGACAAAGTAATGGCCTGTCAAAGTTGACCGAAAATCAACCTGAGTGACGAGTTTGACTTTTTTTTAGAAAACAATCAAATTCCTAGAAATATTTGAATACGTCAAGGTATTTTTATAGTACTTATTAAAGAAGGGGGGAAAGTTAAAAGGGTGTAGGAAAAACACTAGCGCCAGTAGAAGGTGTCAAACACGCGACCTGCGACGGCGGGCAAAAACACTAGTTTCTGCCACAGCGGCTTCTACGCTTCGTAACTCGAGAACAAAAAAAAAAAAGAAAAAATTGGGGAACATGCGGTTTGCGCCTTCCTTCATTTAAGAAATTCCCCCAAAACAAACTTTTTTTTTTTTTCGTCAAAATTAAAAATTAGACCCTTTCAGCCTGCCCGATTTTAGATGAAAACACCCAGCTATACTTCGTTTCACCTTATCTTGTACCGCAGCGAAGGCTAGAAGCGCGAGCTCATAGCGTTGGCAGCTGCCCTTGGTGCACGAGAGCGTGTTCCGCCAAGATGTGCTTTAGAGCAAGGAGCTCGCGCTTGTAGCCTTTCCTGCGGTACAACACAAGCTGAAACAGAGTATAGAAGTGTCTCTACAACGTCAACAGCGATCACACGCCACGCGACGCAATGGTGAAAACGCAGAGAGCCTGGCCGCTTCTGCCCACATAGCTTCTGCGCATGCGCGGCCCTCCTGCCGTCTTGGTAAACAGAGCCGCGCCTCGTGTTAACCGTGTTGGACGTGCGTAGCCAAAGGCAAGAAGACGTACAAACACAGAGACGTTTCCTAAACGGGGGTCCAAACAGGATACTTCATAAATCGTGAGGCGACACAAGTAACACAACTACGTCGTATGACGTGCGGCAAACCGCTTTTGTCCAAGTTTTGTTGTTTGTTTTTTGTCGGCGGAAATAGTGTTTTACGTCAAAGTTTGCTTGTGTTCCTCACGGGGGATTTGACCATACTCATCACGTAGGTCCGGACAGTCACTCACACGCTCTGTTGGCTGTCGATCCGCCGCTCAAGGCCTCCGCTGCTGCTCAAGTCCCTAAAAAAAGAAAGGGAAGGATAAGAGGGCGCGGCAGAACAGATAAACAGGCGGAGGGCGCAGCATCAGCAAGTGGCGTGTGACGTCAAGTCTGAAAAACACCGAGGTCACCGAAAAGCGGAGGAGGCGAGGAGGAAAGTCGTGATGTTTGACTGGTGGCATCCAAACTAGAGCACTGCACGGGACCGGGCCAGCCCGCAGGCCGAGCTCGGGCCGGGCAGCACGAATTTTCTCGCGCTCGAGCCGGGCTCAAGCTTGAACAAAAAAAAAAATTTCGGGCCGGGGCTGGGCAGTCGTGTGCCGCAAGTTCTAAATTGTTGATAACAAAAAGTGAAAGCCGTTTACGACTCCCTGGCAGCCCTTGAGGAGGAGGAGAGAAGGGTACTGGGGGGGGGGGGGGGGGGGGTCACGTGACCTCACGGTTACGCCGACGCCGACGCCGCTCAAGCCGGAAACGGGCGCCTAAGAGTAGCGCTCTAAAAGTGTGCTCATTGATCTTCTAGGTTCAAAGAAAACAAACAAGCGAAATGCAAAATCACTATGGCGCCGTTCAAAAAAAAAAAGATCGAAAAAACGTCTTCTACAGAGTGTCATAAAAAACTTTACAGGGTTCTTTTCGCCAGAAAAATAAACTAGGCATCGCAGAACACTGATTCTCCTCCCAAAGTTAGCGCTAGAGGTCACAACCAGATGCCAAAGTTTCAGCCCGATCCGCTAACTTAATCAAAAGTTATAAGTGATTTTCTGAAAATTTCAATGGGAAATGGAGCCCATTTTTGCCCGTTTTCGGTTTCTGGTGCCATAGAGCCCCATGCATTCGAAAACTCCGTCGACCGCCATTTTCCCATTGAAATTTTCAGAAAATCACTTTTAACTTTTGGGCGGAAAATGAGCGTTCGACAATGCCTAGTTTATTTTTGAGGTAAAAAGAGAACCCTGTAATTTTTTTTTTTTTGCGACACCCTGTATTTTGGAAGCCTTCACGTGGATAAAAGGAAACGTATTGATTCCAGCAGTATAGTGGGAATGTACGGTCAGAAAAAAAAAACGAGGGCACTCCAGTCGCAGGGTACAACATGAGAGACTTTTACCTCTGCTTTTCAAACTAAAAACAAACGTGAGTTTGATTTTCCATTTTGCTATGCCACCAAAGATAATCTAATTACCATAGATAACTTTATGCTTATACAGCCTTTTGAAGGTGCGCTGGCGTGATTGTGATTGTTTCTTCACAAAAACAAAAACTGGGACTCCAATCTACGCTGTAAAAGTGGTTGGTCAGCGAAGCTGTGGTATCACCTACAACGATTGCCCACTGCACTAAACGAAATGCCACCGCCGGTCGTATTGCCGTTTCTTTTCCCTTTGCCGCTCCTAGCATTCACGCTGCTCCTCGGGATTCCTAACTATGCGTGGCCTACTAATCGCGGTGCTGCAGCAACAATGAAATCAGCTGCTATACTCCGTTTCATCTTGAGTTGAAGCGCAGCGGATGTTACGAGCCATCGGAGCCAATCGGAGGTCGTGAGTGTTACGTGACCTTAGAGAGGGGGCACAGCGAAGAGCGGAAAGCGTATCATGGGCCACGTCCAAAGAACGGGATTGGCTAAGATAGCTCGTATACCATCCGCTGCGTCCGGAAGTAAGGTAAAACGGGGTATAGGCGGTTTCTTCTTTTATATATGAAAGGCTAGTGACGTCACTACCCACGTCGCAAGCTGCCGTCGAAGCGGCAGCAGGCACCGTTATCATCCATTTTGCGGTTCGCACTACACACGAGGACTTCGAATGACGCCAACCCCTTTCGAAGCAGCTGCAAACCTAATCTTTACCGGAACGCGTGGGAGGGTGTTCCTATTGGTCACACGCGCCTTATTATGCATCAGATGGTTTTGATGTTTGCTTTGTGGATTTCTTTATTGAAACGGATACTGAGCTGGATGCTGCATGCCTGATTTCAAAGGAGATATGCTGCTTTGCCTTCAATTTTTCGCCGGGAGTTTTAGAGCGCAGCTCTAAAGGCTGAACTCCATGGAGCGAATTATGCGACGAATAACTGACGAACCTCGCACGACGGCACGCTCGCTTTGCGCGCCACGTAGCAGACTCTGTGCTGACGCCACGCGCAGGGCAAAAGCCACCGGGCAAAACTTTGTCCGTCAAGGCTCGCTAGAGCCTTGACCGCATCATCTTTGAACGGCTTGGGGAAACCAAAGTTGCAAAGGTCTTCCGGTATGTAGATGATTTTCTGATTTTGTTGGATGCCGATGCCTTGTCCTTTCTTTCGTCAATGACTGAAGTTTTGGGCATTTTTAGTGATTGCCTTTCGCCTCTTGTTCTGACTCATGAGGTGCCCCAGGAAGGATGCATCCGATTCTTGGATTTGAAGTTAACTATCTGTCCAGGTCATGTTTGTTGGAGCTATGAACCCCGTGCTGGAAAGCCACTGTTGCCATTCGAGTCCGCTCACTCAAAAATTGTCAAGCGGGCGATTGCGAGGACTTGCTATGCACATGCGCTGCGAAGATCTTGTTATCATAAAATTAAACATAGCTTTGACAGACAAACTGAACGCCTCGCAGATGCTGGTTTTCCCTCCCACGTCTTAACAACGGTCGCCGAGTCTTTGCTGAAAGATATCAAGAGCAGGCCTATGACAAGTGAAGAAGAGGCCAACAACAGAAAGGGAAGGGAAAAAAGAAAGTTTGTGGTCATTCCCTACCTACACGGCTTGTCGCACAACCTAAAACGCATTGCGGGCAGGTGTGACGTCGACGTTTTATTCTCTGCTCCGGATAAGTTGTCCAGATTGTGCAGAGCTGTTAACCCTTCTCCGAGGGCGGCCACGGCTTGCAGTACGAGGCATCGAGATCGCTTCGTCTCGTGTTCTGAGGGGGTGGTTTATTCTCTCCCTCTGACGTGTGGCAAGCGCTACGTTGGCCAGACGGGCCGCTGTCTCAATGACAGGTTAAGAGAGCACGCTTACAGTGTCTCCACAACCGTGTCTGGTCATCTGGGCATTCATTGCCGCGACTGTGGTTGCCTACCCGACTTCCAACGGTGTGAGATTGTTAAGCGTCATAGGAACCAGCTTACTCGGGAAATTCTAGAGGCTGTTGAGATAGCGAGGTTGGGTGCAGCATGTGTAAGCAGTCCTTCTGTGGCCCTATCTGGCAAAGAGATGAATTTTCTGGTTCCCTGACCTGCTCGTTTTTGACACGTACTCTGTACGGCTGTGTCATGGCACTTTTTTCATTTTTTTCTTTTTTTTTTCATTTTTTATTGTTTTATTCTTTTATTTTTATTGGTGATGTATCACATGGGCTGAATTGTTTCTTCTCTTTTGTTCGCGACTCCGCAAATATATATTGCGATTTTGCGTTCAATAAACACAGTTGTAAGTCAGCGCTACGTCCGTGTCACTTCTTTGTCTGGTCCTCGTCTTTTCGCGCTGTTTTTAATTTCGAAGTATGTACCAACTCGCCCAAGCCTCAACTTTAGCATCCCTGATAAAGTTGTAGCTTCTTTGGCCAAAGTTGAGCTTGTTCACTTCTTCCAGTATTGTGGCATGTCTGACGTTATCAAAGGCTCCCTGCATGTCTAGGCTGAGAATAGCCGAGCATCCCTTGACGTCTACGATCTCCTTCTTGATTAGGAGCATAGCGTCGTGGGTGCCCAGCTTATTCCTGAAGCCAATCATGGGAGTCGGGTACAGATTGTTGCTTTCCATGTATCTCTGCCAGCGGTTGAGTAGGACGTGCTCCAGCACCTTCCCCACACACGAGGTGAGGGAGATGGGTCTGAGGTTCCTAATGTCGGGTGGTTTGCCTGGCTTCGGTATCAGGATGACTTTGGCGGTCTTCCAGTCTGTCGGTAGGGATCCTGTTTCCCATGCTTTATTGAAGATGTTAGTGAGTGCCTCTATGGCCCCGTCTTCTAGGTTCTTGAGCGCCTTGTTGCTGATGCCATCCGGGCCTGCCGCAGATTTTCCTTTGACCTTGGCGAGGGCGGCCTTGACCTTCCATCTCTCGATGTTCTTGTCGAGATCCCCATTGGGGGTGCCCGTGTATTCAGGGTGAGTTTCCGCAGGTGTGTTTGGAAGATACTTATCCAGGAGGATTCGCTCTGTGGCTTCTTCCCCTATGTCTCTAAAGGAGCGGGCTATTATTTCATTGAGTCTGCCGTGCTGGTGCGTCTTTGTGTTCTCGCTGTCTAGGAGGTGTCTGAGAAGATTCCAAGTTGACCCCTTATGCATCTGCGCGTCAGCTTGGTTGCAGATGTCCTCCCATCTTTGCGCTCTTAGTTGTCTGCAGTGGTCTTCTATCTTGCGATTGAGTTCCGCTACCCTCTTTCTTAGCCTTCTGTTGAGGCGCTGCCTTCTCCATCTGGCGGTTATGGATTGCTTGGCCTCTATCAGGCGCGCTAGGCGACTGTCCATTTCCATGTCAATGTCCTCGTCTGTCGAGATCGTCCTTGTGGCCATGTCACTAGCTTGCCTGATGGACTGGGTCCAGGCTTCTAGGGAGGCTACACTCGCGTCCGGATTGTGTTCCCGAAATCGATTCCAGTCTACATAGGTGAATTGTCTGGGCGCCTTTCTCCTGCCTTGAAGGGGGACTGTGACTTCCACCACTTTGTGGTCGCTGCCATAGTCCTCCCCGGTATTGCGCATGGGTGGACCGTCTGGCGGGAAGGGTGTGTTGCGTAGGGTCTGTAATGAGGTGGAGATCCAACTCTGCGGCATCTTGAAGGAGATTTCTTGCTTTGAGCGTTGTGCGCTCGTGGCCAAAGTCCATGTGCGGAGCGTTAAAGTCCCCTGCGATGACCAAGGATCTTCCCTGCGCCTTCTGACAGACTGTGTAGAGGAGTTGGTGGAAGCGTTGCTTGTTTTGCCTGGGGTTGCTGTATACGTTGGTCATAAATATGCTTTCCTTTCCCATGATGACTTCAACTGTCTGTGTCTCTATCGGGCTGTTCAGAGGCAGTTCGGTGGTCAGGGCTGTGATGCGCTTCTTGACCAGTGTAGCAGTCCCTCGTGAGATCCTGCCGTTAGAGATCGTTGATGACACGGTCTTGTACCCCTGGACTGAGGGTGCTGTAGTGGTGTTGGTTTCCTGTAGCATGATGACGTCTGGTGTATCCGGTCCCTTAAGTTGAAGGAAGTGCTGCAACGTCGCCAGCTTGCTTTGGAGTCCGTTGCAGTTCCATACCCATGCTGTTAGTTTGTCCTGCATTGTGAGAGCTGTTGCAATGCGGCCGTGATTTGGTTGTTTATCCGCTCGTTGAGTAGAGCGAGCTGCCTGTTAAGCTGTTCCTGGAGTTGCTCGTCGTTTCTTTGCTGGAGTTTCTGAAGGAGGGCATCCTCGTCTACCACAGGGAGTCTGGGAATCTTTCTCCTGACCGGGGCTGGTTCTGCCGTTGGGGAGGGTTGGTCGGAGGGATTGGGGGTCCTTGTGACGTCCTGTTGTTGGAGTGGTATGTCCTTGAGGCCTTTCATGAGGTCGTCTATTCTTTTCATGAGGTGCTTCTCTGTTTCTTCGTGGCGCCTCTTGTCCTCGTCCATCTTCCTGAGAAGTCGGTCAATGGCTCGGTCCTTGTCTTTGACTGTTCTTCTAAGGTCTTCCAGCTCCGATGTTTCGGTTGGTTGGGACTTTGATTTCTTCCCAGACGCCGTCTCGGCCCAGGTTACGTTTCTGTCGGGGCTTGGGTCACGGACTCTCCCTCTGCTTCTCGATCTCGAGCGCGAGTTGCTCCGGGGTCGGCCAGGTCGGCTTCCCGATGTGGACCTGCTCCTCGATCTTCCCGTCGAGCTGCCTCTCTTCGACCGGCGGCTGGGGCGATCGAGTTCGGGGAAGTTGACTTGGTTCTTCTCCGGCGCTGGCTCCTTGTCCGGTAGCTGTTGTTTTTCCCACTTGCGCTTAGTGATTATATAGGGCGTCTTATGCCTATTGCGACATGTCTTGTCTCCTGTCGGGTGAGGCCCCCCGCAGAGCTTGCACTCGGGCGAGCACTGATGTTCTTCCCTGCCCAGCTTCCCGCAGCTGGGGCATTTCGAAGGTGTAGGGGTTGGGCATACGTCAGCTCTATGCCCAACTTCACCGCAGTTCCAGCATGTGTCGTAGGTCTTCCAATATAGTGAGCATTTGATCATGAATCCCCAGAAGCACACCGTGTAGGGGACCTTGTCTCCTTCGAACAAGATGGCGACGGCTCTGGAGTTTCCGATTCTTTTGACTCCTCTGGCCATAGGATTGCGGAGCCCGATGATCGCTTCTCCCAGGTCCTCTTGTGTATACTTAGGATTTATGTTCTTTATGACGCCCTTGCACGAGTTATGCGGGGCTGCCGCATACGCGCTGACGTCATGATTCTTGCCGTTGATGGCGAGTGACGTGATCCTGCCGTAGGCCTTGGCCCTGTCCACGTTGCTCGTCCCTATAATTAGTATGTTTTGCTCGCCGTTGACGCAAAAGCTATCCGCCATTACGGACCCTCTCGGCATGCCCGTTGCTTGCGCCGCGGCGTTGGCTAGGTCTCCTGGACACTCTCGTCTTAGATTTATACCCCCACGGATCCGGAGGATCATTTTGATATCTTCCTTAGGTAGCGGCATGCGCAACCTAGCTGAGGTCTTGATCTTTTTCGCCATGCGTCGCATAACGTGCTTGTTCGGCTTAGCTATTCTCGGCTCTTCAGGCTTGCTAAAACCGACGAAATTCCACCCCAAAGTGTCTCTGGGGTCGAGATCCAAGCCGGTAACGGTAACCGCGGTGTTTCCGGAGTGCGTACTCACTTCTAGCGACGAGTCCTGGGCAGGGCTGGCCATCCCGACGGCGTGGTCGGGCGTTAGGCTTAGCAGCCCTCCGCCGCTTCGGGGGAGAAAAGTCCCTCTAAATCGCGGAAATTCAGGTCCTTGATCACAATCTTGGTATCCACGGACGTCGGACGACGGGATCTATCGAACGACACCACTTTTATAGTAATCCGATGCGATTAGTAGCTTCAAATTAGCGGAAAAGCCGGTGCGCTCGAAAAACGTGGCCTCTCCCTCCGGCCGCCACTCGCTAACCTAAACGAGGGTGAAAGTTCCAGACATTTCTGATTTCACTTCTCGGTCCCCAGAAACAAAAATTCAATTCTCATACCAAAAACAAATTGATAAAATACAATGTTCCTTCCATTGAGCCTTTGTGCAGGTGAAGTCCTAAAGCGGCGAGCTTTGGTCCGGTGATTGCCCAGAGGAGTCGGCACATTCACCTTTATCGCGACGATTAGTTTCGCATGGTTTGGCCACCAAAGCGATTCCTGTCGCAGTGAACCGTGTGTTAAGCAACAAGTAGGTAATTTTAATAATTGATACAATACTTTTTTTTAGGATTCGCTTCCGTCGTTTCCGCTCTGCCTTTTTCGGTCACGTGGCATGCAGCAATCGCACCGATACGCGACCAGGTACCATACCAGGGCTGCGATCGGATTTCAACTGGTTGTAACTCTGTCGCCGAGCCGCTGCGACAGTGCGACCGCGATTTATTCATATGCGCACATTACAAGTGCACATACGACCACAGGATCAGGAGGTCAGCCCCTCGCTCGGTCTTCCCGAATGCCATTATGCTAGAGTCGCGAGTGAACATATTCACGTAGAACCCGACTTTTATAATTTTGAACGACCCGGGCACGATTCCCTATTGAGCGTTTGCTAATTCTGAGAGCTTCATTTGTCATCTTCTCTTTTGTTTTGGAAAGAGGGTATCATTGTTGACTCCCACTGTCCCCGGCTATCTAGACACCCTAATCAACTCTTTTCGACAGTTCGACGAATGGGCACTTTCCCCTCATCTCCGTTCTGCGAATTGGCCTAGGGCTAGAAACAAGAACGACAGACTTGGTAGAGGGCTGGCACAACGGGCTGCACAGTCGTTTTGGCGGCCGCCATCCTGATCTTGCGGAGTAAGTTTAGTTTCTGCAAGTATCGCAGCACGCAGCGCAAAACCGCTTCCAGGCTTTGTTGTTGGACCTTCTGGCTGTAGACAAACCGACCACCAGCGCCGTTGTCAACAGGAACCATCTGCTGCACGCCGAGATGGACGCGTTCGCGTCCTTTATCAGAAGTCAAGCTCCCACGTAACGAGACGTCATCAACTACCTCAACAGGATCGCGAGCTTCGGAGTGCTTCCAGAAACCAGTTAAATTACATGGGCTTCTGAGAACCACTATGCATGTCCCATGCAAAACAATTGCGTACTGCGTGATATCAGTATTCTCGCTCTAGTATATGCCATACGAACCTACTGGCACGGAACGCGTGCTTGCGTAAACTACTGGCAACTGCAGTGTACAGAAAGTAGTTGTCTGTTCCAAACATAAACGAACAAAAAGAAAAATGTACTAAATTCACACAATTGTTCTGCATTTACTCATGGGTTGTCGGGTCCCACCCCCATGCATTTATAAACGCGTTAGATGTAAATTTATTTCAATTTTTTTTATTAGTGGGAAATTACGCTTGTGCAAACTGCTGAAACCAGAACACGCAGACACCACATCCCTATTTTACTATATATTTCAAATTGGCTGATTTATATCATCGAAACATTCAAAACATTTGAAATGTCAATCTCAAAGGAGCGCGTGGCGTCGTACAATCAACGCCTTTAACCGACGGGTACGTAGCTGCGCATCGGCACTCAGCTAACTAACCATTATGCCTTCATATATAGATGAAATTATAAAATTTGTGTCTGCTCTGGGTTTCTCTGTCGGCTCGTCAACGTCGGCTTTAGTGGCACGACATTTTAGTATGACGAAAATACAGCAATGTCTGCAGGAACGCGATTAAATATACACACAAGTCTGTATAATTAACAAGACAAATTATTCTAGCACGTGACAGGCCAGACGGAATGTCCAACGTGCCTGAATGTCCAACGAGACGCAAGATCCAATCGAGACGGAATGTACAACGAGCCTGAATGTCCATCGAGACGAAAGATCCAACCGAGACGGAATGTCCAACGAGCCTGAATGTCCAACGAGACGGAAGGTCCAACCGAGACGGAATGTCCAACGTGCCTGAATGTCCAACGTGCCTGAATATCCATTATTGGATCTTCCGTCTCGTTGGACATTCAGGCTCGTTGGACATTCCGTCTCGTAATCGTGTGGTGTGACATGCGTTTGGACCCGGTGACGCGCTTTGGGGACCGCGGATGTATCACAGTGAAAAGGCAGAGAGCTGACGAAGGGAAGGAGGTACGAAATAGTCCGCTGTGTTTTCAAATTTTCGTACCGAAAGTCAGGCTTGTGACTTTCTACCTTTTTTCTTACGACCCACTGAACGATGTGCTATTCGTAAAATCCCAATCTAAATTGATTGATTCCAGCCCAAAATTCGTTTCACGGGCCCTTTATCACAACACAAATATAACAACACAGACGTTTCGCCACCTATCCGGATGGCACCATCAGTATGCACTGGCCCCGGTGGTGGGGAGAGCCAAAACCAGTCCACTCTAATCAAACAGGTCCCCGTAAATGTCCGGTAGGGGGCCACGGTTTATGTTGCACGCCTTGGGGTCATGGCGGATAAACCACGATTCCACGAGCTTCCTCGGGCCCCAACGCTGCTCACGAACCAAGGTCGACGCATTGTCAAAGTCAAACGTATGCCCAGTCGTCCAGCTGTGGTCGACGAGCTTGGATTTACTTCTCGTGGCGTGTGTGGCCTTCACCACATCCCTTCTGCGCCGGGTCCTTCTCCGTCTGCCGGTTTCTCCAATGTACATACGTGGCGTCGCAGTCAGCAGAGTTCACCTTGTTAACCACACCTGTCTGAGCGTTGGCGGGAGTAATGTCTTTCGGCTTAGAAAACGCGTTCGCCAAAGTGTACACAGGCTTGAACACAGTCCAGATGTCCAAAGGGGTCAACGATCTTCTAATCAAGTAAGAGGTTCCCCGGACATAAGGAATACTCTCTACCGACTTCCGTTCGCCTCAAGTGCAACACTGCAGAGGGGACACTGGAGGCGAAACGCTGTCGGTAGTGTGTATTCCCTATGTCCGGGGAACCTCTGACTCGATTAGAAGAGCTTTTATCCCTTTGGACATCCGGATTGTGTTCAAGCCTGTGTACACTTTGGCGAACGCGTTTTCTGAGCCGAAATACATCAGCGAGTTTTAGTAGACCGTGTTTCCCCCTCCGCTAAGCCCCTCCGCTACCCGGAACTCTACATTCAAGGCCATCGGCACGCAGGCGCAGTGGCGGTTTTTTCGTAGCGGTGGGTTAGCGGAGGGGGAAACACGGCCTACTAAAACTTCCTATTACCCCCGCTAACGCTCATACAGGTGTGGTTTACAAGGTGAGCACTGTTGACTGCGACGTCACGTACATTGTAGAAACCGGCAGACGGAGAAGGACCCGGCACAGAAGGGATGCGGTGAAGGCCACGAACGCCACGAGAAGTAAATCCGAGCTCGTCAACCACAGCTGGGCGACTGGGCATGCGTTTGACTTTGACAATGCGTCGACCTTGACTCGTGAGCAGCGTTGGGGCCCGAGGAAGCTCATGGAATCGTGGTTTATCCACCATGACCCCAAGGCATGCAACATAAATCGTGGCCCCCTACCGGACATTTACGGGGACCTGTTCGATTATAGTGGACTGGTTATGCCCCCCCCCCCCCCCCAAACCGGGGCCAGTGCATACTGATGATGCCACCCGGATAGGTGGCGAAACGTCTTTGTTGTTGTTATATTTGTGTTGTGTTAAGCCAGAGTAAACGTATTTCATTATCACTACCCCTGGCTTTTGGAACATATTTGCAATTTCGTATAGTAGTCTGGATGATGCTCACTCTGATGCCTGAGACAGCTGCGACTGTGACATCTCCGTTGATTGCGCTGCAAGGGAAAACGAGCGTCATTTCTTTTTTTCTCTCCGATCGCGGTGGAACGCTGATTACGACCCATTTGGGCTGTTCACAATAAAATTGAGAGAAACGCTCACACTCGTCCATGGCATCAAATGGCCCCGCTGAGCCCTGTAGTCCGTCCCTTCTTCTACCTTCTCTTCAATCGCTTTCTTTCATTTTTTATATACCTTTATATTGGTATATTTATTTCAGCTCAGGAGAGCCGCGGCACCGAAGAAAGGCAAACCGCCAATACTTCGAAAGCCTGCGGCGCCGCTTCTAATGATGATGAAATAGTATTGTACAATTGAATCGTGTGGATGATGACGATGATGATGGAATGGCGAAGAAGGTGAAGAGCGTCAGGCCAGGGGCCCTATGTTGCACGTTTTGGACTCCCACGTGACGACTATGGAGAAGGAAGTGACGTCGACGACACAGCAAACGCAGATTGGATGTTGACAGAAGAAAAGAAAATCAACATCCAATCTGCGTTTGCTGCGTTGTTGACGTCACTTCCTTCTCCATAGTCTCCGTGGGAGTCCAAAACGTGCAACATAAGGCCCATGTACTCCGTTTCCCCTTACGTCCGAGCGCAGCCAAAGCTACGTGCGGCCGGGGCCAATCATATGCCGGGCGACCTCGCTTGCACTTCCCGTATCATTCCGCGAGGCGCCCGCGCCACCCGCGCCACGAAATGGACCGAAAATGTTTCATCTCTTTCGTGGCCTAAAATGAACCATTTCGGTATAATCCCGATATGCATGCATCAGCACCTCTGAAGAGCAGCCGTCGATCGATTGATGCTCTAGTGTAGCATAACAGAGTGTTCTTCACCTCCCCGACGTATAAGGTAAGAGATTTCAATCGCGGGGGCGAACAATTATAGAGCGCAGCTCTTAGGCGCCCGTTTCCGGGTTTCGCGGCGTCGGCGTCGCCGTCGGCGTCGGCGTAACCGCGCCAAATTTAGCGGGGAAAATAGCGTCAAATGATTTGGTGTCACGTCAACAAATTCGGCTTCGCCGCTAGATTGAGCGGGAAAATTTACGTCACGTGACCTCAATAGCAATTCCATTCCCCGCTAAATTTAGCGGGAAAATTTACGTCCCGTGATCTCAACACCAATTCAGTTTCCCCGCTATATTTAGCGGAGAAAATGACGTCACGTGACTTGGTGTCACGTCATCTATGAACAAATTCAGTTTCTCCGCTACATTTATTGGGAAAATTGACCTCAACATTAATTCCATTCCCCGCTAAATTTAGCGGGAAAAATCACGTCACATGACTTGGTGGCACGTCACCTATGAACAAATTCAGTTTCTCCGCCAGATTTACCGGGAAAATTGACGTCACGTGACCTCAAAAGCAATTCAATTCCCCGCTAAATTTAGCGGGCAAATTGACGTCACGTGACCTCAACACCAATTCAGTTTCCCCGCTAAATTTAGTGGGCAAAATGACGTCACATGACTTGGTGTCACGTCGCCTTTAAACGAATTCAGCTGCTCCAATAGATTTAGCGGGAAAATTGACGTCACGTGTCCTCAACAGCAATTACATTCCCGGCTAAATTTAGAGGGGAATTGAATTGCTGTTGAGGTCACGTGGCATCAATTTTCAGGTAAATTTGGCGAGGAAACTGTGGGGGGAGAGGAGGGTGTGGAGGAGGTGGAGGGGAGGGTCCGGAGGAGGAGGGGAGAGGAGGAGGAAAGGAGGACGGGAGTGTAAGGTGAGGAGGGGTATACCCCCTCCCCCCACCGTACCCTCCCCTCCTCCTCCTCAAGAGCTGTGCTCTAATTTCGTGCTAAGAACATTTGTAAACGTCTTTCATTTTTTCTTCGGCGATGAGTAAAGAATATCGGTGTTATTTCTCATATGACAACAGTTGCCTAGCCCCTCCTCAAAAGTTTCAGTGTTCTATGTCGTGCCCCTTGTGTAAACTTTGCCGGTTATCGGTCATGCTGTCCTGATCTGGAAAATTTGCGTTTTGTCCAAATGACGTAGGTTCCCTGTTTAGCCCAGCCAGGCATTTTGAAGGAAGGTATGTATTTACCTTCTCTTAGTGTGGATATGCTAATGAGTGAGAGTGAAAATGCGTGTATATACAAAAAGGGGACACCGGATAGACGAAAGTCGCCTTATCCGGTGGAGGCGTAGAGAGTAGGCGTCGGAATGTGGGGAAAACGACACCTAAGCACTTCTCATGAGTTGTGAATGCGAAAGCATGAATGTCCAATGGAACGCCGCGGAGTTTTGTGGCGCGAGTAATGTTTTCGAGTTGAGGCAGAAGCACCGGCGACGATGTGGATGGTACAGGAGGCGCCATGTTCGTTGGCGGTGAGACGAGCAGAAGCACCGCTGACAATGTGGATGATGAAGGCGGATTGCAAGTTGTTTCGGCGCAGAATTAGCTGCGACTTTCGCGTCGTCCGATGGTGAGCATTTTAAATTAAATACCAATTTCCTTGGTTGCAAAAGGCCAAACATGAGATATCTGGCGGAAATATTTAAAACTCGGAAGCAGTTTTTTTTATTTTTTTTTTATTTGCTATTTTATTTTACGGTGGAACGAAACGGCACATACTAAAGCCCGAGATTGTTTTAGTATGTTTTTATGTACCACATGTTAATTTCTCTGTCTTCAGCCCGTCTTCTTCTTCTTGACCTTAATCAGCTCGCTTCACTTGTCACTCATTCTTGAGTTCATTTACGCGACGAACCACCGACGCGACGGTCACAAAGAGATGAGAATCTTATATTTCTTCAGTGCTGTCACGACCATCCGAGGACCACCCGACGTTCGCTTGTAAGAAATGGCTTATAAGCCGTGGCAATTTTATCAAAACTGAGAAAACATGTGCTAAAAAGTAATAGTTTATAAGATTCAAAGAAGAAAACAAGCAACAATTTCACATCATTTAAAGCAAGAAACAACAGCACAAGTAAATCAGGCAAGGAAAAAGTTGTAATAGTTTGCAGCACGGCATTGAAATACATAGTTACAATCTGCAGCGCATACATGGCCCTGAAGGTATACTTGGCATACCACATCAGGTAAGTTGTCGAAACAAACGAACACCACCCCTTCGATGATGATCTTGTTAGACTTCGGCTCAAGAGCAGTCTCCAATTAAGCAACACCGTCGAAGTTGCTGAAATTGTGAACAGCCCAGTAGGGAGTTGGCATATTCAGGGAGCCTAGTGCGTCGCCATCGATGCCTTGTGGGATCACGGCAGGAGCTTCGCTGTTCACCACTGGTGACAACGGGTCAGTTTCCCGAGCGAGCCACGAACGCTGTGCCACGATGAGCTCTGGTGGACTAGCCTTCCGCCTCCTTTCCTTTCGTTATGCGGGAGGGTCACCTCTCACGTCCTGTGGTACACTTGGCAGCAGAGTCGGCACTGCGTCTGGCGTAAGCGCGGGGTGTCCACGAGGAATCCTCACTTCCTTTCCGCCGATTATGTGGACGTCGTCTCGAAGGAGGAAGCGGGGCTCGAAGTGCAGCGCTTGTTGTTCAAGACGCTTGTCCGATCGTTGCAGATTCTTTTTTTCAAAAATATCTTGTGCCACTGTCCTTTGGTACGCCAAAAAGAGACGCCGTTTTCACGCCTTTCACTCGGATGCAGCCCGTTTGGCAACCAGGTCCGTAGCAAGGGTTCTGTCGCCGATGGCATTTCGGCGCTACCATATGGCACTACCCTTACGAGTTCACCATCCTCAAAATCAGAACACACAAGATTCAAAACATATTTCGATCGAACAAACCGAACGATAAAACCGTGGTCAGCTTACAAACGCGCGCACCGTTCAAAGTAAAAACGAGCTCCCGTTGCCGCCCCAAACTTGGGGCGGCAACGGGAGCTCGTGAGGGCGCGTGTATACACGCGCCCTCACGAGCTCCCGTTGCCGAGCCGCTCCGGTCCCAACACTACCTTACGTATTCTAGTACACTGTACTTTGGGATAAGGGAAACTAGGTGCCGTTTTAGCGCTTCAAACTGGTGACGTCGGCTCGCTCCATGAGACAGTTAAAGCTTTCGCATTATATATATTGGTTATATATATTTGGATAGGCCCGCCTTCTTGACGAAGTCAAGAAGGCTGTCGACACTCTTTTAGAGCCCCCACAAAGATCTTCCTGTCTGGAGGATCTTTGTGGGGGTAACCCAATCTTCGTAGTTTTGTGGTGTGAGTTCGGCGGCAAGTCTTGACATCGCTTCCTGTCATTTTCCCTGTTTTCGCTTGACAGTCCCAGATAAGATGTCTGCAGGTGGCGGGTACATGGCAGACTGTGCAGTTAGGGTCAGGGCCCGGGTCATCTTTCGATGTCGGAGTATAAAAACGCTTTCGTAGAACTGGTGTAATGGCCGTGTTGGTAGCGAGGCGCCGGAGGCACACCCGCTCCCACCGTGAGTATTTTGATGGGAGCCGGTGTTTCTCCGTTGGCGGTAGTGCAGCCACTCGCGACCAGGAGATGGGGGCCGTCCCGCTTCAACGGCCTCTTGCGCGCGGCCCCGAGCGCGGACTAGGCGCGGTGGCCAGCCGGTTCGTGAGGAGGTTGACAACAGCTCGGGCCATGGCAAGAGAGGGTGATGCAAAGTGCAATGATTCTGCAAACCTTTAACATTGTTATATCACAGAGAATGCCCACCAAGAACGACCGCTGGGGAGGAGCTCGGCGTGGCGCCGCTCACGGACAGCCCCACAAGGGGAGCACCTGGGCAGAGCGTGGACGCCACAGCGGATCCCCGGTCAGCCAAGGTGGCCATCCTGGATTCCGGTGGTCCAACTCGCAGGGCACCGAACCCCGGAGGCGGCCATCCCGGAGGAGGCACAGTAGTGGAGCCGATCGGTATCGACCAGGGTGTAAGATAGACAGGTGGGGAAACGGCCCATAGAAGCCTACCGCAGCGCCGTGACCGGATTGTGTACTCGTCTGCTCGCGGGTGCTCCCGATTTGCGACAGATGGCGCTGCGGCGAGAAGAAAAAAATCGGAATCTAATTTACATGGAACTTTATAGGAGAGTGCGCAAAATAAACCGAAAGCACGACAGCCCTCCACTGAAAATCCACGAGAAATCATCTCCGTCAGTTTAGCCGGTCGCCACCAGTCACCCACCCGGAGTGAGAGTTCGAGGTGCTCCACATAGATGGCGCCACAGAAAAAGAGAAAACCGAGGGGGACACCATCCGGTCGCTCATTTGGCTCTTGTTTCCCCACCTGTCTATCTTACACCCTGGTATCGACAGAGTCCCGTACCGCGCATAGAACTTCTTAAACACACAGATGTCTGTGGGCCCGACATGATAAGTATAGAGAACAGGTGGCGGAACTACGACGATTATGCACGCGGACCGTCAAAGAATGACCGATTAAGTAGTTGCGATGTCAAGTAGAGCATGAAATATTACATTGTTCTAATGAACAAAAAATCATAAATTATCAAGGGTGATGCTTATTTGCAAATTGAATTGGTGGGAATCTTGTCAAGGACAAAACCCCAACAGCCAGGCTATGCTAGTTCATCCTGTATAAGAAAATGATCACTTGGGCATGCGCTATTTTAGGCTAGATTCGATCTGAGTACGAAGGTGCATATGGATTAGAGTGTACTCCGCTGTGCATGATTTTTCGCCTGCATCACATTGCTGAGTGTAAACAATGTTGGGTAGAAAAACAAGCGTTGTGATTGCCACTCAGTGTTTCTGTAAAAGGTAGACTGAATGGGCTTGTCATAAAACTTTCATGTTGTTTTGAAAATATTATTCCTTTTAACTAAGTTGCGTCGTATTTTATTTCACAAAGAAATGTAGAGTGTGTTAAAAGGTTCGCCAGCACTCCGGTGGTGGTTAAATAATGCTATATGCCCGTCCTGCCACTATATGAAAATGACTTCGTCGTGTATCTTTACGATCGGTTAAGAAAACATCGAAACGTGAAGAATAAAGTATGTGGGCTATGAAAGGTGTGTCTTTTTATTATTCCCTATGTCGGGCAGCTTTTATTTGGCACCTGTTCTCTGGCTTCTCCCCTTTTCTCAAAGATTTTGAGCGTGCGGGTGATGTTTTTGAACGCAGAGCAAGCATTTTCGCACATATTCTTGAGCAGAAAGAATAAAGAAGTACTTATTCATTTCTACTTTGGTCGTCTGCATGCACAGGGGAGTTACATATCCAGTGTAACTCCGTAGTTCTTGCCGTCTCTCTTGGTTTTTTACATGTCCTTCGTTCGTTTGGCACGTATATCCCCCATGCTGGAAAGCGCCGACGCCGTGTTGGCGCTAACGGTGTCCGACAGTACACATGTACTGTACTGAAGCGATTTTAGAAACCGTTTTTCATGCCACGAATTTAAAATAAAAACGCCGAAACTCATTCATTATTTCGCCTGCGTGATTGAGAAATGTACCAATCTACCTAGTATGTACGAATTATTCGTGATATTTGCTCTTATAATCAAGCGCAGGGAGAAAATGCGATCGCTTTTTCCCATAGAAACGCGTTACCGGAAGTCAATATCCGACTGGTTGCTGTCTGCTTCAATTTTCTACAGCACACTAGCGCCAGTTGAACCCCTAGCGTACATTATAACTATGTACTACCGCACGGTGGCAGCAACATCGGCCAAATAAATACAGGAACCGAGAAGATGGGATGAGGGGGGATCGTAGATGGTCACGTGATCCCTGTTGTCACGTGACTGCGCCCCCGTATCGAAGAGGGTAATCGAGTACACCCTCCAGACATGGCCGGATAAAATGGCGCTTCCTCAAGGAGTCCGCCAGTTCTACGAAGTCGCCGGCGAACTAGCCATACTGGACGGACTGTTGTTCAAGGGCAATCGAGTCGTCATACGAGAAGCCCTATGCTTAGAAATCCTGGAGAAGCTTCACACAGGTCACCAGAGTGTGTCCAAATGCCGCGCCAGGGCACAAGAATCAGTCTGGTAGCCAGGCATTGGGCTCCACATCGACAGCTACGTCCGAAGGTGCCCTGTTCGTAAAGAACACCGTAAACCAGGTCAATCTCCGTTTTTGGCGACTCCACTTCCAAACACTCATGGGAAGTCGTCGGCATGGACATTTTCGTCCTTGAAGGCAGTAACTACTTGATTGCTGTCTATCATACTATTCAAGGTTCTTCGAGCTGGAACCTCTGAGGACAACGACGACCAGGGACATCATCGCCGTCCTCGACCCAATATTTGCACGATATGAAGCGCCGAAAATTCTCCGAACAAACGACGGACCGCAATTTGCCTCACGCGAATTCGCGGTGTTTCTGAAGGAATGGTGAGTGACCCAATCAACGTCAAGCCCGTACTACCTACAGAGCAACGGGGGGCCGAGGGGACAGTCCAAACGGCTAAGCAACTCCTTAGGAAATCGACAGACATCCACAAGGCCTTGCTGGCCGAGTGTGCGACCCAAGGAATCGAAGGTTACGCACCAGCGGAGCTATTCATGGGACGAACACTGTGCACAAACAAAGCCCGAATCTCTCCAACCTCGCTGGGACACTGATGCGGATGTGGCAGATGTCATGTAGCGCACCTCAAGCCACTTGGTGTATGCGTCTACAATGACGAGAAACAATTGCCTCTCCAAAGGACCCGCGAGGTTCAGGTGTATAGTATCCCAGGGCTGAGACGGTTGATCCCACGTTGGCAAGGGTACCTAGTGAGGAAGCGGTCTGGACTCCTGACAGGCAGCACACTTGCCAACTGTCGCTTCAATCTCTTTGTCAACGGCGCGTCGCATTCTTGGGGAGAGAACCTGGGGCACATGTTTCTGGGAACTTAGGATACCGAGCAAGGGTTGATGATCAGTGACAATCACCACATTGCGTCCAGCGATGTATTGGTGGAAACGTATGACTCCAAACACCAGCGCCAACCCCTCTCGGTCCAATTGTGAGTAGTTCCGCTCGGCCTCGCCCAGTGTCCTGGATGCGAACGCGACGGGAGCTTCCCTGCCTCCTTGTTCTACCTAAGCCAGGACTGCTCCCACGCCGTACGGTGAAGCATCACAAGACAAAATAAGTTGCTTTGTGTTATCGTAGTGAGCCAGAGTTGTTTTGTCTTGTACCAGCATCTTGAGGTTCTTGAAAGCAGCGGCGTGCTGTTTCTCTCATTTCCAGGGAACGTTCTTTTCCAGCAGCTTGTATAGACCCATCCCGAAATTACGCCCTCTTCTGGCGGAGTTTGAAAAACTGCACAGCTGCGTGTGCAAAAGACACCATAAAAATTGAAAGCCGATCGCTTATATATAGCTCATTTAAGAACAGTATTATACAAGTAATAGCCTCGCCACATTAATGGTGTCTTTTGCGCACGTCACTGTGAAGGACTTTCAGACCTGCCTGAAGAGGGGGTAGTTTTGGGATGGGTCTATAGTGCACAAGCCACCGTGGCTCTGGTTTCCAAGAATCGATCATAAAATGCAAGCGTTCCAAGAAATGACTGTAGAGTGGCTTTGGAGGTCGGTTCAGGCAACTCCTTGATTGCCCTCAGCTTGTCGTCTGTAGCCTGGATCCCCGCTGAGTTGATTCGGTGTCCCAGGTAGGTGGCTTCGACGACACCGGAACGACACTTGGATTTCTTAGTCGCAGGCCGGCTCCTTGCAGCATCGAAAGTACGGAGTCTAGACGCTAGGCGTGCTCCTTCGGTGTGAAGTCACAAACGATGACATCGTCCAGGTAGGCGCTGACTCCTGGTAACCCAGCCTGCGGTATCCATGCACCGCTGAAAAATTGCCGGTGCTGCTGACACTCCAAAGGGCAAGCGCTTGATCCGATAGAGACCCTTGATGGTGTTTACCGTTAGCACGTCAGCAGCGCTCTCGGTGCCCTTGAGTTGCTGGTAAGCTTGCGCAAGATCTAACGTATACAGAAGATCCTGCCTCCACGGAGCTTTGCCAGTACTTCCTCGTCCTCGTCGCCAGTTGATGAGTACATAATTTAAAACTGAGGAACGGTGTTCTGCACGGCAGGTCTTTCGTCCGATGGCGTCAGGATAGAGTGTACTAGAAAGGACCAGTGGGGCCACCGGAGTGCTATTTCTGTACCTCCGCATGTGGAAGAAAACGGCTGAACCAAGTCACTTCATTCGTAGTGCCCTCTCTGGCGCTACGAGCGAAGTGGTTCGGATTAGCCGTTTTTTGTGAAAAACGCGTTTTGTTCCAACGCCAAGCTCGACCGGCACACTGGTTCGAGTCATAGAAACAATAGAACGCCGGCGCCATGCGACATCAGGACGACGCCTTGACGTTAACGTCGTCATCGACGTTGACAACGCGCGTTACACGGCATCAAGACTGCGTTCTGATGTCATATCCCGTTGACAACGACGACGATGTCAACGTTGACGTTGGTGACGACGACGACAACGTCACGGGACGTCAAGATGACGGTGTCCTCGTCAATACTACGTCATGAGGACGCTTAGTGTCAGGTCGTCGACGTCACTGTCGACATGACGCAACTCGACGTCACGAAGACGTCCCGACAACTTCACGATATCGACGTCATCGTCGACGACGTTACACGACGTCAAGACTTTGTCGTGACTGCGCGTCGACGTCGATTCCGGCGAAGGCGACGGCGTTACATGCCGTCATGGCTTCGTCGTGACGTCGTTGTGACGTCAACGATGACGTCAGGACGACGTTAACGTGACGTCATAGCGATGTTTGACGTTGCGTGGGGCGTCAACGTCAACGTCGGCATTGTTCGAGGCGGGGTTTAGGCCGCACGTCCTGAGGCTTCCTGGCTCGTGACGACGACCATTCCCCGAAGTGAAGAACCAAGGGGTCCAGTGGAGGTGGGAGAATTGGTAACGTAACGAACGGTTTAATTACATGGTAGCGATACAGTCGTCAAATCCGAGAGAACCCCTGAGCAGCCTCACGCCCCGCCTTATATAGGGGTCCGTTTTCTCCCTCACTCTCCGCCAGGGCAGCAGGTGCGACCGCCAAGTGCGTTGCAGCAAAGCCCGCCGCGTCGTAGCCAGAAGTGCGTCGTAGCCATGGTTCTCCGCAGTTAGGCCAGGCCTCTCTCCCCTTCCGGAGCGCACGAACCCACACGCACACACACACACGTCCCGTTGACGTCACGAACGCGTTGAGACTCGTTTTGGGCAGGCATCGACAGGTGGGCGACAGTCCAGAACACGTCGGGACTCGTTTCGGGACTCGTTTCCGCAGCGTTGAAACTCAGAAAAGGTTGCCGAAGGTTCCATTCCTAACAGCCCCTCCGGGGCCAGGGAAACCTCGAATGGCCGGTGGTACAATCGCTGGCCTGAAGAGGTGGGCTTGGGCCACCTCTTCAGAGGTGGCCAAAGCCCGCCTCTGAAGCCCGCCTCGCGCGCCACGTCCGTCCTCGACGTGGCGCGCGACGTCATGACCACGTTACAACGGCGACTTGATGTCGCGTCACAGCGTCGTCCGCAACGCGACGCGATGTCACGACCGCCTCACAACAAAACGGCGACTTGATGTCGCGTAACGGCGTTGTCTTCAGCGCCACGTCACGACCGCGTTACAACTGCGACTTAATGTCGCGAAACGGCGTCGTCTTCGACGCGACACATGTCACGACGGCCTTATGACAGCATCTTGGCGTCGTCGTAACGCCGCGTCGTCGTGTCGGGGTGCTTTGACGTTACCTCTGACGTCAAAATCATAAAAAATACAATATATATTGCCCATACGGCCTTGACCTGTGTCTTTGCTCAATCGCGGCGAAGGTGGCGCTATGATCGAAGTAGCTTTAAAATGGCTTGGTTCCATCTGATCGCTTTCCACATTTTGAGGTGCAACTGAAAGCATGAGCGGAGCCTGTATACGGCTCTGCTGTAGCCCGTCCCACTCGTACTTTCTAGTTCACTCTAGTCAGGAACCCTCGCTCGAGCACACTGCTCGTGAACGTGCGCGCTCACTCCCCGCGACCGTTGCGTCATACATAAGACACCACCGACTTTCGCTCCAGAAATGCCTTATACAAGAGGAAGATGCGCCAACACTATGAGGAGCGCCGCAGGACACGTGAGCTCAACTCGACACTTTTCCACCTGGAACTGCGGTCAGAATTTTGAAGGGAGCAGCGTCTTATGGCCACATTCAAGGGCCAGCGCCTCAACCCCGTTCCTACGTGGTGCAGACGACAACCGGCACTACACGGCCAACAGGAAGGGCACCTGCAACCGGCCGTGGCACCTATACTGTAACAAGGAGTGGACGTGCAAGTCGCCAACCTGACCGCTTTGGGGAAGTGTGAGTGTTGTTCTTCCAAAGTGGGGGAGATGTCGGGAGATATAGGAGGTATTCACTGGCCGCCATATTTGAGGTCACTGTTTAGAGCGCATGCTCAGAACGAGCTCGCATTAATAGGCTGCCAAGACCGGCAATCTTGGTGGTGCGGAATGCACGTGTCGAAAGAACTGTGGAAGCTCGCCGTCAGCACGCGCTCCGCAGCCGAGCACACAGCTATGGCCGCCAGTGAATATACTCCCTATTGTGCCCAACGTGACCGCAGATCTCTCTGGCGATTGGTGCACGTGACATGTCACGTGCGAGACGGATGGTTGAGTGCAGAAGGCCGTCCGGTAGGTTTTATCAGATCGAAGGCTAGCTACAGTCACGTGATGTGGTCATGTTGGGCTGATAAGTGAGGGGAGTAAGGAGGAAAATGAGAAAGAGGCGAGAAGTCAAGGGAGCGTGGCTTGTGGAGGCTACGCGGCTGACGTCATGCCCTCTCCTACCCTTCTATCCTCCTTGCCCTGAACTCTGCCCGCCGCTTCCGCGCGCGGACCCTCTCTCATTCAGGTCGCGACCAGACACGGCACGACTCACACTTACCTGCATTGCTATGCTAGAATAAACCTACGCAGTTCAATCAATCTTATCTCGACACCGACAAGGAGAGCGTTGTGTTGAAGCGAGCAAGTAAGCAGATAAAAAGAACGCCCGTGCACACTGCGCGGTTCTCGCTGGTGTTAAAGGGACCATGAAACGATTCTGAAATCGAATTTCATCCACCGGACGCCGTAAAAGGTGTGAAAAGAAACACAAAAACACAAAAATAGGAAGCCAAAAAAAAATTCTTTGCTATAGAACTTTTAAAAGAAAACTGGACTCTTTTGCGCCTTTTTTCCTTCGAAAGCTCTCTTACTTCACTGCTATGCATCCGCGGAACTGCAGCACGTCAGCCGAATCCACGTCGCCTATTGGGTAAGCGCCTACCTCATCAGCACCGCGATCATAAACAATAAATAGCCGGCAAATGTTTCCTAAAAGTTTTGTTAAATAATATTCAGATCCGCATTTTGTACCATAATTAGAGATGTGTGGCGAAAATTGCAAAATTTTATAATGCTTAGAGTTCCTGTATAGGCTCCCTACGGGAGCCAGAGTTGCGCGTTCACGCATGGCATGTGGATCCAGCTCATCACGTGACTGAATTCGGCGAATAGCAGCGCCGCGCGTTCGAGGCGCGCGGCGGGCTCAAAAGCCTGGGAACGTACGCCGGGGCGCGTGCAACGTCTACTTTGCTGCACGACACTTGATACGGCTCCTCACGTGATCGGATCTCGGCGAATAGCGGCAAGGGCGGCACGCGGCATGTGGAATCAAACGCGCAACTCTGGCTCCCGTAGGGAGCCTATAGGGTCTATTCACTTGCTGAGTCATCCCCCACAAACATGGCCGCCGAGCGATAAAGCGGAACTTTTATTCGTGAGCTTGGTGAAAAATAAAAGAAGGCAAAGCAAACTCGCCTATCGGCAAACCGCTATGGCCTTCGGCGGCCATGCTTGTGTGTAGTGACTCGACATTAAAAGGCGGTCTGACGTCATGTGAATAGACTCTATACAGGAACTCTAATAATGCTGAGAGCCAAGCGCCATCTATCGTGTGGTAAACGAAGCTGAGAGCCAGCTCCGGAGGAACTCCATGGGACGAATATGTTGCGAATAACCGACGAATTTTGCCCGGCGGCTTTTGCTCTGCGCGTGGAATCAGCACAGTGCCTGCTACGTCGCGCGCAAAGCGAGCGTGCCGTCGGGCGGCGTTCGCCAGTTATTCGTCACATATTTCGTTCCATGGAGTTCAGCCTTTACGCACTTTTTACGATCAAATCAGCATGGCCGACAGCGTCGCTTGGTCGCGAAGACCAACGAACGTTTATTTTTCTACGTGTTCTTCTCGCGCGTCCCGACTTCAACCAGCAGGAAAAAAGTACTTGAAACAGACCACGACGAACAAGAACGCTGGATCCACGAACACCCGAGAAAAGCTACGACGGTCACGAATCCACCGACTCCGACCAAGCGAGCTGCGCAGAATATAGGCCTAGCAGGCACTCCGACTCGGCGCAGCGTTGCTTCGACGGTACTTGGCCAAGACAGTCAGCCCACGACCGGCTGGCGTGCTGAATGGAATATGCCCGCGCGACCCTTGTGGACCCTTCCCTATTATAGTTTGATCGCTGACCTCAATTTTAGATTAACAGGTGAGGTCAATCTCTTCCCCTTGTCATCTCCTTGTTTTCCGAGGCAGTGTTGACGAAGACTGTCGTCGAAAAGGAACTCTCGTCGATTCTATCTTCTTGTTTTGTGTGATATAGAGCTCGAATAAACGCCGTATGGATTACCTTCGTAACACGGTATGTACACTTTGTTATTAATATGCCATTTTTATTCTGACACGACTGCACGTCACTGTCGAGCTAAAAAAGTTCGTGGGAGCTACGTGCAATGCAGGGCCAACCTTCCTTTGCCGAGTGCCACGTCAGTATCGAGTTGCAATCGTAAAAGATCGGTCCCGAAGCGCTCACCAACAGCGCGAATACAGCACTTCCATCAAACGCACGCATCCGCTCAGCGTGTGAACAGGTATTTACGTGGCTCTTGCTGACACTATCGTAGTTCAAACGTATCTTTTTTAGCGTCGGCTCGCTCCTGCATCTCCGAGGCCGTGAAGAACGCCGCGGCGATTTGTTTCCATCTACGTCGCTTTGCAAACGACTGACACGGGCCGCCTTTTACCAACAATGACAGCTGGGTTGACTTCTGGAGTCTTCACCGCAAGACTCGCCGCACTTCCCAACAGGCATACCGGCGTATGAGACTAGTCCCATGCTGTCGCTGTAGCGCAACATATCTCATTGAATTTCGCACAACTGCGATGTGTCCATGGCTATCGCGGCGATGAGAGGCGTCGATTCAGAAAATACGTCGGTGATATCAGCGCAGTAAAACCTACCGGCGCACCCCCAACTCGCCGCCGCTAACGCTCCCACTCTCCTACTGCCGAGAGAACTTCCGGTTCCTGTCCCAGCGTACGTCACGACCGTCAAAATTACGCCGCAACTTGTTTTGCGGTCAGTTGGGGAGAAAGAAAAAGTCGATATTTAATTTTTTTTTGTAGAAATTAATGAACCGAGACGAAAACGGATGCCTGTTCGGCATCCAGTGAACGTTGAAGGTTTAATGTAAAAGTTATCTGGCAAAAGTAAAAAGATTATTTCATGGTCCCTTTAAGGGTGCGGTGCAACGATTTTCAGACTTTGGCCAATTAACTGCGGAAATTAATCTGCGTCACCCATGGAACGAAAAACTGAAAACCTCATTTTCTTGCGAGCGCTAGTTCTTATTTTAAAAAAAAAATTAAACAAATCGAAGGTCGAAGTGCCTCTTAACTTTGGGGGTTCACGTGGTTTCCCCTTGGGTCCTCTCTTCAGAAACCCCAGCCGCTTCCTCCGCGATTGTCGACTTTAAAGGATTAGCCTCGTCGAAGGTCGCGGCGAGCGATCGACACAAAAAACGGTTCGCCACGGGGCTGACGGCGAGTGTAGCAGTGGAGGGGGACAGGTTTTGTTCACTTCCGCGATCCCCCAGAGACGCCGTCATTTTGGTTCCCGTAACCGCCACAGGCGGCTGCAAATCGCCAAATGGTTCGTTGTTTGCTTTGCGATTACGCAGCAGAATAGCAGTTTTTCGGGAAAAGGTTACGCGCTTTTGGTCACTTGGGCTTGCATAAACAATATAAAAAATGCAAACGGGCAATTCATTCAACATTAAAATCGTTGCACTGCCCGAGTGACGTCACTACCGTGTCCAAGTTTTCGTGACATCGACCTCCCAGCTTTGCCCCCTCTCCAAGCGCGGAGAGGGGGCAAAGCAATGCCCCCTCTGAGAGGGAGATTAATGTAAAGGTACAAGCAAGCTGGACATGAATAATGATAATATTATGAAAAGGAAACAGCGCGAAAGTAAACGAGGGACGAGTAGAAAAGGTAACGTCAGACACGGCGACAGACACGGCAGCGCCGTGTCTGTCGTTACCTCTTCTACACATCCCTCGTTTATTTTTGCGCTGTTCCCCCTTCATGATGTCAAACCAACTCGCCCAACTTTAGGCGTTGTTGCACTTCATGAGAATATTACCCGGAGAAGGAATTATTTTTTTCCTTTCTTCGGGGATTACTTTAGTTACTCTTGTCGAACTCGCTTGCACCTAGCATCAATTGTATTTCAACATAACATTAAAATGCATGCTGCTGCTTGTTGGGCGATTTGGTGCTGAAACTTTGAGAACATGATAGCGCTATTATACACGGACGAGAGCAAGCCCTGACAAAAAGTTACGAAGATCGGTGCGTCAGAGCGGCTTCGATTGATCTGGCGGACAAAGAGACCCAGTTCTTGCAAACAGCGGCAGGGCAGGGTATTGGTTGAGTGACGCGATGGCGCAGAGTATTTATAACCATGTTTTTCTGAATAATAAACAGTTGAAGTTAGCGCATTGCGTTGTCCTGCTCTCCCTTCTCGTCCGCGTCTAATAGCGTTACCATGTTCTCAGAACTTAAAATGCAGCCAGTTCACTCTTGTTGGTGCAAGATTGGTGGCAGCTGTTAAAACCTGTTTGCTCTACTGACGTCCAACTCCTGGTTAGCTCAATTGATAGAGCGCTCCACTGGAAATGGAGAGGTACCTGGTTCAATACCAGGACAGGCAGATTTTTTTCGGTCGCTCACCAGTCACCTAGCTGTGTTTGGAGATTTGTGTTGGTCCTTTGTACGTTTTGTTCCCCTTCTCCAGGGATTATCAATATGACGGAGTTGTGTCCCCTAATGATTTCTAAAGTGTCCTGATTGGACCGGCCTTTAGGTGACCCGCGACCATGGAAACAAGAGTGAGCGCGACTTAAAAAACCTCTGACACGCCAAAAAAAAAAAATTTCATGCTAGGCGTTTAAATGGCATATCAGGACATTACAAAAAAATTGTTTCACTATAGAGTTTCGTAGTTTTTTTTATAAAAAATAGAAATGCGAGGCCCAATTCAAAGTTCCCGCCGTGCACTGTGACGTAACAGTGTACCGCAAGGTGTCGGGGCGGTCAGAAGGGAGGCATCGACCTACGTCACTAAAAGTGGGTTCAGCGGAAGTCACGTGAGTTTCACTCCTCGTGCTCTCCGCGACCGTGCCTAAGATTTTTTTTTTATTCTGTTCTTTGTACGAGCGATCGTAGAAAACGAAGTTTCAGTTCCACTAGCTCTTTATCGCTGCACCGTTGGTTAGTTTGCGTGCTGTAAAATTTGAGGACGAAGAGTCAGTGGATCGACGTGATGGAGGTCAATGATGAAAGCGTTGCGAGTACAAGCCAGTGTACGAGTGCATGCCGTCAGTCCGATGATACAGGGCTATACTGGGCGCAAAACAAGCTATAGAGTTTTGAAAGAAAAAAAAAAAAAATTTAGAACGCTCGCAGAAATTAGGATTGCTAGCATACGACACGCCCGATCGCATTGCTGAAGGTTCAGACACCGAGGTCGTTGAATCATCGGATACTCTCCAGGCTAAAGATGCCTGCCGTCTAAAGAATACGAACTGGTTTGTGTACCAAGTACAAGTAAACGTCGGGCACAAAGTACGTATTTTGTCTAGAACATGAGTAGAACTTTTTTACTAGGTGCACATGCGGCCGATGTATGTCTCTCGGAAATGCATGCAGTGTGATCTCTTCTTTAGTTGCTGAAATACCGGGACAGTCCTTCACACAGCACCTTCTAGGCATTGTAGTTGATCACGTCAATTCACTGACTCCGCTTCTTCTACCTTTACAGCAACATTAAGCGATGAAAAGCAAATAAAAGAAACCTTGTCTGCTTGGATCGCTCGTGGAGGTGCGGAGAATAACAAAAATATTAAAAAAATATTACAGGCGCTCGCGGTAAGCACGAGGAGGGATACAACTCACGTGACTTCCGGCGATGCCTCCCTTCTGACCGCCCCGACACCTTGCGGTACACTGTTACGTCACAGTGCACGGCGGGAACTTTGAATTGGGCCTCGTATTTCTATTTTTTATAAAAAAAGCTACGCAACTTTATAGTGAAACAATTTTTTTGTAATGTCCTGATATGCCAATTCAACGCCTAGCACGAAAAAAAAAATATTTTTTTGGCGTGTCAGAGGCCCTTTAAGCCGGTCAATTCTCGGCTGGCTGTTTTCGGGCGGAAAGAAAACAAGTTTCGACCCGCAAATTGTAATCTGGGTAGTTGGGCTTTTATAGGTCATGTTCAAATAAAAACTTCGGCGAGCATAAATACCCTGTCAGTGTCCCTTTAAACAATAAAAGAAACGAACAGAAGGCAGACTTTCGTATGGCACTCACAGTTCATGAATCCTGGTGAAGAGGGCCAAGAGGCACAATAGTGGCAAATGCAGGGTGCAACAAAATACAGCAGTCACACAAGGGCTATAGACGATAGGGCTTGAAGAGAAGAAAGTGTCATTTAATACACCATTAGCAAGACGCCAGTGCTGAGGAGTAGGAGTCAATAAAGTAACTAGTTCAAAGTTCCTCTATGCCATTGGTTCTTAATCCGGGTTCCCGGGAACTCTGGTTTCCCGGGTGTACCCTAGGAGGTTCCTCGAGCTCCGAATTTCCTCGACCGTCCCTGTTCTCAAGTAGTGCGCCCTTCCAGTTCAGTGCCATTTGAGATGTAAGTCACTCGCTGATACGTAACTGAGCCACGCACTCCCTGGTGGGTACGTAATTGTTTACGAGGTCTAACTTCTGCACTGCTTCACTGCATCGGTGCCGAGACCCGGAGTCGTCCCCCGGCTGCCGTTCGAGGCAGATATGGCTTCCTCGAGGCTGAGAAGTTCCAGAGGGCCAGTGCTAAACTATCGATTCTCTGTTCCATATGTTTTGTCAATGCAGCAATGTACTGACATGCATTATAAAGCGGTACTAAAAACATGTAACCTCAAACACAAACCTCCTGGAAGGCAGGAATTGGGCAATTGTCACGATCGGCAGCGCAAACCACCACTGCTGTCAAGGACACGTCCACTTAGCAGTAAATTTCCTGGCAATGAAACTGCTACAACGAGATCCCAGCACGTTGCAGGATGGCCAAACGGGAACATTCTGAAGTGCCCTTCAACCAGTGGCGCATTTCATTCATTCATCCAATAACAAAATAGATTTTTGAAGGCGACGGGCAACATAGACAACGTAAAATAAACATCACAAAATACGAACATAACGGGTCATTCAACATTTTACTAATGTGAAACGCAGTAAGACAAACTTCTGATCTTGGCTTTATTGAGCAACTGAAGAAAAAAAAATGTTTAAGATACCAAACAGTTATTGTTTACTTTCACATTACTATGTATAATATTCCACTCCAAATAAGATCTACAACAGCGGAAAAAAATATAACTGTGGAAGCTAGAACTGCGAATCTTTATTTCGGAGAAACAGCAAACAGCAAGAAAGAAGTCTGATAATACATTTACCATCTGCTGGTCTTGTTTAAGACAAATGAGATAAGAGTAAGAAACAATGAAGCAAACAACCACAGTGGAGGTATTATTACAAACATGTTATGCGATACGAAAATGAATACAACTTAAGCAACAATTCAAGTCTGTCACCCAAGCAGAATCATGGCTCTACTTGTATTCCTCAAAACTTAGCTGCTCTGGCCCATCTCATTTTGTTAAAGAAGAACTTAAGAATTTTTGCCCTTAGGAAAGCACAGAAACAAACTACTATACAGCACAATACAAAAATAAGCAAATTAATAGCCTGATGTACGACACATACAGTCTGCAGTGGCATAGCCAGGAATTTCTTTGGGGAGGGGGGGGGGGGGGGGCGGAGAGGGGGAGGGGGTCAAAATGCATGCATATATTATAAAGTCCGCTCAATTTTTTTTCTTTTTTTTAGCTCTTTGAGGGGGGGGGGGAGGTGGTTCCCAGCACAAAAAAAGCGTGCATAAAGAAACGGCGTCGTAATGTACACCAATCACGTAAATGAAGATACGCAATAAAACAAAAAGAAAACTGTCTATGCAAAGGTATGTCCTCTCGTCGTATTATTAATGAACCCGTCATCACCAACGCTACCATTCTTAGCTCTGTTTTCTATCTGTGTAACTATGTATGCAAAATTCCTTTGCGTTCCCCTGTGTATTGTGCCTATAGTGTCCTGTATTGTATCAATTGCATACTGTCACTATAAGTTCTAATATTCTCTTTAGATTAGTCCTTTGCCCTGCGTGAAGAAGCCGTGTCAACATCAGTTCCTAACATTATTATTAGCGTTTTGCCTTGCGTAAAGATACCAAAGTACTTATGCACTGATTTCTGCCTTGGCGAGTTTTATGGGTCCCAATTATTGTGTAATGTCGTAAGATAGATATTAGATTTAAAAGAAAGTATGTGTATTCATCTGCCTTAGATTATTTTCTTGTATTTTTATGCTATCTTTTGCTTTTTTTTATTGAAATGCTTCTCTATAAATATTTATTTATTCCTCTGTTTACTTATTTATATTCCGGCCCTCGAGACAGCAACAGATCCCCGATTCAGCCCTTTCGGTAAGAAGTTTGGATAACCCTGCATTACAGTATTAAAACCATGCACATTGGTGCAGTTCCAATTTATTCAGCTAGCAGTGCCCCAATCGGCATCACAAAGTGCTGCAGTGCAAACACACACGTGTCCAATAATCCTCCACCGAGGTGAGTGCTAAAATAAGAGCATGGTACAGGATGTCAAAATAGAAACCTTAAAAATTACTCCACTTCAGTACTAAGATCTGCAACTGAGAACAGTGGACGAGCTGAACCTGCAAACCTTTTCTTCAAAAAGTGAAAGTGAATTCCGGCTTCACATCGACTTTCTGCAATACTAAATGTGCATAAAAAGGAGTAAATCACAAAAATGACATTTTTACAAACATTGAACCACACCTAAAAAATATTGGTCCATAACCGAAGAACATTTGCCATTAGAAAAGCATAGAAACACACATATCAGCAATCAGTCCCCTGTCAAGGTAACTGCTAAAATGACATCAAAGCATGATAGTACAGGACATCACACATGATACGGGACACTTTGGTACGGAAGTACGAGTGGAGTAATGTTTTGGGAGGTCTCCCAAAACATTACTATACACATACTTCAATACCAAAAGCTGAAAAAAAATGTGGGAGTTGAAACTGCAAGCCTTTTTTTCTTTTTATTAGAAAACAGTGACAACGAATTCGTCACACATGTATTTTCTGCAAAAAATCTACAGATAGGAATAAATAACAAAATAAAACAATGAAAACATATTTACAAACATATTCGACCACCCCTTAGGTAGCACACCCAGAGCAAGTGCAAAGGAACCTGAAACGAGCAAAAGCATATGGTCCCCCTTACGCTTAAGATTTTTCACCTGTGTGTGTTCGATTGTGAAGGGTCAGACTGCCATTGCGAGTAAAGGCTTGGGGGCAAAACTTGCACTTGTATGGCTTTTCACCTGTGTGTGTTCTATTATGGTTTCTCAAAGTTGAAATGAGAGCAAAGGCTTGGGGACACACCTTGCACTTGTATGGCCTTTCACCTGTGTGTGTTCGATTATGGCGGGTAAGAGTGATACTCTGAGCAAAGGCTAAGGGACACCGCTCGCACTTATATGGCCTTTCACCTGTGTGTGTTCGATTATGGCGGGTCAGAGTGATATTCTGAGCAAAGGCCAGGGGACAAAGCTCGCACTTATAAGGTTTAGCACCACTCTGTATTCCATCATGGCGGCTCAGATGCATACTCTGATCAAAGGCATAAGGGCAAAGCTCGGACTTAAAAGTTTTTTCACCTGTGTGTGTTCGATTATGGCGGGTCAGATGGCAATTCTGAGTGAAGGCTTTGGGGCAAACCTTGCACTGGAATAGCTTTACACCTGTGTGTATTCGATTGTGAATGGTCAGATGGCCACTGCGAGTAAAGGCTTGGGGGCAAAGCTTGCACTTGAATGGCTTTTCACCTGAGTGTGTTAGATTGTGGAGGACCAGACCGCGATTGCAATTAAAGGCTCGGGGGCACTGCTTGCACTTGTATGGCCTTTCACCTGTGTGTGTTCGATTATGGCGGGTCAGAGTGATACTCTGAGCAAAGGCTAGGGGACAATGTTTGCACTTGTATGGCCTTTCACCACTGTGTGTTCTAATATGTTGGCTCAGATGAATACTCTGAGCAAAGGCGTGGGGGCAAACCTTGCACTTGAAAGGTTTTTCCCCTGTGTGTGTTCGATTATGGCGGGTCAGATTGCTCTTCTGAGTAAAAGCTTTGGGGCAAAACTTGCACTGGAATAGCTTTACACCAGTGTGTGTTCGATTGTGAACGGTCAGATGGCCACTGCAAGTAAAGGCTTGGGGGCAAAGCTTGCACTTGAATGGCTTTTCACCTGTGTGTGTTCGATTATGGTTTCTCAGACTGGAAATGAAAGCAAAGGCTTGTGGACATACCTTGCACTTATATGGCCTTTCACCTGTGTGTGTTCGATTATGGCGGGTCAGAGTGATACTCAGAGCAAAGGCTAGGGGACACAGCTTGCACTTGTAAGATTTTTCACCACTGTGTGTTCGATTGTGGTGGGTCAGATAAACCTTCTGAGCAAAGGTTCGGGGGCACTGCTTGCACTTATAAGGTTTTCCAGCTGTGTGCATTCTAATATGGCTAGTTAAACTGGACTTCCAAGCAAAGGCTTGGGGACACAGATTGCACTTGAAACGTTTTTCCTCAGTGTGTGTTTGGTTATGGCTGGTCAGATGGGAAATCCGAGTAAATGCTTGCTGACAGAGCTTGCACCTGTATCGCTTTTTACTTGTGTGTGCTTGATTGCAATCAGCAAGATTGGTATTCTGAGCAAAGGCTTGAGGGTACAAGTTGCATTTCGACACCTTATTGCCGTTCTGCTGTGTGTCACTCTGCACTTTGGACCTAGAGCCACAGGACATCAGAGGATGCAGGAACTTGGTTTGTTCACCACCATGAGAAACCAGATGGCTCATGATTCCACGCTGATCTCTAGTGATACAGGTGCAGAAACAGCATTTAAACCAGACATCCTCAGTGGCTTTCAGTGGGCAGCGGGACTCCCCAAACAGTTCTGCTCCATCACCTGAAAAAGACCATTTGGAAATTTGGAATAGGACATACAAGGAAAGCCCAACCAAGATAGTGACTTGGTTTAGAAATAAGAATGGTAGTCACTGCTGCAGTGCTGCTGCAGCTGAACAGCTTATAACCTCACTACCTTTTTATTTTGGTTCATTAAAGCACTCAAGTACAATTGACTATGAAAACCGCGTTATTGGCACAAATATATCTAAGTGTACTTCCCCCAAATGATGTCAATGTTTATAAGGTTGGCTGGTAGCACAGTACCTTCTATGCATTCGGCTTTGTGGCCACGCAGAATTGAGGAAAAGCACCCTGAACAGCTTACAATGGTAATTGCTTGCGAGTTGTGAAATTGCCCACTGTATCTTTACTTAAAGGATACATCTGCCATTAGCAAGTTTCAGGAACTAAATGAGATTTAAACGAATTTGAAAGAGGTTTGATGACACCTGTTTTCCTAAAAGAGCAAGGGTTTTCGATATGCCACCCTTTTCAGGTGGTAATCTGTGTTGCGCTTAGAAGAATGTACTTTTGATGACTACCGTAAACTTCCGAAAGAACGCTCACCCAAAATGAAGAGGTAACTGGTGAAGAACATAGCGTGGGCTACAGGCACATATCCAAGGGGGGGGGCCCATGCCCCCCCCCCCCTGGATATGTGCTTGCAGCACACCGTACGTTTTTAGGTGTCATCCAATCTCTTTCACAAGTGTCATCAAATCTCTTTCAAAGGGGGGGCCCATGGGCCCCCCCCCCAAAAAACTCTTCCATTTCGCTGGGGCCTCCTCTCCCCCTCCCCCTCATACAGCGTTTTGTCATGGGCGTGCCCCCCCCCCCCCCCCCAAATCAAAATCCTGGCTACGTGCCTGGTGGGCTATCTTTGGGGATGCCACAGGAAGAGGTAATCAAAAATTAATAATAAACACCATGGCGCCGGCTACAAACCACATGACGCGGGATCTGATACCGCAGACCGCGGACACAGAAAAGTTGCGTTTCACGATGCGATAAACACGCGAGAATTCGCTACAAACTCTTGTGTCACGGGAAAGGATACCGCAGATTGCGGACGCAGCAGGTTCGCGTTTCACGGTGCGAAGGACCCGCGGAAACCCGCCGAGAACTCTCATATCACGGGAAGAAATACCGAAGATCGCGAACGCAGCAGAATTGTATTTCACGATGCAATATATATGTGGGATCAACTCGCATGAAATCGAGATTGCGTGCACAAATCGCGGACAAAAACGCAGGAATCCGCTACGAACGTTATGCAACAGGAATGGATACCGCTATCGGACACAGCAGATTTGCATTTTACGGTGCAACAAACACGCGGGAACAACTCGTGTGTTACGGGAGCCGATATCGCGCACGGAGATCGTAAACAAAAACGCGGAGCCCGCAATGAACTCGGTTGTCAGGCGTGCCGGTGCAGCAAATTGCGCGGTACATGCGATTCCCGTTGGACATCGCGTGAAGTCGACCGGGAATCGGGGGGTGGGCGATGTTTCGGAATTTTTAAGTTATAGATATTTAGCCAGAAAAATGGGATGGGCTATCTCTCGGGGGCGGGCGTTCTCGAGAAAAATTACTGTATTTTGATATTTCTGATGACAATAATTTCACTTGTGGCAATTGGCTTTCGGATAACTTTGTAAACTCCATGGTTCCAATAACAAAGGTAAGGACTGCAATGGAGCATCATGTTTGCTTACTTCCAGAGACCACACCAATGCACACCTTTAAAGGGCTACTCTATTGTTTTTTTTTCATTGTGTCCGATCTGTCTCAAAGTGGACTAAGCACAACAAACATTTCTGAACTAGCAACACATAAATTAGGCTAAAAGAAATTTTGTGGATTAATATGATGTTTAATTTTGTTTGATTCTCACCCTTTCCACACTGAAAGTTTCTACGGGCAAAAATAAAAGAGATTCAAGCGGCAGGCAGCTAGGGGTTCCCTCTTTGTGCATCAGAATTTGTTCCGAAGTGATTACAAGAACTTTTGATGGTAACACAAAAAACTAAAATGATTATCTGATGCATTTTTCTAACACATATATACTAAGTTGACTTATATAAAAAATAGACAAAATAGCAAAATGAACCTGCATGATGCAGGACTGCATGATTTAGTGTAATGACTATTAAATTGTCTAATGTTTCTTTTTAATATAGGCCATGGCAATTTGTGACTGGCATTTAACCAAGCCAGGCCTACACGAAACACACAATCTAACAATCATTGAACCAGGCACGTATCCAGGGGGGAGGCCCATGGGGCCCGCCCCCCCCCCCCCCCGAAATCTTCCATTTTGCTTTGACCTCCTCTCCACCCTCCCCCTCATACAGAATTTTGTCATGGGCGGGCCCCCCCGAAACAAAATCCTGGCTACGTGCCTGCATTGAACCATATGTAAAACTTTATTCAAAAGCATCCTTCTCTAAACACAATAAGCAAAGGAACAAACTTCCTAAACGTGTTACCAGTTCATAAACACTAACTCTTAACGACACACTACTTAAGCACTCCTTTGGTGAGTTATTGCCTGCATTTTTTATTTCTTTTGTTTTTGCCTTTTTCCTTCATGTGGCACTGCCCGCTTTGCATTTGTATTTATGCTGGCAGTATAGACAAATAAAAAAAATATTCCTAAGCAATGTGTTAGAAAATTGAGTGAAGTAATTGTGATAAGCTAAAGACACGACCAGTGAAGCAAAAATAAGAAAACCACCAAAAGTAGAGTGCCTAAGGCAACGGCAAAAACCCGCTTGAAACAGTGGCTATGTCTCGTTCTAAGGTGTGTATACCACAAACATAAAAGAAAAATATGCATATTTATTTTCACTACTATTGGCAGGCACTTACAAGAACTAGTCAATGGCCTGGATATATCTGCATATACTCGAAGCTCAATATGTAAGAACCTGCTGTTTCTAGGCATGAAACTCACGTGGGCTTAAAAGTGTATATACAGGGTGCACAGGGTATTTGAGAAAATAACAATGAAATCAGCAAAACAAAAGATGTTTCAAAGAAATATTCATACATTTGCACAGAGTTTGGTACAGGTACTGTTTTCTATTCGTGTTCTAAAATTGCATTTGATTAAACCACCTTCAGCGGCAATGACTGACTTGGTGTGGCTTCGAAAACGGCTGCATGTCCCAATTAAGTGTGCCTCGTTGATTTTCGCCATAGAAATCACAATGGCAGCCTTTAACGACTTTTTGGTGCTGTGGGGCTGCTTGTTGGTATCTCTATTGACGACGCCGAAGACAGTAGTCTAAGGGTTTTACATCTGAAGAGTAAGGAGGCCACATGTTGGAGGTGACATGGTCGTGGAGGTTGTCAGACAGCCAATCTTGGGTCGTGTGGCATGGAGCAGTCTTGTTGAAAAATATATGGCCTCCGCTGGCTACTTGTTCAAAACCAAGGTATTTCTACAGTCCTCAGGGTCTCGATGTAGGCCTGTAAGTTGACCCTAATGCTGTGTTGGAAGTGCGGCGGCATGACGTGACATCTGTTGCTCACAACAGCTAAGACCATCACAGATGACAAAAGCTTTGTCTGCATAGCCGTACAGAGCCACCTGTCATTCCTCCTGTTAACCTTTTGGTCTTGGTCAAAGTTCTCGTCAGAAAGAAACAAACAAAGCACATCCGTTTCCTCAGGGCGCTTTAGCTTGTTCAACAAGCGCTTGAGTTGGATGGCACGATTGTCTTGTCTTTTTTGGGACATAAACTGCCCTCTCCTTATCATGCACGACCGGGATCTAAGGTACTCATGAACCACAAGCCTGACAGTGGCCTTACCCACCTTGAGCTGCTTGGCAATGGCCCTCATTAACTTGCTGGCTCGTTCACAATGTTCTGCACCTGCCACAAACTCAGCCGTCCTGACGACGTATTACCACTGGGATTGTTTTATTAGCTTGGCCACAGATCCAACGTCACCATCACAATCCGAAATTTGTTTTGTGATCTTTAAATGATAGACCTTGACAGATTCAAGGTGGTGATATTCAAATCGCTATGGATAGCGGCCAATGCAACCAGGAAGGAATGCCTTTTCATGTCTTGTATCAGACCGTAAGCAGCCATTTTGGAATTGATACACTAGATAGGTGACATAGATCCAGTCGAAGACAAAGTCAAGCACCTAGACAGATGTACTAAGAGTATGAGGAGTTACGCAACCTGGAGTTGTGTCGCTGCCGAAGCAGCTGCAGTGACTGTATCCTCCAGCACCGGTGAAGAACTCTATTTTCTCTTCTCTTTTATAGTCATGAAACACGACAGTGGCGACGCCAGAACAGTTCCCACAAAGAAAAATAAGTTTAAAACAATATTTACAAAACTTTATAACAAAACACTTACCGTAAAGTTCCTAGAGAACATCCCCGACCGAAACCTCGCCCACACACCTTTTTGGGCGAAATATATATTTTAATAAAGTTCCCAAACATCGCCCACCCCCCAAAAAATCGCGGTAGCTTCGATGCATTCGAAAACCCTGGGAAAACCTTGGATGACTCGTCCGCGAACACCGCCGGTGACCCGATTTCTAACAAAAGAGAAGATCTTTTCTGGTTAGATTGGTAAGATAAGGGCGAACTAGAATTGCATCATTCAAGACCTCTGGGTGCAAAGGAAAAAAAGAAACAGCTCAAGCAAACAAACTCCACACCAGTAGACAGTCATTCCTCTGCGTGCCCCACAGCTGTTCACCTGCCCTTGCTTCCAGCATCGACCATGAGGAATAGCTACAGGATCCAGAGAAAGTTAGAAGTTGTCCAGTGGCACAAGAAGAATGGAGACAACGTAAGCAAAACTGCAAGACATTTTGAGCTGGAGAGGAAACGTGTTCGCGAGTGGAGCAGCAACTACCAGTACCTTCTACAGCAGTGCCACGGCAAAAACAAATTCAAGAGAGCAATCAACAACGGACGGCCGGTCGGTCTTCAGCGAAGAGCTCGTTGAAGCACTCATGGACTTCTTGGATACCGAGCGGGCGGCGGGGCAAGCGGTGAGCAACCATTTCCTTCAAGAGCATGCATGCAAGTTGGCAGTTCAGATGAACCTGGGCAACTTCGAAGCTTCGAACCACAACCTGGCCCGCTGGAAAGCTTGCTTTAATGTGTCGATGCGAGTGGGGACGAACGAGAGTCAGAGGCTGCCGGCTGACTACGCTGAGGTCATCTCCGTCTTCCGGAGGGCTGTGGGAAGCCTGCACCTGGAGCACAGTTACTCAAACTTTAGTATAGCCAACATGGACCAAACCATAGTACACATGGACTGCCCAGCCAAGCGGACAAACAATGTTGCCGGCGAATCAAGCATCCGCATCGTGAACACAGGCTGTGATCGTCGTGGACTGATGGTTCCACTCTATGCAACAGCTGCGGGCATCAAACTCCCGGCTCTCGTCGTGCCCAAGGAACCGACACGCCGGATCCCACCAAGGGCACTGTTCGCACTTCAAATCTTGGGTATTGTCTCAATTTCCGCGCACGGTCTATGTTACTTTTGGTTTGATGGTCCAAACAAACTTCAGCATAAAAAGAAGCTGTAAACATGCAATCACGCCTGTCGCAAAAACAAAATAAAAGTTTTAGAGCAGCGCCGCTTTGTGAATGATATAGAAAGCGTCTTCCATATGTATTTGTGCATTTCTAGTAGAGGGAGCTGCATGGGCTCGTCGAAGTTGTTTTTTCATCAATACCGTCGGTTCTACGCAGCGATGCGGTGATGCTTTCGTGTATATGGCTGCTTCGGTTGTTGGTGTAATTCGCTTTGCCGGAGTGTGGAATGAAACCAAATCTCGGCTCCTTTCAGAAAACGTGCGAGCGACCTGTTCAAAAAACGGATAGATGACCACGCCAGTCTTCCTCGAATGGGTGCGGAGGGTGTGGGGTGCCAACAAAGACGACATGAAGCGGCTGTTCGTCCTGGACCAGGTGCCCATTCACAGGACAGAGGCAGCACGGGAGGCCCTCGACGGGAAGGAAACCGACCCTGTCTTCATTCCTGGCGGGTGCACGTCTATCCTACAGCTAGCAGACGTGTGCTGTATGAAGCCTTTCAAAGATGCTCTCAGGAAGCATTGGTCCTCCTTCTTGTGGGAAGGGGCTGTCACCGCCAAAGGGAACCTCAAGAAGCCGTCGCACCAGGATGTCGTCAGCTTTGTGTCCGAGGCTTGTGCGTCTCTATCAGAGGAGGCAGTCCTTATGTCAATAGACTTCTTCCAAAACTTGACACGCCCCATCGCGGCGAAATGCCACGCAGTGCACTCTGGGAACTAGTTGGCCACTCAGTTTCGGTTTCGATTGAGGAGCTTCATTCATGCTACCACGTTGTGACCGAATGCGCTGCTTGCATTTTCGATTGTCCGACTTCCCACAAATGTACAATACTCTAAGCATTCTCGAGCGATATAGAAGGAAGACCGGGGCACCTTTCTTGGTTCCCGACATGCCGGATATTGTGCCTCATTAAAACGTGATCTCCTCACCCCACGATTGTATCTTTGAGCTCAATTGTCTGTCCTTCTAGTACAAGTGAACCATATTTGAAATTTGGTCATTTTGAACCCTGCGCGTATTTTGTTTGCCAAATGTCCGCTTCGTGTTACTTCATTGAGCAAAATACTGCAAAGAAGTTACTATGAAGTCCTCCTCGTGTTATCATATATCTCCCACTAAACTTTTATGCCGATTGGAGATCAAGTTTTCACAAACGCCGAGATCGGCTAGCTACGACGGAGTCCCTAACAACCGTCCCCTACTCCTCGCGAAGCCTTTTTGGACGAGCCTTTACTGACGCCCAAGATCTGTGTAGTGAACGGTGGCTCTGAAATAATTTCGGCATACTCAGTCAGGAAGAAAGCAAACATATAACACATCTTATGACCATTAGCAACCGCCAAATGTGCTTGGAATTCTTGAGTTCATTTGGCGTACCGCAAAGGGGTTGGTTACGGCGCATACGTGCTGTCCTCCAAACTGGACATTCTTCGCGCAAGTTCTCGACTGTTGCTTTCTTCGAAACGGTTTGTTGCAGGATAACTTCATGCGATATCGAATTAGTCGAATCCAAACGTGTAGGGACTCACTTCGTGCAGTGCTACGGGTCGATTCGAAGTGTTCGATTTTAGCTTTTCATTTGCGTCTCCCAGTTTTACCTCACGTACTCGGGCGTATTAAAAAAAAAAACTAATTGAAAAAGGTAATTTTGTCAATGGACGCATAAAACAAGTAACAAACCTGCTGACCAGCAACACTAATGCAAAGTTGCGAGCTCGGTGTACGCCAACTTATTGGTTGTCACAGCGTGTTGACTCGTACACAAGCAAGGTTCCCGAGCTTCGCAGCGTCGAGATTCCCAGCACTGGCTCGTCCCCATACCTCGAAACGCTAACAGGAAGGTTCGAGTACAAAAATAAACAAGCATGTGTCAAGACAAGCTTTACGTTTGGTTCGGGCTTGTGCAGCTTCGAGGTCTGGCCATTTAGGTTAGTTTAGAGAACCAAAACGATGCGCTCGGGACCAGGAAACATGAGATAACGGCTGTTTATATTCCACACCCTGTGTATGATCTCTTCTCGACGTGTTGATCAAAACCGAAACCATGACGCTCGCCTCCCTGGCCAGTGCCTCCGCGCTGTCCTGGCAAACTAGTTCCCAGAGTGCAATGCGCGCAGTGTTGCTTGCAGGAATTTATGAAAGTAGTCTATTAAATGCTGTGGCATCTCAACACGCCTCGACGGCTCAGAAGACGGGGAGTTGAACCACCGCCTGGCCTCTTTAAGCGACGAACCAGCGATGGGACCCGAAGCTCGGGAGAGCATGGTAGACGAAGTATAGTGCAACTCGTCTTTGACAGCAACGGCGATGCGTCTTTCGATGGATTCAGTGATGACGAGTGAGCAATAAATGCAGATGCACCGCTGATCTGTCAAATGCAGCCACCTTTTTGTAGTTTTTGGCACTTGACCCAAAACTTTCACCACTCCATGTTTTTCACCAATTATCTCTTTATTTTGGGTGGGCGTTCTTTCGGAACTTTACGGTAATACAACACAAAATCATCAACTCTCCGTGGCCTCGACGTCTGCCTGGTAGGTCTTAGAGAAGGTGATAGTAGCGTGCGAGGCAATCGTTGTGCCACCACGGTGAACTGTGTCACTGGAGTGTCCCGCGACACTCGGTACAGTGATTGTGGTGTTGCGACCATGGGGGACGCTTGTGTTCTTAGTAATGATGCAGCCGTTGATGGTGCTTCAAAACGTGGAGTATGATCCGGGGCAGCCACCGGAGATGACTCCACATTTGATGGAACCCACACAAGCCACCACAGATTCCAGACCCTTCCATCAAATACCTTCGACACCAATTGTGGAGACTCTCACGGCGCACGGGCGAAAACTGATTGCAGCGCCTCTGGCACTGCAATCCGTTTTTTTCTTCAGCAATTCTTCACCGCAAAAAAATCAAACGAATTTGCAGCCGAGTCCCACAGCCGAAGCGAAGAACCAAAATTCTTTTGATACGTATCTTCTAAGATTATCGAAACTGCCGACTCCACGTCGACCAAAAAGGACAACACCGTTCCCTCGACATGGACACAAATGTAAGCACCGCTCATCGGTTTTTCATGTACCTGAAGAATAATGAGGGCGTCATTCTCGTAATTATCGAAGCAGACAACTACACTTGGTGGCAAGGCCTTCATTAATGCAGCCGGCGGTACTCCTGCACACAGCATGGAAATGTCAAATTTTCCGTGTGCAGCGCATGTTTTTCCTTTTACATGTAGCAGAATTTGCAAATGTCCCGGCGACCCGCAACGGTAGCACTTTTTTCCATAGAAGGACAAAGGCTCACCTTCCCGTGAATGCGGTGGTCGCCCGGCGCTTCGCGTAGGCTTGGCGTTTCCCTTTTGCACCGCCGAAGCCGATACGAGTTCCTCGCAGGAGCAGACCGTTTCTTCAACCAGACAGCCAACGACAAACGCATGGTCCAGGGTGAGACAAAACCCTCTTTCCAGCAGCAAACGTTCTCGTAGCTGCTGGGTCGACCTATTTGCAACCATCTGGTCTCCGATGAACTCGTCAACCGTGGATCCAAGCTCACACTTCGACGATAGGTTTTGTAGTTCGGCAACAAATAATTACACAGACTTCCCGGGTAGCTGTGCTCACTGCCTGAAACTATATTGTGCGACGACCGTGTTTGAAGACGCCACGAAGTAGCTCTCCAGGAGCATCAGAGCGACATCATACTCATCCAGTACAGTGGGTGTCTTTTGGCTTTCGGGTGGTTCATGCAGTCCCTGTGTCGGAGGGAACATTTCATCTAGGGCGTAGAAAATTCCTTGGCCCTCGACCCTAAGGCAGTGAGGCAGTAGGGCCCTCTGCCGAGCAGGCCCATGGAAGTCGCCTCCCGTAGCAAGCAAGTAGTTGTTAAACACACGTCGCCACTGCTTTCACAGAATGGCAGGTTTTCTGGGAGCAGGCAAGAATGGGAGTGGCACCGCGTGGCTCATGATTTTGCTTTCTTGTCATCACTGTTGCATTGCTGCCGAAGCAGCTGAAGTGACACTACTCCTTCAGTACTGTTGAAGAACTCTCATCTTTATTTTCCCTTCACTTTTATAGCCAGCAACGCAATACTGGCAACACCACAAGAATGTTTCCTAATACCTCGTGCACCCTGTGGGTCATATGTAGATGACATTTCAGACAGGACTATCGTCCAAGACGAAAACTTCGGACCCCTAAAAAAAGGCAGTACTTGGCCTTTCTGCTAAAGGGGCCCTGCAATCATATTTAAGCGTCTGCCTTTTTTGCGGTTTCCACGTCTCTTGGGGTTCGGGAAAGCCAGCGGGCATGGAGAGAGTAACTAAATATCAGTGCGTCATATTTTAACCGGACGACGCGGAAACCTCTTCCGCCTACGAGGGCGACCCACGTTGCCGAAAGCGCGCGAAATGTGACGTCTTTGGTCCTGGGCTTACTACTGGTCAGAGCCGCTAAAAGCCTTTTTTTTCAGTCAAGATACAAAATAGAAGTGTCGCGAACCGTTTCAATTACCGTATTTTCCGGACTATAGTCCGCACCCGGTGTATAGCCCGCAGGGGCAACTTCAAGGTCAAAAATAAAAGATTTTGCTTAGATAGTCCGCACCCGGTGCATATAGTCCGCACTCGGTGCATAGTCCGCACCTGGTGCTTAGTCGACACGAAAATCTTCTCATACGCGGCACACCTTGACATATGACTGCTTTCGTAGCTCACAAAGAAGCTTGTATTATACATAAATCATAACTTACATACTCTTTTATTCACAAAATCCGTCTCGTCTCGTCATAATCAACGATATTGAAAAACAAAATTCCTGTATAGTCCGCACGCGTAGATAGTCCGCACAGCCTGAATTTTCAACTTTTAAACATGTATAGTCCGCGGACTATAGTCCGGAAAATACGGTATGTATGAAAGTAGTTTTTGTTCAGTATTTTAGATAAAAAAAAAAAAAATGCAGTTTGTAAAGTACGGAAACAAGAAATGACCCGTCGACATACCCGCCACCAAGCGGCGGAAAAAACGGCGCATACTAGAAAGGGCTAGTGGGATGAGGCCCCGACGAACGGCCAGCGTAGAAAAATCCCGGATGTACGCGGCGGCGCTGCGATCGTATACCGGCTCGAACATCCGACCGCTTCCGAGCGTTCCGAAGGCCTTCGGCGCGGGCTTGGTTGGCGATTTGGCCATTTGGCGGTATGGCAGCGGGAAGTGGCTCCCGTTCTGAACTGATCTTTAACCCGTGTTTGCTGTCGTTTGTGGCCAATGAAGTGTTATGCCGAATAAGTCTTTAATCGCGCAGCAAATGCAATGCAAGCCGCCCTGGCCGCCCGCTTCATACAGCCTATCCAACACATGCTTTAGTGGCGCCCTCTCGAGCCGTCGACACGGAGTGCGGCAGCCGTGAACGCTCGATGAGCCCACTACCCTTCCTCTAGTTCACGGCCACTCAAGCCAGGACCTACGACGTCATGAAGGAGGTTATTTTTTGCTTGTTTTTGTAATTCTAATTTGCCTATAACTTTTAAAATAAAGCGAAATTTGAGAAAAGAAAAGTTCCACTAAGTTACTACGTTCAGCGCGCTCAGGTTCGGTGCAAATTAAAAACCAGTAAAAAAGTCATTGCAGGGCCCCTTTAACTAGATGGTTTTAGACGTAGATTCTAGAAACATTTACGCTGTGCTTTATGTCAATTTTGTTTCCCTAATTGTCGGGCAATTGATTGAAGCACAGTATAGCACACCTCGGTACGGCACGAGCCACTGAGAAAAAGAAGCGCTCGCGGCACCGATTTTCGGTGAATTCTAGTGCAGTGACACGCAAAAATCAGAAAGAGCAACAGTTTATGAAATTTAACAATGTAATGGATACGACAATTTCTAACTGGGAATCCAGTCAGAATATATGGAATTCTGTGCATCTACAGAATACCATACATATCGGCATATATCTCATTTTATACGAGAGAGGGGTCTGCTGCTGCGCACCTACAGCTATCAGGGGGACCTCGAGTAACTGTAGAGGCTTCACTTGTGGAGCAGAGTATCGCAATTCTGCTACCACGGCGGCCATGTTAGATCCAAGGTTGCACTGCAGAAAGCAACCTTCATTTTGAGAGGAGACATGGAGGCACAGCTGGCTAGAGGCAGCGGCGTGCAGAGCAGAAAGAATAGTGCAGAGACACAACGTGCGCACGCCGTAACCTTGTCATTTGGTTCCCGTTTCCCTTTAAAAGACACATGCAAAGGAAACAAAACTTTTTTTTAACAGGCTAGATGCAAGAAGAATAATATAAAACGAATTTACAGCAAAGAAAAAAAATTAGAGCTATATTTACGGCGCAAAACGAATTTGTAGTTGGCGCCCGCGGGAGCCGCCGCTGGTCACGTGGTAGGCCTGTGCGCCGCCGCGCTGCGTCGCCGCCGCCGCAAAAGTCACGCCGCCGCCGCACGCTGAGCGTTGTGCGACTCCGCTTCAACGCGTTTCTCCACGCCGCCGTCGCCGCCGCCGCACAATTTCGTCTGCTTCGGGGCGCCGCCGCCTCTGTAGTCATTTGACCGCCGCACAGGTCTATCACGTCTGCTTGCGCTTTTTCATGAGTGTCCTTTGGGCTCTAAAAGTTACTTATTAATCTTAGTTTTTTTTTTTTTGTTATACTTCAAACAAAGATGAATAAGTTACTTTTAGAGGCCATAGGAAGCTTCCGAAAGAGCGCAAGCACCACGTGATACATAAAGACTAGGGGTGTGCGAATATTGAAATTTTCGAATACGAATCGAATATGAATAAGACAAAAAACGGGCTTCGAATATCGAATCGAATATCGAATATGTGTCTTGTAATAAAAAATTGCAAAACAAGAAATAACAGCAGGTTTTATTGCCTTTTTAAAATAACTCAATGCAACTACATTTTACCGGGCTGCGACAGGCTAAAGAATGCACTCATTACAAATTATCGTGTAGGAAAATTAACTTCTCAACGTGTTCAGAAAGTAAGCGCTCCCTACGCGCCGTGACACCATTTCCGCTAGTCGGGAAACCTGCGAAATTTCACTAAAGTTCGAAGAAGTTTGACTTATGGACAGTGTTGGCCGGCTGCTACACGAATATTTCGAGTTTTGGGAAACAAATAATTTAGAAACTAGTTTATTTTATATTTTATAAAGTGGTTACCAATGTTTACACCATATAAAAGTGAAAATATGCGCTTTTAACGCTTTCATTAGTTATTAATGTGACTCAGTGATGCCAATAAACACAACAAATATTGCACTTTTCCTCCGTCAGGTGAGTAAATAGTTGTTTTTGTTTTTTTTTTTAATTTTCGCGCCTGCGCACAAAAGTTGAACTTCAGTCAAACCTTTGTGGAACATCACGTTGAAAGTTCGAAAAGGTCGAACTTAGTCAAACTCGAACCTGGGCATGTTCGCAACATCCCTAATTTTGATTGCGCGGGAGGGGCAGGAGTTGTTGTCGATGGCAATGCAATGTTCTGCTCGCACCTAGATTTTTCTTTTTTTTTTTTTTAATATTCAAACATTTATATTAGACAACACTCTCGAGATTTATTTTATATTTAGATTTCACTCTCGAGGTTTATTTTATTGTATCAATTTATAGAACGCGCAATTACATCACTAATTGCTATAAAAGCGCCACACAACAAAGGGTTTGGTGAAAAAGAAACCGAAACTTATCCTGTCTTGCTGCCATTGGACAGATAGAAACGGACAGAACGATAACGCACGCATCATATGCCAATTCTCAGTGAATAAACATATTCACATGGGAATGCGTGGCAAGCAGATTATTCGTTACTTGCTCGAATATTCGTGGTTTGTGCGAATATTCGCCGTTTTTCCCGAATATTCGGCTTTGCCCGAATATTCGGGAACTTTCGAATATGCAATTTTCGAATCGAATACGTTTCGAATAAGGAAAATATTCGATTCGTATTCGAAATTTCGAATATTCGCAGACCCCTAATAAAGACCAGTCACGTGATAAATAAGGGCCACTTTTCCGCGACGCCCGCGGGCACCAACTACAAATTCGTATAGCGCCGTAAATATAGCTCTAAAAATGTTCTTTCTTCGTTGTAAGGTTGTTTTATGACATCCTTTTTCCATCTAAGCTGTCTAAAAAAAATATTTTTTTCCTTTGCATGTGTCCTTTAAGTCTATGCCCCGAATAGAATGTAGCGGACGACAAAAATGTCATCCCTTCGCAAAGCCGTAGCTGCGCATTGTTGTCTGCTTCGAGGTGCACCGAGGCACCGGTCGCATATCGCTCGGCAAGCGCCGCAGACGTTCGAAATGTCAGGAAACGAGGTGCAGCCATTTGTGTGTGGTTATTGTGATTTGCTGTCTTCAACACACTAATGGACTCCGAACCATACCTAGAATGTGCACCTTCTGTGGGAAGTTATACCTGCTCTTATTAAAGTGCGAGCGTAAACAGGAGCACGCATCCTCGTCTTTGGCGTTGGAGTGAACTCGGTATTCTTACGTTCAAGGCTGAAGATGTTTCAATGCTGTAGATTATACAGAGCTCTTTTTCCCAGAATGTACGAAATGGCACTTCTAAGGCAGTGAATGTTTTCCTCAACATTTCATGTAGATGATCAGTCAACAACTCCATCCCTCTCCCACACCAGGAAAATGTTGTTTGGCATAAAAGTTCTCTCTGCAGTTTCGTGTTGTTGAATACCGTTACACCTTGTGGAAGCGGATTCTAAATTTCCACAAAACGTAATTGATGCAAATTATGATGCATGGAATGTGCATGTTTAGGGTACCCGGTGCAGAATTACAGCAAGGGTGCTCATTAATAAAAAAAAATGTCTGATGTCTAACTGAGAGGAGTAAGTAATTTTGACCTCCATGTATAGTCCAAAAGGGAAAGTGACTAAGTAGAGCCGGTAGAGCCACCTCCGAAAACACCGGGCCGTAATTGTCAAAGAAAAACTTCACACAGGTTAATAATTTTGATCTTTTTAGTGCTTCCTCCATGATGAAAAGCGATTGTATACTATTTTCCGCCACTCCTGCCATGTTTTCTTCTGGCCGTAGCCCAAGGCAAAGCCAATCCACATAGTATCCAAGTGACAATCCCAGCCGTTCCAAAATCGAGTCGCGGAGCATTTACACTTTATGTCACGTGGTATTACCCACCGGTGTAGGAGACAGGTTACTCGGTTAAGATATGAAACATGGCCATAATGTTCAATTGTCAAGGAACATTCCAATTCGTTCGATTTTAGTGCAAGATGTACATTTCGCAAACGCAAGGCGAAAAACATGCTCCGCCCAAAACTCGGCGTCTGCAAGGTCACTTTCCCACATACAGATTGGATCCGGCTCGGCACACGTGACCGCTTCTCCGCCAATACGGAGCTGGCAGTGAAAGGAAAAGGAATGCGATACTTTGGCTCTGAAAGCAGAGCTTATACAGTTACTTTAGGAGAACAGAGTTTAAGAGCCACCTAGCGAGAGGCGCACAAACTAAGGCAAGAGCAGGCTCTCCCTTAACTAGAGGTCAGGTGACAAGGTCCAAAGTATAGAGAAGGTTGTAGCTTGGACACCTACGCTGTCTTCTGTTCATAAAACAAGTTGGAAGGAACGACTTACCGTGACCCAGGGATTGCACGAGTTCCATGCTAATTGCTGCCTGCAGTCAGGTTCCTGAAGAGGCTCGAAAGGTCACAAGGGACACACGGGAACAGCTGAGATGCCTAGGATTAAACGAAAAAACCAATGACAGTAATTAGAAAAAAGTAAGTACAGCCTCCAACTGCATCAAGCACAAAAGACAGCTACGAGCATAACACACACAAGGCACACCCAGAAGTTTGCAATTTCAAGATCACAATGACAAATGAATGACAAAACAGAAGACCTGTGTGTCTAGTAATGGGTGCCACCTTGTGCTATCTGACCTATACGCTGGAAGGTATCTTGAAACATATTTCTTTTTTTCTGCTGCAATGCCAGTATAGTAAAAAGTTGATCAGTTAAAGGGGCCAAGAAAGAAAGTTTGTGTTGGGATAAAAGTACCTAAATTGGGATTTTACTAATAACATATCGTTTAGTCGGCCAAAACAAAAAGAAGGTAGGAAGTCAAAAGTCTGATTTTCGTAACAAAATTTGATAACATAGCGGACTATTTCGTACCTCCTTCCCTTCGAAAGCTCTCTGCCTTCTCACTGCGATACATCCGCAGTACCCAAAGCATGTCACACAACACCCGACCTCACAGTATTGGCCTCAACCCTAAGCTGACAGTGCAATGGGAGCTACGCGCTTGACGGACCAATCAGCCGCCTCGCTTTCATCACCTGTCCCCATTCTCTCCGTATGGGAATGCACGAGAAAATGTAATCACAAGGCAAAAAAATGGAAGTGTGGCAGGCCCAACAAGCAAGTAGCTTCCACACCACTGTCAGCTTAGGGGTCAACGGGGTGGGGAAAGCAACTTTTGTCCGAATTTAGAGCAACAGGCCAATTTTCTAGGGGGAAAATGGCACTGTGAGGGTACACAAATGAGGGTCCAAGCAAGAGGGGAGTTCCTCCTTTCCCCCTTCTTGAACTGTATGGTATACCGTGCAATTTGTGAGTTGAGGAGAAAAGCTAAGAAGTAAAAAGTGGAAAAATCGCTTTATGGCCCCATTAAAGGAGTCATGAAACGCTTTTCCAACTTTTTCCTGTTTAGCTTTCCTCCTCAACTCATAAATCGCGCATTCTACCAAACAGTTCAAGAAGACGGAAAGGGGGGAGTCCCCCCTTGCTCGGACTGTCGTTTGTGTACCAGGGCACAGCCATTCTCCCCCTAGAAGATTAGCCCCTCGCTCGAAATTCAGACAAACGTTGCTCTCCCCTCCCCGTTCACCACGAAGCTGACAGTGCTGTGGTGAATCTACGTGCTCGTTGGGCCAGCCACACTTTTGCCACGTGATCACGCTCTCTCGCGCCTTCCCAAGCGCAGAGAATGAGGTCAGGTGATGAAAGGGAGGCAGCGGATTGGTCCGGCAAGCGCGTAGCTTCCACCCCAATGTCAGCTTAGGGGTGAAGGGATTAAGTGAGGTCCGGTGCCGTATGACGTGCATTTGGGCCCGGTGAAACGCTACGGGGACCGCGGATGTATCACACAGAAAAGGCAGAGAGCTTACGAAGGGAAGGAGGTACAAAATAGTCCGCTGTGTTTTCAAATTTTCGTACCGAAAGTCAGGCTTTTGACTTTCTACGTTTTTTCGTTTGGCCCACTGAACAATGTACTATTAGTAAAATCCCAATATAAATTGATTTATTCCAGCCCAAAATTCGTTTCATGGGCCCTTTAAGCAAAATTCTAAGCAAATATAAATTACATCATGTAATCAAAGCATCATTGTAAAACTGAGTGTTGCATCAAATAGAAATTTAGTGATAGAATTTACACAAACAAAACGGCAATATTTTCTCCAGGTACTAAATTTGGCAAAACCATTCAAATTGACATCAAACAGCCTGGCTAAAATGCTTGAACCAGAGGAGGCAGTGATCCATCTTCCTTAGAAAGGCTGTAGGCGACGCCCCTTCAATGCGGTTGAGGGGCTCTTCGACAAAATGAATATGACTGCTAACTAGGAGTGCATCATAAAGCAGTGCCAGTGTTGGCGGTAACGCGTTACAAGTAACGGCGTTACCGGTAACGCGTTACTTTTTTTGGTAACGTAGTAACGTACTCGTTACTTTTCCAAAGAAGTAACGTGTAACGTACTTACGTTACTTATTTTGAGTAACGTGTAACGAAATGTTGTGAATAAAATATATTCAAAGTTTCAATCTCGGCTGGTCTTAATTTCTGCGCTAATGAGGGAGGCCGCTTCTTCTGTTAAGTTCCGTGCCAACATGTTATAAATCAGCTTCATATATACTTCCGCGTTTTTTCTTGTAACTATTCGGGTGAAACCCTAAAAAAGAGAGGGTAATTAAGTTTCCGCATGGACATATTTTAGCTATGGCGCTTACGCACATATCAAACGTCGAAACAGCAAATGTTTTAGTTCGTGAATAAAAAGTAACGCAACAGTAACGTGCGTTACTTTTTATCAGTAACGGTAACGGTAACGCGTTCCTTTTATTTTGAGGTAACGTAGGTCGGTAACGCGTTACTTTTATTTGCAAGTAACGAGTAACGTATTTAGTTACTTTTTTTCGGTAACGCCTACAACACTGTAAAGCACTAATCATTACACACCCAATGCAACTAACAGTGCAGAAATTGAGACTTAATCAAATGCTACTTGAACAAACCTGTTTCATCGAACGACATTTTGTCGAATCAGCAGCCACGTGGGTTAGCGCACAGCAGCTTAGGGTACATTGACTCAAAACTCGCAGTGCAGAATCCAAATATCCTGAGCTCCACCCCTGCCACTACCCAATTCGACACGAACTAGCATTGTATTGGCGCGCGATCATGTAATAAATGTGTTCAAAAACGACAGGAGGGCTGCTGACCGCCTCTCTGGAAAAATGAAGGGAGTGAAACGCAATTCAGTTACATTGCTCCATACGTGTCAGAGCTGGCAAAGTGCGCGTCTGTTAGTGGAGGAACGGTGTCCAAAGCCCTTCGACCCGGTTCTTTCCCTTATAATCTCTTCTCTACTGGAAAGCTCTAGCCCATTTCCGGCAGTCGTGTTCTGGTTTGGAACTTTTCTTAACATGTGTGTATAAACGCCGCGGTAACGCACTGCTTTGGGACTGTCACTCTTCCCTTGCCGACGCGAGATTCTGGTACCTCAGAGGTAAAAGTTCAGCTCTCTAAATTTTATTTTCAGAGCCCCATACATCTCTTTTTATTTGTGACAAATTAAGTTAGCAGACATCTTTGGGTAGAGTTGACAAACAAGGCCGTTGCACTAATTCTTCCCGACAGCCCTCGTTCCGCCACCGTTAAAGGCAGCTTTTTTTTTTTTTACTTCCATGCTTCTTTTGAGCGCAAAGTTGACACTTGTCATTTCAATACGTAAACCTGAAGAGCAAATGACGTCATTTGAAAACAAATTACCACTTGACACGGCAAGTTGCTAGTTTTCGCGGGTCACTTAGTTCGTAAACTTTATTAGTAATATGTGCCGTAGGCGTTTTATTTGTGGAGTTTGGAAACTGAAGTGACGGGGCAAGATGAATCTTCAAGCACAGAGCTGAGTGTGAAGCTTTATGCTGTCTTTCCCTCATGTCCCCTGTCTTAAAGTCTAAGAAACTTAAGCCACTCTGCATGCTAAAGATACCAGGTTGCCATTGGTGCTGCACACTGGCCAGAGTGACCATTTACAGGGGAAACACGGCACTACATTTCAAGACATCCCGCAGTTCAAACCGCCGTACACAAAGTATGGCTTGATTTCGTCAAATGATGTCCTGCCGCTAGCCTGGGGTCTGAGATGCATCATGCAGTAATGATATGGGACCACACGCCGGTGCCCATGAACACCGAAACAGGCAAGGGCGGTGATAAAACCCAGGATCTCTAGGTTCCCCAATGCAATTGCTTTTGTTTCACATGCTCTGAGATGTGGCAAGTTAACATACTCTGCCACCGACCCACCCTCTTGTAACCAAGTTCAAAACCAGTGGCTCAAGAACATCTCTGGCCAAGCTGAAGGAAAGCTGCAAAAACCCTAAAACTAAACCTACAACTAACAAAAAATTTGAAATTGGAGCAATGTCAGCCACGGTGAGCTACAGCACGATGCTCGCCATCAAATTGAAGGGGAGCTCTGGCGCCAATTTGAACATTTTCAACTAAATATATTTTCTGAAAGTGTGCAAGTAGCAGTCAAAAACAGCGAATAAATTTCCCAAAAACTTTTCAAGTGAATTTCAATCGTACAAATACGATAAAACCAAAACCGAATCTATCGTGCAACTTTACTGGTTGCCATCTTGTTGTGATGCCAGATGTTGTATGAACACCAGCACATGGGCAGCCTGAGCCTGTTTCGCCCAGCATCAGAAGCAGTCAAAAGGCCATTATGATCGTCCGCGGGAGAATAATGAACTAAGACTCATCGAGCCTGTCTGAGACAAGCTTGTCCTGCAAATGATTTTCAGCGTGAGATTTCAGACGATTCACCATTTACATTTTATCCGCCAACATTGCCTCTGAGTGGACCACCTATGGTGGCTGCCCTCGCAATCCGCTGACATATAGACTTAAATGCCGCCTCAGAAGCAGGATGAACTGGAAGGTTGTGTTTACAAGCACGGTGCACGCGAACTGTTTTCTAGCACTGAGCAGATGCTAGGAGCCAGCGTTTCCGTCGGACCGCTCCGACCCACTTCCATTGCAGAGACTTCTCGGTCGGAAACCGATGAGATGACACTCGGCTGCATTTCTTTGTCGTGCTACTGCACCCCACAGAACATCACCGATTCTCTCCACCCTCCCTTGCACGCCGCAAATAGCCTAAACCAAACACAGTACGCAAAACCACAGACGATCGCTTCACTGGGACACAAAACGCCGTGAAGGAGGGTGTGTCGTCTGCTCTCGGAAACATTTGACGTCACGAAAATGCGTTCAAGTTGTTGATAGTAGAGCGGCAGCCAGAAGCTTGAAGTTGTACGCATCAACTTCAAACTTCGCTTTCTCTAAAGAAAATTATTATGTTGATGAGATATTTTGAAGATATTCTCAGGGGTGCATATTTAGTGCATGGTGAAAATTTTATAGAAATATAAACCAACACACTGTTTACAAACAAGCCCGCTTTGCCCACAACAGGTGTGGGCACTGCGCATGCGCAGAAGCCAAATTTGGGAGGAATGAAGCGTTAGCGCATGCGCAGTACCGACAGCAGCGCCACCGCGGTCGTATGACGTCAGCAAGTTGAGTTGGTGTATATGGCCACCAATATTTTGCAGGAGCTAACTAGATGCTGTTTCATTGTTTTTGCAAATGTTTCGAGCACTGCTAAGCTTTATCAAATTTCGAGCATTCTTGTTGGTTTCAACCTAGAAAACGAAACCCAGTTTTTCGGCCGGCGTAAACTTACTACGCACTACAGAAATCTGAATTTCCCTAAGAGTATGATGCTAGCAGTGGGGATAGGATATGAAAGCTTGAGAACAATATGTTGCCTAAATCAATATAAAAGGAAAACACAAAATTTTTCTAGCAGCCAATGTTCCCTTATGCTTAATTTCGTTGAACCAAGAAATGACACATGCTTTGCACCAATGTCACACAATGACGTCGAACACCAGAAACCACCATGCCGGTGGTTGAGTCAACGACCATTCGCAGCGAGAGCTATGATGAAGTTACATAGCTATAGGAATTGCTATTTATCCCAAAGAATGTTTTATCAGCATGCCCCGCGACAGAGTAGCCGTCAAGCTAGATATGAGTAACAAAGGGATAAGGCCACACATTACAGTTTGTGGGACGCATTTCATGGCGGCGAATGACGGCACTTTTCTGATGTTATGTATGCTCGCGCACGCCTTCGCATCAGCTCAGCCCGTTCCTGATGTGAATGCCCATTGCCTTTCACTTCATCACACCGTTTCCACAATTCGAGCGCAAGTTCGAAACTCCCTTGCTGTGTACGGGCGAGCGTGACTACTTTTTCCGCGAGACTAGACTTAGACGGACATTGAGACAAATTTCGTTTTTCTTCTTTATCGTTTGATCCAGGTACCATCGAATTCTCAAAACTTTCACCTCCTACTCTCACCGCTAGCGTCACATTCTAATGGAGTTTCAGCTTTCTGTCTGTCTATGCTGGAAAAAGCGGTGGAGAAACTGCATCGTGACGTCGCCGGTGGGAGGAGCCTAATCTCCATCGCCAACAAACTACATCGGAAGAGAACTGCACCGTGACGTGTACGGTGACGTCGCCGAACTGTGGCGATTGAGTTGAAACTACATCGTTTTTTTTTCTCCCTACAGGGAATTTCGGAGAATCGCCGAGTGGGCTCGCGCACACCAGCTCGGAGCACGTGGAGCAAAAGCTCGCGCTGCAGAACCCAGGCACCCTGGGTTCATTCCCCGCCCCTGCCCGTTTATCGTCTATTGAAAAGTAAACATTTCGGCAAAATCTGCCTGGTTAGGTGAGTATTAAGAAAAGAAAACTGAAAGTACTCTAACCAACTGGTTTGAATTGCCCGACGTTTCGCGGCCTGCTCGGACGCTTGTTCACGGGTGACTTATTTGGCTGGGTGTTCGTCTTTCTCTTCTTCTCCTTGTCGCTGCCGTTAGAATCGTCTTCTTCTCTTTGTGACTCCTCGAAGTCCGTGAATATAGCTCCTTGAGAGGGTACCGATCGACCGGTTCAGGTTGTTCTTGGTATGCTGGATATGCCAGGACTCTAAATAGAGTCGTTTTTTCCAGTTTCTTTCGGTGCCTAGGACGGAACTGCTGTCGAAGTCGATGACGTGGTTGTTCTTTTCCGCATGTTCCGCTAGAGCGTTTCCTTGCACGTCCTTCTTTTTGACATCATATTTGTGTCTGCGAAGACGTTCGGTGAACTTCTTGGTTTCTCCAACATATGAGGCGTTGCAGTCGGCGCAAGGAATGCGATAAACAAGGCCTTGGGCTTTTTCTTTTGGATGACGATCTTTTGGAAGAGGAACATGATGGCCGATGGTCGAAACGGACTTGTGTGTCACTGCTATACAAGGAGGTTATAATGGGCAGGAGGTGGCGTCCCTATCCCCAATGCATGGAGCGAAGTGTAACGGAAGTAGGCGTGGCCACGAGCCGCGACGAGCATTTCTTGACCAATGGGAAGCCTAGTGAGTGGGCGCCGCCATTAATTTCGATGCAAACAACCGCGTTGCGATGACATTTCCGTGGCAACGCGATTGTGTGCACCGAAAGTAATGGCGGCACCCACTGTTATTTGAAACAGCGCTTAACGGGAGACTTTTAAACCGGTATGGTAGGAATTGGATGAGATTATTATAAACGAACGCCTGGTTGCCCAGCAGAAAGTAAGTGACTAGAGTTGAGACGCTCTAGACGACGCACCGACCGAATCGGTGTCGAACAGGCGAGATTTCGAGCCCAACACTTGCCTGACCAGTAGGACTAGGAAGTCGGCGTGTAGCGGACGCTCTCGACACCGCGCGACCGCGCCTGGAGCGTCGTCTCGAACGAGTCGTCGTAGCGCGGCTTTGGAAAGCGATCGCGAGTCAGTCATCGTAGGCACGAACGCTGAGAAGGGGCATCGCGGGTTGAGAAAGCCGTACAAATTCTGCTTCGAGAAGATGTTGGTTTCACTCCGCCGTGATGAGTATTCGGGTTCGCATCGAAACATCTTTTGGTGCGCCGATCCAATCGAAAGCCAGCCGCGACAGCGAGCAGACGAAGCAGACCGCAGGCACGGAGCAGACGTAGTCTAAGCCTAACGACCGAGCGGAGAGCAGACGATGGGAGCATGGTTGAATTTAGTTTGGATGAGAGAGCGTCGGTGCGCGGCGCAGTCTGGGATTGGGTTGTTCTTCCGGCGTCGCTGGGTATGACGTCATGCCGGGTCCTGCCCTATTTAAACGTCCTTGCTGATATAGGAACCGTGCACATCTAATTCAGGCCCCGACCAGGGCGCTCCTAGCGGCAAACGGGTCCGTTCCATCGGGGACCTTCTGCCAGTCGCTGCGTTGGTTGTGCGTTGTAGCGGGTTAGCGCTTTAATTTCCAAGGTAGCTATTCCGCACTAAGAAAGCCACAACAATTGATGCGGCAAACAATAGGCTACCGCCGCGACGCGGCCGGCATAGAAAAGGTGCGGATCTAATTCAAGCCCCGACCAGGGCGCCCCTAGCGGCAAACGGGTCCGTTGCATCGGGGAACTTCTGCTAGTCGCTGCGTTGCTTGTACGTTGTAGCGGGTTAGCGCTGTAATTTCAAAGGTAGCTATTTCGCTCTAAGAAAGCCACAACAACTGATGCGGCAAACAATAGGCAACCGCCGCGACGCGGCCGGCATGCTCGCTTCCCGGGTGAGAACTTCGCTCGTGCCTCTGAGGTACGGACGCACATGCGGCTGGAGGGATGGGTTTTCTCGGCTGCCGATGGGTGGCGAAGTTTCTTGTAGATATTGTTTACGAATCTTGTTGGGTATGCGTTTTTTCGAAGGTCCCGTTTTATAATGTCAACTTCCTCTTTAAGTGCCTTATCTGTGGAGCACACCGTGATGGCACGTCGAAATAGTGCCGAAACTACTGAAGATTTGTGAGATGTGGGGTGGTCTGATAAAAAATTTAGGTATCGTCCAGTGTGCGTTGGTTTTCTATACACCTGAAATGTTAAAAGGTTGCCTAATGTTTTCACAGAAACATCCAGAAATGGAATGCAACCGTTAGATTCACGTTCTACTGTAAATTGAATATTTGGTTCGATTGAATTAAGGTGTATGTCGATAAGGCACTTAAACCGACACCCACTATGTTTCTTCGCTACGTTGACGATTGCTTCTGCGTCGTGAAAACCGGCGAAGTTGACCGCCTACACATACACCTTAATTGAATCGAACCAAATATTCAGCAAACTCGAGCAGAGAAGGCGCTCACAAAAAGGAATGTAGTGATGGCCTGTAGCTGAGCCGGTTGGTTATTCATGCTTACTTATTACCAGCTGAACGTTAGGAAAAGCGACGGAGAGAGAAAGAGACACACCGCTGGTGACAAAGTTCCCGTGGTTAAGGAGGTGAAAATAAGGAAAAAATGTGCTCAGAGAACTAGAAAGGTAAGTATGATGGCCTGTAGCTGAGCCGGTTGGTTATTCATGCTTACTTATTACCAGCTGAACGTTAGGAAAAGCGACGGAGAGAGAAAGAGACACACCGCTGGTGACAAAGTTCCCGTGGGTTAAGGAGGTGAAAATAAGGAAAAAATGTGCTCAGAGAACTAGAAAGGTAAGTAGTGATGGCCTGTAGCTGAGCCGGTTGGTTATTCATGCTTACTTATTACCAGCTGAAGTTAGGAAAAGCGACGGAGAGAGAAAGAGACACACCGCTGGTGACAAAGTTCCCGTGGGGTTAAGGAGGTGAAAATAAGGAAAAAATGTGCTCAGAGAACTAGAAAGGTAAGTAGTGATGGCCTGTAGCTGAGCCGGTTGGTTATTCATGCTTACTTATTACCAACTGAACGTTAGGAAAAGCGACGGAGAGAGAAAGAGACACACCGCTGGTGACAAAGTCCCGTGGGTTAAGGAGGTGAAAATAGGAAAAAATGTGCTCAGAGAACTAGAAAGGTAAGTAGTGATGGCCTGTAGCTGAGCCGGTTGGTTATTCATGCTTACTTATTACCAGCTGAACGTTAGGAAAAAGCGACGGAGAGAGAAAGAGACACCGCTGGTGACAAAGTTCCGTGGGTTAAGGAGGTGAAAATAAGGAAAAAAATGTGCTCAGAGAACTAGAAAGGTAAGTAGTGATGGCCTGTAGCTGAGCCGGCTCAGCTACAGGCCATCACTACTTACCTTTCTAGTTCGCTGAGCACATTTTTCCTTATTTCACCTCCTTAACCCACGGGAACTTTGTCACCAGCGGTGTGTCCTCTTCTCTCTCCGTCGCTTTTCCTAACGTTCAGCTGGTAATAAGTAAGCATGAATAACCAACCGGCTCAGCTACAGGCCATCACTACTTACCTCTTCTAGTTCTCTGAGCACATTTTTCCTTATTTTCACCTCCTTAACCACGGGAACTTTGTCACCAGCGGTGTGTCTCTTCTCTCTCCGTCGCTTTTCCTAACGTTCAGCTGGTAATAAGTAAGCATGAATAACCAACCGGCTCAGCTACAGGCCATCACTACTTACCTTTCTAGTTCTCTGAGCACATTTTTCCTTATTTTCACCTCCTTAACCACGGGAACTTTGTCACCAGCGGTGTGTCTCTTTCTCTCTCCGTCGCTTTTCCTAACGTTCAGCTGGTAATAAGTAAGCATGAATAACCAACCGGCTCAGCTACAGGCCATCACTACTTACCTTCTAGTTCTCTGAGCACATTTTTTCCTTATTTTCACCTCCTTAACCCACGGGAACTTTGTCACCAGCGGTGTGTCTCTTTCTCTCTCCGTCGCTTTTCCTAACGTTCAGCTGGTAATAAGTAAGCATGAATAACCAACCGGCTCAGCTACAGGCCATCACTACTTACCTTTCTAGTTCTCTGAGCACATTTTTTCCTTATTTTCACCTCCTTAACCCACGGGAACTTTGTCACCAGCGGTGTGTCTCTTTCTCTCTCCGTCGCTTTTCCTAACGTTCAGCTGGTAATAAGTAAGCACAAAAAGGAAGTTCTTCGAGCGATGCAAGTTCAGCGGCGTGATCTATAAATATTCTAAATGCTCTTACACGATTCAATACACGATTGTGTTTTCATTTGAGTGCACCCCATATAGACGCTTTACAGCAGCTGTGAATGGGCGCCGCCATAACTGACCTTCAGTTTTTGTTCCCTCTTATTCCGTTCGCTTGACTTCATCATTTCCACAGCAGGACAGGTTATTGCCATTTTAAGTGTTACTGTGTCCTTCCCCCCAGCATAGGCCGTTGTGGAGACTCGTCAACGCCCGCTTCAGTGGCTCGGCATCTCGGTAAGACAAGAGAAGGGCGGCTATGGCGGCTCAATCTGGCGCGTGTGTAAAGCGTCTATAAGCGATTTGGCTGAGCGAAAAACCAAGCAAGCAACGGTAACAGGCGTAAGTTCAGCTAGTTGGTTCATACTTCAGGTAGATAGAGAGAGATATATACTTTATTTTAAAACAACTACTTCAGGTAGGTCAGCTGAAACTAGAATAAACATACCATAAAGAAAGACCCTAACACCCGTGGGACTAACAACTGATGTTCTCTTCCTCTTCTCACTGCGACCCAACCTTAACGGAAATATGTCTCTTTTCTTCTTTTTTGCTTCCTACTTCACCAAAATTTAACGCCCAAGGAACTTTTTTTTTTCTCGTGCAGCACGAGAGGCGTAAAAAGGCTGGGCCTTCTTCGTCGTCAAAGTGCATCGTCAAAGTGCATCGTGACAACATTTTGACGTCAAGGCCACTGCATCATTTTACGAGCATAGCTCGAACTGCATAGGGAAAAACTACATTTCAACGTCATGTCACGTGACCCGAGAGAATAGCCAATCAGTGCCCGATGCAGTTTTCTACATCATTTAGTTTGCGTTCTAGCATAGACAGGAATGCGTAGCTTACTTATGCGGGCCGAAAGAATTATGTATTTTCTCAATCGAACCAGGTATTTTGGAGGATGCTGTGTCTGCATCGCTGTCCCAGCTCTCAAGGTCTATACACACGATGCACCTTCTCTGCGAGCCAAGTGTCACGGAAACTGGGTCTCGGGAAACAAATGCACTGTTTGAAAGAGACGGATAAAGATGTGCGCGTCCGAAGAAGGATGCACGCACGTCCTTGCTGTTGGAGCATGATTTTGCTGAAGCTAGACCGTGACTTCTCAATTACTCGAAAGAGAAATGGAGACGCTTTCAATGGTTGCTGCTCGACATCGCAGTGACATCCGATCTTCAAGGCGGAGCAAGATTTTTGAAAATCATGGCTTTAGATGATTTTGTATCCGAGCCCAAGTCGAAAAAAAATTGCGGTGGCTTAGCTCGGCTATGCCAGGATATACGTAGCGTGAGCTTATGCGCACAAAATGAGAGGCGCTATCAAGCAGCTCCGGTTGCAGCGTCAGACCTTGGCTACTGCGCAACGGAGGCACACGGCTGGGCACGCGGCGGCGCCAGTGCGTCTGCCGCGGCTATGACGTCACTACTCTGGAATGCGAGGACCGGCGAGGCGCGCGCGGTGGTGGCGGAGCCCGCGGCGCCGGCGGCTCCGGCACGCCAGCTGTGCGCCGTGTGACGTCACTGCTCCTCGCGCTTGCGCAGCACGGAGAACGGCTCATTATGCGAGCCACGCGAAACTGCTCAACCTCGGCCACTGTAGCTCACGTTACAAAAGAAAACAAAGATGTCGGCGAGCAAAAAGTCACCTTGGCGGCAGAGTTGAAGCAAAATTTTTATCAGTTTAGTTTCAGGATCACAGCTTTTGGTTCATTTTCGGTTCAGTTTCAGGGATCAAAAGTAATGGTTCGAACCAGCCCAAACCGCTAAATTGATTATTTATTTTCATATTGTTTTGGTAATAGGCATTATTTTTGCCGTTAAACAAGTAACTATTCTGTATAGCTTTTTATCGTTCGTAGAATCCACCTTTATTTCCAGGTACAAAAAATAAAAAAATTATTTAATTTCGTCGAAACAGTAAAAGAAAACCTAGATTAACATACAAAAAAAAACATTGTGTTTATGTGACTCAACGTTCATTTGTTTACCTTAGTAGTGTACTTTTACCTGAATCGAAAGGTTGTCATGAAGTGTGGTAGGTCCCCTAAAATACCCGTGATTGGTACAACTTTGCGTCGCAGTGTTCAAAGTTTAATCATAGTTGTGCTCTTCAACTAGGGAATTACAGTGCGTAAGGCACTAAACCGACACCCACTATGTTCTTCGCTACGTTGACGATTGCTTCTGCGTCGTGAAAACCAACGAAGTTGACCACCTACACATACACCTTAATTCAATCGAACCAAATATTCAGCAAACTCAAGCAGAGAAGGCGCTCACAAAAAGGAAGTTCTTCGAGCGATGCAAGTTCAGCGGCGTGATCTATAAATATTCTAAATGCTCTTGCACGATTCAACACGATTGTGCATGGGCGCCGCCATAACTGACCTTCAGTTTTTGTTCCCTCTTATTCCGTTCGCTTGACTTCATCATTTCCACAGCAGGACAGGTTATTGCCATTTTAAGTGTTACTGTGTCCTTCCCCCCAGCATAGGCCGTTGTGGAGACTCGTCAACGCCCGCTTCAGTGGCTCGGCATCTCGGTAAGACAAGAGAAGGGCGGCTATGGCGGCTCAATCTGGCGCGTGTGTAAAGCGTCTATAAGCGATTTGGCTGAGCGAAAAACCAAGCAAGCAACGGTAACAGGCGTAAGTTCAGCTAGTTGGTTCATACTTCAGGTAGATAGAGAGAGATATATACTTTATTTTAAAACAACTACTTCAGGTAAGGTCAGCTGAACTAGAATAAACATACACATAAAGAAAAGACCCTACACACCGTGGGACTAACAACTGATTTTCTCTTTCCCTCTTCTACTGCGAACCCAACCTGACGGAAATATTCTCTTTTCTTCTTTTTTGCTTCCTACTTCACCGAAAATTTAACGCCCAAAGGAACTTTTTTTTTTCTCGTGCAGCACGAGAGGCGTAAAAAGGCCTGGGCCTTCTTAACGTCGTCAAAGTGCATCGTCAAAGTGCATCGTGACAACATTTTGACGTCAAGGCCAACTGCATCATTTTACGAGCATAGCTCGAACTGCATAGGGAAAAACTACATTTCAACGTCATGTCACGTGACCCGAGAGAATAGCCAATCAGTGCCCGATGCAGTTTTCTACATCATTTAGTTTGCGTTCTAGCATAGACAGGAATGCGTAGCTTACTTATGCGGGCCGAAAGAATTATGTATTTTCTCAATCGAACCAGGTATTTTGGAGGATGCTGTGTCTGCATCGCTGCCCCAGCTCTCAAGGTCTATACACACGATGCACCTTCCCTGCGAGCCAAGTGTCACGGAACTGGGTCTCGGGAAACAAATGCACTGTTTGAAAGAGACGGATAAAGATGTGCGCGTCCGAAGAAGGATGCACGCACTCCTTGCTGTTGGAGCATGATTTTGCTGAAGCTAGACCGTGACTTCTCAATTACTCGAAAGAGAAATGGAGACGCTTTCAATGGTTGCTGCTCGACATCGCAGTGACATCCGATCTTCAAGGCGGAGCAAGATTTTTTGAAAATCATGGCTTTTAGATGATTTTGTATCCGAGCCCAAGTCGAAAAAAAATTGCGGTGGCTTAGCTCGGCTATGCCAGGATATACGTAGCGTGAGCTTATGCGCACAAAATGAGAGGCGCTATCAAGCAGCTCCGGTGCAGCGTCAGACTTGGCTACTGCGCAACGGAGGCACGCGGCTGGGCACGCGGCGCCGCCAGTGCGTCTGCCGCGGCTATGACGTCACTACTCTGGAATGCGAGGACCGGCGAGGCGCGCGCGGTGGTGGCGGAGCCCGCGGCGCCGGCGGCTCCGGCACGCCAGCTGTGCGCCGTGTGACGTCACTGCTCCTCGCGCTTGCGCAGCACGGAGAACGGCTCATTATGCGAGCCACGCGAAACTGCTCAACCTCGGCCACTGTAGCTCACGTTACAAAAGAAAACAAAGATGTCGGCGAGCAAAAAGTCACCTTGGCGGCAGAGTTGAAGCAAAATTTTTATCAGTTTAGTTTCAGGATCACAGCTTTTGGTTCATTTTCGGTTCAGTTTCAGGGATCAAAAGTAATGGTTCGAACCAGCCCAAACCGCTAAATTGATTATTTATTTTCATATTGTTTTGGTAATAGGCATTATTTTTGCCGTTAAACAAGTAACTATTCTGTATAGCTTTTTATCGTTCGTAGAATCCACCTTTATTTCCAGGTACAAAAAATAAAAAATTATTTAATTTCGTCGAAACAGTAAAAGAAAACCTAGATTAACATACAAAAAAAACATTGTGTTTATGTGACTCAACGTTCATTTGTTTACCTTAGTAGTGTACTTTTACCTGAATCGAAAGGTTGTCATGAAGTGTGGTAGGTCCCCTAAAATACCCGTGATTGGTACAACTTTGCGTCGCAGTGTTCAAAGTTTAATCATAGTTGTGCTCTTCAACTAGGGAATTACAGTGCGTAAAAACATAATGTGCACCTTGTTGCCATATACATTGTGAAATATAGTTTCCGAAATATGCTTCACAATATATATGATGACGACGCAAGTGAGTTAAAAGCCACAATATTTTCAAAACATCACGAAAGTTTTAGGTCAAGCTCGTTCAGTCTACCTTTTATAGAAACACTAAATGGCAATCACAAGGTTTGTTTTTTTAACCAACAGTGTTTACATTCAGCAATGTGATGCTGGCGAAAAATCATGCAGAAAGGAGTACACTTTAATTCATATGCACCTTTGTACTCAGCTCGAATCTAGCATAAAATAGCGCACACCCAAGTGATTGTTTTCTTATACAGAATAAACTAGCATAGCCTGGCTGTTGAGGTTTCTTCTTGAAAAGATGCCCATCAATTCATTTGGGAAATAAGCATCATCCTTACTAATTTATGATTTTTTGTTCATTAGAACAATGTAATATTTCATGCTCTACTTGACAAGGCAGCTAGTTAATCGGTCATTCTCCAACGGTCAGCGTGCATAATCGTCGTAGTTCCGCCACGCGCCCCTGTGTACTTTATTTTGTCAAGCCCTCAGACTTCTGCATGTTTAAGAAGTTCTATATGTTTTAGGAACACAGTTATTTAAGTTTTTATACAGTCTGGTTGGGACGTGTGTGTCAAAAATAAAATGTAAGCGAAAAAATGTTTTTGTTGTTGGACCAATATTGATGGCGAGAGATTTATTTGAAATTCTGTGCGCGCAGTCCATGACGTCATGGGTCATTCCGGAATGACCATCTCGGTCGTGAAGGCGAAGCCGATCCACGTCTCCCCCCGCGCCCGAAATGCCGAGAGAGAAAACAAGGGGAAAGGAGGTGACTGACGAAAAAACTGCGTATCGCGCCGTCAATATTGCTCTAAAAAATCCTTTTTTATGTGCGTGTCCCAATGAAACTGTTAAAACAAAATCTTTCTTTCTTCTTTTCAGGGGCCTTTTAAGGGCCTCCCGATCCCTCATACACACGCCTATTGAAGACAAAGACGTCAAAGAAATGTTTGTAAAGCATCTTTCAGATAATTTGGGGTGCATTTACTTGTGTATATCTTGAAGGTGATCGGCCCTTTGTTTATCGTGTCAAATATTGGGTCAGGAATTAAATATATTTTTATTATCATAAATCTAATTGAATGTATGAAGTTCACGTAACCACTTGAAACTGACACAGGAGGACGATACTCAAATATACGCTATACTGTTGAGCCGATCTGTGGAAATGTGCTTTTCTTTTCTCTTATGACAGTGTAAAACACCGGGTTGCGGAGTATTCCAAAAAGGACTGTGCTCACATGATAGATCTGATGGCAAACACACGAAATGTGCAGAAAGAGAAAGATAATAATTGGTATTCTACAAAAGAATCGGATACACACTGCCTTACTGCAAAAGGAAATACACAAAGATTTAATGATATTCCCAATAATTACACATAAAGAGTGTGAAGTACGGACAAAAATACTTAATCCTAACATAAATCCCCTTTGGGTATCAGCCTGCATTAGCTTGAAACTTTGTGAAATACTGCCTCGGGAGTGTAATGTTATATAAGGTTTTACGTGCACGTGTTTCTCTCACTTTACAACTGTGCTTTATCAGTTACGCGCTCTAATATTTTATTAGGCTATCAAAGCATGTCATATAGCATCGCAAAACTGCACCAGTTTATAGTTTGAACATCTATTTTTGGTAGCGTTGCAAACATTGCAGCTCACCAGAAAACTGAACTGTTTAACAAGGTTTGCACGTGATGCCATCACACTATATGCTGGTGAATATTGCGATTTGTTCTTGGGGAGAAAATCAAATCTGGTGGTGCAAAATGGACGTCGCACAAGGTTTGCACGTAGTGCAACACATGTATTTGAAAGACACAAAATTATTCCTGGGTGGTGCGGCGTCGTGAGGAACAGCACAAGCGTCTGGCACCACAAAACAACGCTTCATGGTAAGAGCTTTTTTTGCAAACAAAGTAGTTTCCCGGGTAGCGCTTTCTGTCTGGTCTGTGCTAAAGATGCAGTGATGAGGGAACCTTTGAAACACAGTATGCTTTTAAAGAACCTCCCCCCCCCCCTCACCCCCTCCACCTTTTCTTTTTTCGTTGCTCCTCCAGAGGATAATTCTTATTTCTGAGGGACTCCCTCCTCCGTTTGGAGGGTGTTAATAGAACCCCTTTAACAAATGCACCCCTTGACGGTGGGCTTTTCGCCAGTTTCAATGTGCACAGCATTATGGGATAGCACGTCGCCATATTTCGGTCAGCTTCCTCCCCAATGGGGTGGTAGCCCTATCGCACTGTTGCATCGAAACGTCGTGCGTCGTCATTTCATAATATTTTGCCACACATAGTTCTCTGGCATGTCATCAGCGACGTCGCCGTCAGTTTCTGCAGTGCTCACCTTGCTGTGTTGTACCGTTACATCCTCCTCGTATGCAAAGAATGTTCATAAATCCTCTACTGCTCACACCATGTTTTCAGTCATCGATCTTTATGTACATAAGCATTGCAGGTCCTTGTGTCATTCGAGTTCAGGTAGAACGGACCTGCTTCCTCGTGCCCCAATTATACATGCGCAGTTCCTTGGACTCTAATCTAAACACTTGGCAAAAAAGTCGGCGAGGAATTCGACTGCCCTGATTGGCCGGCGCCAAGGTCAAGCGCAGCGCTGGCCAATCACGTCCGCTCGAATTCTTCGCCAAATGCCCAGATTAGAGCCTCTGGTCTCGCGCATTGAGCTCGTTCTGGTCACAAGGTGTGGCAAGTCGACACTACACATTGGCGAGCGTGAAATGCCAGGCAGCAACAGCGCTGCAGCGTGTGTCACCTGCTAGTAACCTAAACATGGAAGCGTGCCCCAGCTTTTCTGAGCGGCACTCGGGGTGCCCCTTTACGCATGGGGACTATTCAACAACTATATTTGTATCACCTGTTAACAGTAATGGTGCATTGCATTTATTCTGCACCCCAAAACTGTGAAGTTTAAACAAATTACGAAGGTGGTCGAAGGTCGGGGAAGAACTTGAGAAAGACGCTCCGGTGAGGCTTAGGGCGGCTGCTAACGTTTGGCTGTCCCTCCGAGGCCACTAGGACCTTTCTTTTCAGGTATCCCTCCCGTACACACTTAGTATCTATGTAACGTTGAACTTATAGGTCACATTCAGACCTTTCAATGCTTCTATTCTTGGGGACAACTTTCTCTGGGGCAGTTCAGCAACAACGAAAACATGTTTGGATGCCTCAGTGATGTGTACATGTAAAATGGGGCGTGCAACAATTTTTGCACTTTCAATGAATACTGTTAAGAACTACTTCCTCACTTCGATAACTTGCAAAAACACAGATCAGTTTCCCTCCTCACACAATGGCAGACGCATAAAAAATAAAAAAGGAAAGAAACAGCTTGTCTCTCCTGAAGTCAAAATTAGAACAAGAGGCCACGTGATATGACGCTAATTATATACTGTCAATGTAAATCATAGTCCTGTCCTGTGGTTGGCAAAGCATAGAGCATGGGCTGAGCTTCAAACATTCTTAAAGTTCGGCTATTCTCATCTTTGATTGAACACGAACAATTACTCGGATGTTAGGCAATGCTGATTGTCATGAACCCGAACACTCGACTCGGGTTCATGACAATCAAGTATGTCACAGTGTCACGTGACTCACGGTGCGAAGTCGTGATGTCATGTGACATCATGGTGTACACAATGCTAATAAATCTACTGGAGTTCTCAATTTAAATCAACCCGACACAGTGAGTCACGTGACGTCGCGGGGCCACATGACGCGACATTACTTGACAGCATGTCTTGACACCATGTCACCTGACCACGTGACACATGATTAATCATTGCATCAATACAAAAGCAGCACGAAAACCCACAATTTCTCATACATTGCAATTCTGTATATGACGGTTTAATCTTCTTCTTTCTTTCAAACGTCTTTATTTACAGACCAAATGAATGAGCGCCCTATGCGCTCTGCTGTATGGTCTTTTATCTCGTCGTCTTATGTGTCCCTGGTGTTACCAGGGGCAGAGAGACGTCGGGCGGCGGCGATGATTGGCTCGTAGTGCTTGAGCAGCCTGGAGCCGAGTGGGGGCGCCTGCGGGTCCTCTAAATATCGGAGGATCGCCTGGAATGCCGCCAGGACACGACCAGGGTCAGGAGCGGATGGGGGGTTGAGCCACTCAGTAAGAGTGGAGGGGGGAGGTGAGAGGGTTGAGAGCGCGCGAACGCGGGCTGTTGAGTGGAGCGGGCAGTCCCACAAAAGATGGGGGAGACTAGCAGGAATGTGGCAGTGGGTACACTGAGGGTTGATGTGGACCTGGGGATACATCTTTGCAAGCAGGGAGGGAGCGAGGAGCGCTCCTGACCTGGCTTGCTGTAGAAGGGAGGTCTCGTGGCGAGTGAGAGGAAGGTGGGAAAGAGAGGGGAAGTCAAGGGGGTTAGCCTGAGTAGTCAGGTAATCACGCCGTTGGCTGGCGTGCTCCTGTCGGGCTTCGTGTGAATCGTGAAAGGAGCCAGGTGTGAGCTCCGGTGGCGTAGGAAAAGTAGGGGCCCCGGCTCGCGCGGAGAGAAGTTTAGCGCGCGCAAGTCGGTGAGCCCTTTCATTGCCGGGTATGCCGCTGTGGGCGGGCACCCAGTCGATGAGGGGATGGTGGCCGGCTGTCCGGATAGAAATGGCTGCCCGATGAATCTGAATAGCGATGGCAGATGATGGGGATGAGTGGCGGAGAGCACGGATGGCTTCCTGAGAATCTGTATATATTACGATTCTGGAGGAGGGTACCAGGGTGAAAGTGTTAACGGAGATTAAGCAGTGCAGTATAGCACAAAGTTCAGCGCGACTAGAGGAGCAGGGGGTCATGAAAACTTGTGTACCGCGTCGATGACCGTCGACATCGCACCATGCCGTGCTGAAGATTGGCGTGGAGTTATTGTCCACAGCCGCGTCCGCGTAGAAAACTAGAGCCGATGAAGAGCGAACAAGGAGAGAGTGGAGATGTCGGCGAGCAAAGTCGCTGCGGCGGGCTTGCGCTTTTTCACCCATGTTCCGAGGGAGGGGACGAGGTGCCGTGAGAGGGCAGAGCTCCCATGGCGGGGGTGGGGTGGGTAAAGGTAGGAGGTGGTCGATGTTGTAACCTAGCTTACGCAGTGTGAAGCGCCCCGCTAGAGTGGCTCGGAGTCGAGTTTCTTGAGTTGCGATCTGGGTGGAGGCCAGGTCGTCAAGGCTATTCATCTGGCTGCAGCTGGTGAGCGCATCGATTCGCGTGTATCTCGGAAGGCCGGTGACAATTCGTTGCAGTTCCCGATTAATTATTTCGAGCCGGAGTTGTTGGTTGCGGGTAAGGTGGTAGTACGGGTAGCCGTACATAATGCGGGACACCACGAAGGCCCTAGCAAAGATACGGAGATCATGTTCGTGCACCCCGCGGGAGCGGTGGGCTACCCTGTATAACAGGTGGTTCAGCTGTTTCGAGGTGCTGATGGTACGCTGAAACCAAGTCGCCGCCCGGCTGTCTTGGTCGAGGTGAAAACCAAGAATCCGGATGCTCGTGCGGCGTGAGATGGGAGTACCTGCGAGCGTGAGCTGAATGCGCTGTTTTTCTGCTTCTTTTGCTGGTGTGCGACGACCGCCATGAATAACGACGAACTCCGTCTTGTCGGGAGCGGGAGCGAGACCAACAGACTGGATGTAGTCGTGAATGATGTCGAGCCCAGCTTGAATGGCATCCTGTTGGTAACCGGGTGAGCCAGAGTGGGTCCACAACGTAATATCGTCGGCGTAGATTGCATGTTCGAGGTTAGGCACCTCATTAAGGCGGGGAGGAAGGCCAGCAAGGACGATATTGAAAAGTACTGGAGAAAGAACGGACCCTTGTGGAACGCCCACTCGGTTTGTATCGGTGATTCCGTGGGATGTGCCGACGTGAACAGTGAAAGTGCGATCTTCAAAGGAACGCCGCGATGAAGTTGTATGCCCGACCGGTGATGCCTAGCTGTTGTGCCATTGAGAGGACGGAGGAGTGCGGGACGCTGTCAAACGCCTTGCGCACGTCGACCCCTGCCACAATACGAAGATGCGGTGATGATGTAGATAGCGTATCGTGCTGGAGGCGGCTCATGACGTCCTGAGTGGAGAGTCCAGGGCGGAACCCGTATTGCGATGGGCTGAGCAGCTGGTTGGACTCAAGCCACCACTGCAGACGGGCGTTCAGCATGCTCTCAACCGTTTTGCAGAGACATGATGTGAGGGATACTGGACGTAGATTTGTGAGAGACGTAGGTGGTCCGGCATATTTTTTTTATTTCTCTCGCGCATTATCCTTTCTTTCTTGGCTCAAAAAACTTTTGTCAATGTTATAAACGAGCCTTTCTATGGGTATTACGCACATTTGACCTCGGAAATCCCGCAAAACCTTCGCTCTTGTGAAATGCAGTTCCAGGGTCACCGCATAGATGGCGCCACAATGCCAGTGTGTTCCCTCGGCGGTCTAAAAACATTTAAGAAGTTTTAAGAGATCTCGTCTCTCTCAGTCGTACTCGGTCGCAAGAGTGTGAACGGGCCTTTACACATGCGAACTCGTGGGCGAATCCGCGCAGGCGGAAAGTGGATTTTGGAGCCGGGTGGCGAAAAAGCTGGATATGGGTAGCCGTTACGGACTGATCCAGATTTTCCGTCAGCGCAAGTCGATTTCGCCACCTCTCGAGTCCGCCAGCGAGACTGAGGGCATGCGAAGCTCCCCAGATCCGGATTCCCGCGCAAATCCCCTTTGCATGCGCGCCCGGAAAAAGTAGAAGTGAGCTCGTGCTCGCTTCGACTTTTACATCACATAAAAGAGAAATTTAAGTGCGTGGCCAATAGACCATATGCGAAAAGAAGCGCCATCTAGTGTATTCATGATCAATTATCAGATTTCCACCATATTGGGGGGTTCCCGTACCAATGGTTTCGCCCGAGAAACAATAGTCCCGGCAAAGTGGAAGTCGTAGAACAAAAAATATCATCACCTGCTGCAAGTCCAGTACGAACCCGTCACAGAACGTCTTCGAGAAATACCGTTCATTGACCTGGATGGCCCAGTTCACTGCTTGAGTGACGAGTCTTGCGACCTCGTTGCTGGCAATTCCTTTTCCAGAATTTTGCGGCCGTCTTTCTTTTCTGCTTTGAACCGAAACTAACCAGCAACCCGTTGAATGTACAAATAAACCGCCCTAATATAATGAAAACCGAGTTAAATGCAGATGCGCCTCGTCCACAACTGGAAGATGTGATAAACCCCCCAATATGGCTGCTCCTAATAACATGATGATGATAGCTGGCAAGGACTTTTGCATATGGCCTATTGTGTTCAATCGTCTATTCGATAAACAAAATTAACCTGAGACTGGGGTAGAGAAGAAACATCAAAACGTAGAAGGGACACAAAATAGACAGGACGACGTCTGAAACTCAGCTAACTGCTTTATTTAGTCCACCTCCTTATATAGTCTCAATCTCAAGGTAATCTCCACCAACACAAAAGGACGAAGTCTATACAGTTCAAGCGCCACCGTCTTCATCACACAATGCAAGAACGTTGACAACCTTTACAGGTCGACGCGATAAGGCAACATCCATCCACCTTCAAACTTGAACAAAAGGATCTCTTTCCCTACTATTCTAAACACAGTTCATACTTCTGAATCATAACGCGCGCCTCTCCACATAATAGAAAAAAAACATGACATGACACATAATAATAATTAAAAAAAAAAGACATGACTAATGGAATCATGGCCTCTTTGGACCCCTGAACGGCATCGTAGCAGCGTTCAGGGGTCCATATACGTTCTGGGGTGTTTTCGTCAGGACTGACACACTGCGCGCCTCCACTTCTCTCAGAGAAGTTGGACACGTTGCATTTGAATTTATAAATGAATGTTTATACAGTCTACAAAGTTATTAATTGAAATGATTTCAATATATATATATATATATATATATATATATATATATATATATATATATATATATATATATATATATATATATATATACAGGGTGTCACAAAAAAAATGTACACATTCTTTTTTACCGCAAAAATAAACTAGGCATCGCCGAACACTCATTCTCCGCCCAAAGGTAGCGCTAGGGGTCACAACCAGATACCAAAGTTTCAACCCGATCCGATACCTCATTCAAAAGTTATAAATGATTTTCTGAAAATTTCAATGGGAAAATAGCGGCCGACGGAGTTTTCGAATACATGGGGCTCTATAGCGCCAGAAACCAAAAACGGACAAAAATGGGCTCCATTTTCCCATTGAAATTTTCAGAAAATCCCTTATAACTTTTGAATAAGGTATCAGATCGGGCTGAAACCTTGGCATCTGGTTGTGACCTCTAGCGCTACCTTTGGGCGGAGAATGAGCGTTCGGCAATGCCTAGTTTATTTGTGCGGTAAAAAAGAATGTGTAATTTTTTTTTGTGACACCCTGTATGTGTACAAATATATATATACACATACAGGGTGTCACAAAAAAAAATTACACATTCTTTTTTACCGCAAAAATAAACTAGGCATTGCCGAACGCTCATTCTCCGCCCAAAGGTAGCGCTAGAGGTCACAACCAGATGCCAAGGTTTCAGCCCGATCTGATACCTTATTCAAAATTTATAAGTGATTTTTTCTGAAAATTTCAATGGGAAAATGGAGCCCATTTTTGCCCGTTTTTCGTTTCTGGCGCCATAGAGCCCCATGTATTCGAAACACCCTGTATGTAGTATGTATATGTATGTATGTATGTGTGTGTGTGTATATATTATATATATATATATATATATATATATATATATATATATATAGTATATATATATATTACGTTTCAGCTTTGTCGGATAGAAAAGAAAAGCAAACACGGCGTGGCTAGTGTTGTGAACATACGTTTTGCGATAATGTTTTCTTCGACAATATTAGTTTAAATAATATAATAGTAGCACAAGAACGTTCGTGCCGGTTTTATTTGTTTTGTTTTTAATGTGAATAAGTACTTTAATTTACGTTAGGGCCATAAATAGTGCATTTTGAAGAAAACTACAGCCAGCCGCTCTACGTCCTGTGCCAGATGTGGCCCAGCAACAATGTGCGTCACATGACCACTTATCTCTACGACAATTGCTGGATCGCGCATTTCCGCTTGGCTGCTGTGACTCGCTGCGGCGCGAGTGCGGCCACCGGATGTCCAATTTTTCATGCAGCGAAATCGCGTTTTTGCTAGCGTTGCAGAGGCTGGCGGCAGCGTGCTGAAGACACGTTTTTTACTCCTTCGTTGTCCTTCGCTGAAGTAGTTTCTTAAAACCCTGTCTAAGTTGCGAGACTTGCCGTTGAGAACACTTGGGAATTTTTACGGAAGCTCATTATCAACCTACTTTATTGCACTTGATGTTTGAGCGCAGCTCGCCTAATTGTGAATGGTCAACAGATTGCACACGGCCGTTTGGGCCGCGCTTCAAAAATGTTCATTCTCGCCGTCTTGTAGTTTTGCCTTCGACAACCATCCCCTTGCTCCACAACGTTGCTCCATTTGTGCTGCCATGTTATCCACTGGAGTAGATTCGGAACTTAGCCATGGTTAATAGTGCATAGGAGAAACCGCAGATTCCCCCCTTCCCTTCCCGTTCCCTTCCCCTCCCCTCCTCCTCCTCCTCCTTCCTCCCTCCCTCCCTCCCTCCCTCCCTCCCTCGCCGGAACACCTAGACGATCCAAAGCTACGTGGCCGATATATGATGAAAAGACATCTACGCGCGAAGCACCTTCGAAACTTTGCCGCGGCGCCGATTCTTGATCGGTATCCAAGCGTGCAAAGGCACAGAGACGCAGCACTCCGGCGTGCCAAGGAAGCTTTGATCACGCTGTGAGACCGGCGAAACTTGCTTTCGACGAGTTGTAGCTTTTTCCTGCGGCACTGCGCTTTTGTAAAAAAAGTTTGTGTTCTCAACGGCAAGTCTCACAGCTTAATCAGGGATTTAAAAAAAAAAAATACTTCTTCGGCGAATGAAAACAAACGAGTAGAAAATGTGTCTTTAGCATGCTGCCGCCAGTCTCTGCAACGTTAGCAAAAACGCGATTTCGCTGCATGCAAGATGGTCGTCCGGTGGCCGCACTCGCGGAGCGGGGATGGGCAATCCAGCAACTGTCATAAAAGATCAGTGCACGCGACGGCCTTTTGCATTCATGTGTTTTGGATACATAAATGTCGCTGCGTATCGCCAGTTGGTGCGTCATGCGGAGCGCCGCGCAGCGCCCCGTTTCACTGCTCACGTGACCCCTGCTTTAGTGAAGGCTTTGGGGTAAAGCTTGCACTGGAATAGCTTTTCACTTGGGGGCAAAGCTTGCACTTGAATGGATTTTTTCCTGTGGGTGTTTGATTCTGGTTTATCAGAGTGGACAGCAAAGGCTTGGGAACACAACTTGCACTTGAACGGCCTTTCACCTGTGTGTGTTCGCTTATGGCTTCATAGACTGGAAATTTTAGCAAAGGTTTGGGGACACACCTTGCACTTGTATGGCTTTTCACCTGTGTGTGTTCGATTTGGCGAATCAGAGTGATACTGTGAGCAAAGGCTAGGGGACACCAGCTTGCACTTATAAGATTTTTCACCACTGTGTGTTCGATTCTGAAGGTTCAGACTGCCATTGTGACTAAAGGCTCGAGGGCACTCCTTCCACTTGTAACGTTTTTCACCAGTGTGTGTTCGATTATGGTGGGTCAGATCGAGGCTCTGAGCAAAATCTCAGGGGCACTGCTTGAACTTATAACGTTTTCCAGTTGCGTGCGCTATAATATGGCTAGTCAGACCGGACTTCCGAGCAAAGGCTTGGGGACACAGATTGCACTTGAAAGGTTTTTCACCAGTGTGTGTTCGGTTATGAATGGTCAGATGGGAATTCCGAGTAAATGCTTGCTGACACAGCTTGCACCTGTATTGCTTTTTACTCGTGTCTGCTTGATTGCAATCAGCAAGATTGGTATTCTGAGCAAAGGCTTGAGGGTACAAGTTGCATTTCAACAGCTTATCACTTGTGTGCTGTGTGTCACTGTGCACTTTGAACCTAGAGCCAGAGGACATGAAAGGACGCAGGAACTTGAGTTGTTCACCACCATGAGAAACCAGATGGCTCATGATTCGACGCTGATCTCTAGTGACATAGGTGCAGAAACAGCATTTAAAAGAAATGTCCTCGTTGGCTTTCAGTGGGCAGCAGGACTCCCCAAACAGTGATGCTCCATCACCTAAAAAAGACCTCGTTTTCATTAGGACACACAAGGAAAGCTCTACCAAGATAGTGACTTGGTTTAGAAATAAGTATGGTAGTCACTGCTACAGTGCCGCTTCAGCTGAACAGCTTATTATCTCACTACCTTTTTATTTTGGTTCATTAAAGCACTCAACTACAATGGACTATGAAAACCGCATTATTGGCACAAATCTTTTTAAGTGTACTTCCCCCAAATGCTGTAAATGTTTATATGGTTGGCTGGTAGCACAGTACCTTCTATGCATTCGGCTTTGTGGCCATGCAGAATTGAGGAAAAGCACTCTGACCTGCTTATAATGATAATTACTTGCGAGTTTTGAACTTGCCCTCTGTATCTTTAAGGATACGTCTGCCATTAGCAAGTTTAAGGAACTAATTGAGATTTGAACATATTTTGAAGAGATTTCATGACTCTTGTTTTCCTAAAAACAGGAATGGTTTTCGATATGCCACCCTTTTCTGGTGGTAATCTTCCTTGCGCTCAGAAGCATGTACTTTTGATGACTATTTTTGTATTTCTGATGACAATAATTGTCATCAGAAATATAAAAACTTTGTATACTCCATGGTTCCAACAACAGAGGCAAGGACTGGAATGAAATACCATGTTTGCTTTCTTCCATGGTGTCCGAGTGGTCTCAAAGTGGAGTTAACACAGCAAACATCTCTGAACTAGCAGACCATACATTACGCTAAAATATCTTTTCTGGAATTTTGTATGTTTACTTTCGTTTGATTCTCAGTCTTTTTTCAAACTGAAAGTTTCTAGGAGCAACAATAAGAGATTCCAGCGGCAGGCAGAGGTTCACTCTTTGTGCAGCAGAAGTGGTTCCGAAGCGATTACAAGTTTGATGGTATCAAATAAATGCTAAAATGTTTAACTGATGTATTTTTTTAACGCATATATGTTCAGTTGACTTATATAAAAGATTGACTCGGAAATGTTTATAACAGCCAAATGACCCTAGCTGCATACATTCAGAATTATACGCCCCGTCAGGACTGCATGATTTAGTGTCACAACAATTAAATTTTGGTAAAGCTTCTTTTTAATCCAATTCAAGGCCAATTTGTGAATAGCATTTAACCAAGCCATCCTACAAGAAACACACAATCTAACAATCATTGAACGATTATGTAGAACTTTTATCAAAAGCATCCTTCTCTCCAAACACAAAAGGCAAAAGAACAAACTTCCTAGAAGGTTTACCAGTTCAGAATCACTAACAACTCTTAACGACACGCTACTTAAGCAATCCTTTAGTGAGTTATTGCCTGCATTGTTGTTTTCATTTGTTTTTGCCTTTTTTCTTGCATGTGGCATTGCCTGCTTTGTCTTTATAATGAATGCTGGCAGTACAGACAAATAAATATTCCTAAAAATGTGGTAGAAAATTGAGTGTAGTGATTATGATAAGCTAAAGACACAACCAGTGAAGCAAAAAAAAAAATGCTTTAAGAAAACCACCTAAAATGAAGTGCCTCAAAAAAAGGCAAAAACCTACTTGAAACGGCGGCTATGTCTTGTTCTAAGGTATGCGTATTACAAACATAGAAGAAAAATAAGCAAAATTATTTTCGCTATCATTGGCAGGCAGTTACAAGAACTGGTCAATGGCCTAGACATTTCTACATATACTTAAAGCTCAATATGTAAACAAGTGCTGTTTCTAGGCACAGGAGTTTCTCCTGTGGGCTTAAAATTATATAAACAAAGTGCACAAGGTATTTGTGAACATAATGGTGGAATAAGCAAAACAATATGTTTCAAAGAAATATTCATACATTTGCACAGAGTTTGATACAGATATAGTTTTCTATATGGGTTCTCAAATTTCGTTTGATAAAACCACTTTCAGCGGCAATGACCGACTCAGTGCAGCTTCGAAAACGGCTGCATGCCCTGATCAAGCAAGCCTCGTTGATGTTGGTCACAAAGTTCACAATAGCAGCCTTTAACGACTTTTTGGTGTTGTGGGGCTGCTTGTTGGTCTCTTTTTCGACGACGCCCCAGGAATAGTAGTCCAGGTGTTTTAAATTTGGAGAGATAGGAAGGAGACCAGATGTCTGGAGTGACGTGATCGTGAAGGTTGTCAGTCAGCCAATCTTGGGCCGCGTCTTGTTGAAAAATGTACGGCCTCCCATGGCCACCCCTTCTATCCAAGGTTTTACTAGAGTGCCCAGGGTCTCAATGTAGGCCTTTGAGTTGGCCCTAAAGCCGCGATGGGAAGTGTGGCGGCATGACGCGGCATTTGTTGCTCACAACAGCTAGGTTCATCACAGATGACGGAAGCTTTGTCCACATGGCCGTACAAAGCCCCCTGTCCTTTCCCTGCTGACCTTTTGGTCTTGGTCAAAGTTCTCGTCAGAAAAAAAATCAAACGAAGCACATCCGTTCCTTTGGGGCACTTTAGCTTGTTCAACTTGGACCGGATGACACGATTGTCCTGTGTTTTTTGGAACAAACTGCACTCTCCTTATCATGTACGACTGCTATCTAAGGTCCTCATGCACCACAAGCCTGATAGTGGACTCTCCCACCAAAAGCTGCTTGGCAATGGCCCTCATTAACTTGCTGGGTTGTCGTTCACAATGTCCTGGACCTGCTACAAACTGAGTAGAATGTAGCAGCCGACAAAAATGTCGTCCTTTCGCAAGCCGTAGCTGCGTGTTGTTGTCTGGTTCGAGGTGCCTGGATGTGCCGGTCGTGTATTGCGTATTGCTCGGCAAGCGCCACAGACGCAAGCAACGCAATTGTTTTCGGTGTTGTCTGCTTTTCAGAATTTGGAAACAGATGTTTTAATGTATTGCTGGCATTATAAACAACGTGATTATACTGTATCCGGCAGCTACACATAGGCTCTTTTCCAAAATTTACTTGATCCGACTCCAGAGTAAAGGGTTCGTACCGTGACGTTTCAAAACTTATTTGCGCTTACTTGATGACGTCAGAACTCGCGTTCCAGAGGCGGGGTATTTATTCCACAGTAATTACTCACGCTACCCTCCTCCGATCAGTGGTTAACGCGAGTAAAGACATCACAGGATCTGTTCACCGTGTGATCATTGTCTGCCTTTTGCGCTCACAGCCGTCGAAGCTCTCTGCTTCATAGGCTTTGGGGGAAGATGTGAGAAATGGCAAGGAACGAGGTGCAGCCATTTGTGGGTGGTTAATGTGATTTGCTGTTTTGAACACACAAATGGACTATGCACCACATCTAGACCGTGCTACTTCCACGAAAAGGTATACCTATTGTTCTTATTAGAGTGCGAGCGTAAACAGAAGCTTGCATCCTCCTCTTCGGCGTTGGAGTGAAGTTCATATTCTCACATTCAAGGCTGAAGATTTTTTAATGCAGTAGATTATGTAGAATTCATTTTTTTTTCTCAGAATGTGCGTAATGGCACTTGTAAGGCAGTGAATGCTTTGAAGATTTTATGTCTATCATCAGTCAACAGCCCCACCCCCTCTCCCACACCAAGAAAATGTTGTTTGGTATTTAATTTCTCTGCAATTTTTTTTATGTTAGTGCCACAATTAAGGTAACCAAGTTACATATATCACTATTGAGTACCACTACACAACATAGAAGCACATTCTGAATTTCATGCAAAATGTAATTGATGCAAATTACGTGTGGAATGTCAACATTTGGGACACCTGGAGCAGAATTACAGCAAGGGTGCTTATTAATAAAAAACAAATGTTTGATGTCTAACTGAAAGGCGTAAGTAATTTAGACCTCAACATACAGTCCAAAAAGGTAGGTGACAAAGTGTAGCCGGTAGAGCCACCTTCGAAAACACAGCACCGTAAGTGTCAAAGACAAACCATTGCTGCTATGTTTTCGTTCTGCCATAGCCCAAGGCGAATAAAATCCGCGTAGTATCCAGGTGATAATCCCGGCCATTCCAAAATCGAGTCACGGATCGTTTACTCTCTATGTCACGTGGCCTGTAGTATCACGCTCTGATGTAGGAGACAGGTTACTGGGGTAAGATTTGGAACATAGCCATAATGTTCAATGATCAAGGAGCCTTCCAGCTTGTTTGAATGTAGTGTAAGATGTATATTCTGCAAATGCAAAGCGAGAAACATGCTCCGCCCAAAACTCTGCGCCTCCAAGTTTGCTTTTCCCCATAAAGGTTGGATCCAGCTCGGCGCACGTGACCGCTTTTCCACCAATACGGAGTTGGCAGCAAAAGGAAAAGGAATGCAATACTTTGGCTCTGAAAGCACAGCTTATACAGTTACTTTAGGAGGGCAGAGTTTCAGAGCAGCCTGGCAAGAGGCGCAGAAACTAAGCCAGAAGCAGGCTCTCCCTTAGGGAGAGCCAAGGTGACAAGGTCCTAAGTATACAGAAGGTCGTGGCCTCGACACCTACACCGTGCTCTGTTTATGAAAAAGTTGAAAGGAACGACTTACCGTGACTTGAAGACTGCACGAGTTCCATGCGAATTGCTGCCTGCAGTCAGGTTCCTGAAGGGGCTCAAAAGGTCACGACGGACACATAGGAACAGCTGAGATGCCTACGATTAAACGCAAAAAGCAATGACAGTAATTAGAAACAAAGCAAGTACAGCCTCCAACTGCATCAGCTAACAAGACAGCAATGAGGATAACACAGAAGGCACACCCAGAATTTTGCAATTTCAAGATCACAATGACAAATGAATGAGGAAACAGAATACCTGTGTGTCTAGTAATGGGCGCCACCTTGCACCATCTGACCTAAAACTTGGAAGGATATCTTGAAACATATTTCTTTTTCCAGCTACATCGCAAGTATGGTAAAAAGTTAATCAGTTAAGAAGCCCCTGAAAAGAAAAAAATAATGTTTCTTTTTTAACAGTCTAGTTGGGACACGCGTGTCCAGAAATGACTTTTACTCAAAAAAAAATAATTTTTTAGAGCAATATTGACAGCGCGAGACACAATTTAGTCAGCAGTCACCTCCTTTCCACTTGTTTTTTCTCTCGGCATTTCGGGCGCGTGGAGGAGAGGTGGATCGGCTTCGCCTTTACGACCGAGATGGTCATTCCGGAATGACTTGGACGTCATGGACTTCGCGCGCAAAGTTTCAGATAAACTCTTCGACGTCGATATTGCTTTAAATATTTTTTTTTGTTTTTTGGCGTAAAGTTAATTTTTTTACACGAGTATCCCAACATAACATTAAAAAAACTTTTTTACAGGTCCTCTAAAGGGGTTATGAAACAAATATTTGGGCTGGGATAAAGGAATTTAGATTGGGATTTTACAAGTAACATATTGTTTAGTGTTCCAAAACAGAGAAGGTACAAGTCAAAAGCCTGATTTTCAGAACGAAAATTTGAAAACATAGGAGACTATTTCGTTCCTCCTTCCCTTCAAAAGCTCTGCCTTTTCACTGTGATACATCCGCAATACACAAAGCACGTAACAAGACACCCGACCTCACTCTATTCTCTTCAACCCTAAGCTGACAGTGCGGTGGGAGCGACGCATTTGCCGGACCAATCAGCCGCCTCCTTTTCATCACCTGACCTCATTCTCTGCACATGGGTATGCACGAGGAAACATGATCACATGGCACAAAATAGAAGTGTGGCTGGCGCAATGGGCACATAGCTTCCAAAGCACTGTCACCTTAGGGGTGAAAAGGGTGAGGAAAGCAACTTTCGTCCGAATTTTGAGCGACGGGCTAATCTTCTAGGGGGAGAATGGTGACGTCCAGATACACAAGCGAGAGTCCGAGCTAGAGGGGAATTCCTCCTTCCCCCCTTCTTGAACTTTTTGGTAGAATGCGCAATTTGTGAGTTCAGGAGAAAAGCTAAGTAAAAAGTGGAAAAATTTTTTATGGCCCCATTAAGAAACCTTCTAAGCAAATATAAATTACTTGATCTAATCAAAGCATCAATGTAAAATTAAGTGTTGCATCAAATAGAAAATTTAGTGACAGACTTTACACAAACAAAAGAGCAATATTTTCTCCGGGTACTAAATTTCGTAAAACTCATCAAATTGACATCAAACAGCCTGGCTGGAATGCTTCTCCTGAGTCAAGATGAACCAGCGGAAGAAGTGATCCATCTGCCTTTGAAAGGCTGTAAGCGATGCCCCTTCAATGCTGTTGAGGGGCTCCTCGACAAGATGAATCTGACTGCTAACTAGGAGTCCATCATAAAGCACTGATCATTACATACCCAATGCAACTACTAATAGTGCTGGAATTGAAGCTTAATCAAACGCTGCTTGAACAAACCTGTTTCATTAAATGAGATTCTGTCGAATCAGCAGCCAGGTGGGTTAGCGCACAGCAGCTTAGGGCACAGCGACTCAAAACTCGCACTGCAGAATCCAAATATCCTGAGCTCCACCCCTGCCACTGCCCAATTCGACAAGAACTAGCATTGTATTGGCGTGCGGTCCTGTAATAAATGTGATAAAAAAAAAAAACGCAGGAGGGCTGCTGACCACCCATCCAAAAAATCAAAGGGAGAAACGCAATTCAGCTATATTGCTGCGTGCGTGTCAGAACTGGCAACGTATGCGCTTGCTAGCTGAGGAACAGGGTTCAAATCCCTTTGACAGATTTCTTCCTCTTATAATCTATACTTTACTGGAAACTTTTATCCCATTTTCAACAGTCGTCGTGTTCTGGTTTGGAACTTTTTTAACATATGTGTATCAAAGCCGGAACTGTGCTCTTCCCTCGCAGACGCGAGATCCTGGTACCTTGTAGGTACAAGTTCACCTCATTAAACGTTTATTTTCAGTGTCACATTCGACTCCTATTTTATTTGTGACAATATTTGGTTCGCAGAATTCTTTCGAGAGTTAACAAACAAGCCATTACTCTATTTCTTTCGGGCAGCTGTCAAACCGCCACTGGAAAAAGCAGGTTGTTTCTTTTTCACTTCTATGCATCTTCTGTGTGCAAAGCCGACACTAGTCATTTCAATATGCGGACCTCAACAGTAAGTGACTTAATTTGAAAATGGACTTCCACTTGACAAGGCAAATTGCTGGTTTTTGCAGGCCATTTAGTGCATAAACTTTATTGGTAATATGTAGACGTTTTATTTGTGGTGTGCAAATTGAAGTGACAAGAAACAATGAATCTTCAAACAGAGAGCTGAATCTGAAGATTTATGCTGTCTTTCCCTCATGTCCCCTGTCTCAAAGTTAAGACACTTAAGCCACTGTGCATGCTAAAGACACCAGGTTGCCATTGGTGCTGCGCACTGGCCAAACTGACCATTTACGGTGCAAACAAGGCACATCGTTTAAAGACATCCCACAGTTCAATCCGCCATACCCAAAATGTGACTCGATTTCGTCAAATGTCGTCTTGCCGCTAGGCTGGGGTCTGACATGCATCATGCAATAATAGTATGCAACTGCATGCCGGTGCTCATGAACACCGAAACAGGCAAGGGCGGTGATAGAACCCAGGATCTCTAGGTTCCCCAATGCAATTGCTTTTGTTCCACATGCTCTGAGTGGCAAGTTAACATACTCTGCCACCGACCCACCCTCTTGTAAACAAGTTCAAAACCAGTTAGTTTCTCAAGAATATCTCTGGCCAAGCTGAAGGAAAGCTGCAAAAACCACAAAACTAAACCTACAACTTACAGAAAAGAAATCCGTACCGTTTCGAGCAATGTCAGCCCCGGTGAGCTACAGCACGATGCTCGTCATCAAATTAAAGGAGAGCTCTGGCGTCGATTTGAACATTTCCAACTAAATACATTTTCTGAAAGAGTGCAAGAAACAGCCTAAAGCAGCAAATAAATTTCCCAAACACTTTTTAAATGATTTGCAATTGTTGAAATGCGATAAATCTGAAACCGAAACTAACCTGCAACTTTATTGGTTGCCATCTTGTTGCAAGGCCAGTGATGTTGTATGAACATCACCACATTGGCAGCTTGAGCCTGTTTCGCCCAGAGTCAGAAGCAGTCAAAAGCCGACGTGATCGTCCGCGGGAAATAACGAACTAAGATTCATCAAGCCTGTCCGAGTCAAGCCATGACCAGCAAATGTTATAAAATTTTCAGCGTGAGATTTCAGACGATTCACCATTTACATTTGATCCACCGGCATTGCACATGCCTTCCACCAATGTCACACGATGACGTGGAATACCAGAAACAACCATGCCATGCCGGTGGTTGAGTTGACGGCTATTCGCAGAGAGAGCCATGATAAGGTGTGCTGCATTCGGCTGTAGGAATTGCTATGTATCACAAAGATTCTTTTATCAGCCTGCCCCACGACAGAGTTGCCGTCAAGTTACATATGAGTATCGGAGAAGGGATATGGCCACACATTACATAGTTTGTGAGACGCATTTGATGGCGGCAAATGGCGCCATTTTCTTAACGTTGTTTATGCCCGTGCACGCCATTGCATCGGCTCTGCCCATTCCTGATGTGAATGCCCTTTGCCTTTCACTTCATCACGCCATTTCCACAATTCGAGCGCACGTTCGGGGCACCCTTGCCGAGCACGGGCGAGCATGTCATGCTGCAAGCCTGGCCAGGTGGCGATCGGTCGGCGGCGGCCTCTGAATGCACGGTCTCCGAGACGACGTGTCCAGTGCATTGGCCTGTGCAGCCTGCGACACGGTAACTTTGAGTTGTTTACCAGCATTTCACAAAATTGTATTAACTTTACCACGCAAGCGATTCCCAGAGCCGCCAGGTCAAATAATTGTGGGGCGCGTGCGGGAGCTTGTTTTGCCAGCACGACAGCCTTTCGCGTCGAGACTTTGTCAGTGCCGTATCGTAACTTTTTGCCTGCAGCACAATCACACCAATGCTGAAAAATTCCGCATGTACTGGATGATATGATATCATGATAAGCTCGGGACATTTTTTAACTTTACACGTCAAAAACTAGTATAGTAAACCCAGCGAGCCGAATATGACGAAATTTATTGAGTGGTTTTAATAAAGCAGACTGTCTCTTCACACTGTGCGTACTTCGTATCATTTTGATGCAAAACGCTTGATATTCCCGCTGCAAAGGACAAGGTTTGGCGAAATTCTCGTGGGTCCATAGGTCACAGGTTTCGCGCGTCAAACACCACATGTGAACAGGCCGATTTCGCAAAATCTCGGTTTCGCTAAACTGTGGCGCGTTGAAAAGATGCACCGTGTGAATAAGCCCTAACAGCTGCGCTCTAAAACTGGCTACGACGTGCAGTGCGGGCAGACAAACACATGGTTTGGAACCGCAGTGGAGCGGCTTGTTTTATTTGCTTTCAAATAATTACGGCATCAGCGTTTACTTTTTACTAAGAGATTCATCCCCCGAGCCATTCAAAATACTCTCAGAGGTATGATATTACTGAAAAAGATATCAGCATGCTGTGAATATTTTTTCGGCTTCGGTGGTCACCGAGAAAATCCGTACCTTCAATACGACGAGCATAAAAGGTATATAAGTAGGCTGTATACTTTCGGGTGTTTATTACAAAAATCGGCGGATGTTTATCGGTGCTTTTCGGTGAATTCTCTTGTTCAGATGCTAAAAACGGTGATTATCGGGGGGAGAGGGGGGGGGGAATTGCGAATGTAAACCACCGCTGAAGACGAAAAACAGTCCAAATTTTATTTAGTCTTTTACACAACCTCTTTCACACTTGATTATTGTAATAAATGCCTGCATACATTCCTAGGCTCGTGTCTGTCACCGACGCCCGCTAGTTCCTGTTGACGACGCGCAATTTCGAGAATGCCCGCTCAACATTGGCACTGGACACGGGAAGAAACGTCCCACGAGGCTTGAACAGTACCGGCCAGCTGTGACTGGCCTCTCGGGCCACTGATAGTGATCTAGCTCGGCGGCCCAGGATGACCGCTGATTTCGGAGAACAGTGGAACAAAGCTACTGTCTTCCAAGGGTCCAAGACCACGTAGGTCACAAAAGAAAGACAGGCAAAATGCATGATTCCGGGTAAGATAATGTGTTTGACGAAACTTTGCGTAGGACCTTTTCTGTAAAAAAAAACAACAAAAAACACATTGCTAGGAAAAAAAATGTTTAGAAACCGGTGTTTTCTCTTCTTTTGAACAATTTTTATTTCCGTAACTGGCGAGTGTTTATTGGTGTTTTTCGGTTAAAACTGGGAAGTATGCAGGATTTCTTCGGTGAAAAAAACCAGCGCTTGCTCAAAAATATTTTTAAAAAAAACGGTGTTTTTCGGTTTTAACCCATTTTGTATTTTCGACACCGGCGGATGTTTATCGGTGTTTTTCGGTTAAAACCGGAAAGTATACAGCCTATATATAAGGTACCAGAATCTCGCGTCGGTGAGGGAAGAGCAACAGTCCCGAAGCAGCGCGTTACAGCGGCTTTGATAAACGTACGTTAAAAAAAGTTCCAAACCTAGAACACAACTGCTGAAAATGGGCTAGAACTTTCCGGTGGAGTGCAGATTATAAGGGAAAGATCCGGGTTGAATGGGTTTCAGCTGCGTTCCTCCACTAGCAACTGCGCACGTTGCCTGCTCTGACACGTACGCAGCAATATAACTGAATTGCATTTCTCCCCCTTCTTGCAAACAGTGGCAGCACAGGATATTGGTTCAGTGATGCGATGGCGTAGAGTATTAATACCTGTCCTTATGCGTAATAAACAGTTGAACTTATCGCGTTCTGTTGTCCTGTTCTCCCTTCTCATCCGTGTCTAATAGCTAAACCTCGGCGAGCATACAGCCTACCGGAAAAAAAAAATATATATGAATTTATTTCTGATATGTTTATTGGACACTTTCTTCCTATCAGGACTTATTATTTGATATCAGTTTCATATGTCGCATATCAGTTTCAGCAAGGCTAGGTGGCGTTAAGTACCGCCCAATTCATGTGCTACAAAAATATTTTTACTTGCTCAAGCCACCATGTAGATACATTCCGCATACCACTAGCACCAGCTGAACATATACATTGAGCAATACACATACACGGCACAACAAACATGAATACAACAGCACACCCGATAGTGCGTTCCCGTCTTTTATACTGGTCGTTTTGAAGGTATGGATTTTCTTGGTGACCACCCAAGCAATAAATAATATTCCCAACATGTTGATTTATTTTCAGCAATGTCATACCTCCGAGAGTATTTTGAACGGCTCAGGGGATGAATCTCTTCGTAAAAAGTAAACGCTCATGCCGTAATTATTTGAAAGCCAATAAATCAAGCCGCTCCCCTGTGGTTCCAAGCCACGTGTTTGCTTGCCCGCGCAACACGTCGTATACTGAAAAAAATTATATGAATGTATTTCTGATATGTTTAGTGGACGCAATGAAAATTCTGATGTGAAAGTCATATAAGTTATTATTTAAATCACATATGAACTTGTATGCTGCATATCAGTCGGCATATGTTGCATATCAGTTCTCATATGTCGCATATCAGTCTTCGGGTATTTCATATCAGTTTCATATGTCGCATATCAGTTTTTGGATATTTCATATCAGTTCTTATATAGATTCTTTTATTTTTTTTTTCAGTAGGGATATGCATATCCTGTCAGTGTACCTTTAAACATTAAAAAAACGAACAGAAGACAGTTTCAGAGTGCAGGTCATAGGCCCCCATTTCCGGGTTAAGTGGCGTCAACGTAACCACGCGCGTTGCATTACGGGACATAACAGTTTCCCCGCTAAATTTGGCGGGGAGACTGAATTGATGCTGAGGTCATGCGACGTCGATTTCCCCGCTAAATTTAGCGGGCAAATTTTCGCTAAATTCAGGGGGAAATTTAGCGGAAATTTCCCGCTAAATGGGAAGGGAAAAGAGGAGGAGAAGAGGGTATGGAGAGGCATACCCTTCCTCCTCCTCAAGAGCTGCGCTCTAATTTCGCATTAGAGAATTGTAAACGCCTTTCATTATTTTTGTTTGACATTTACAGTCCATGAATTCTGGTGAACAGCGCCAAGAGGAACAATGCCAACCCACTGGACAAGTGCATGGTGCAACAAAATACACCAGTCGCACAATGGCTATAGACAATAGTGGTTGAAGAGAAGAAAATGTCATTTAATACACGGTTACCAAGATGTTAGTGCTGAGGAGTAGGAGTCAAAAAAAAAAAAACTAGTTCAAAGTTCCTCTATACCGTGGGTTTTCAATCCGGGTTCCTGGGAACTCTGGGGTTCCCTGGTAGTACCCTCGGAGGTTCCCCGAGCTCCCAATTTCCTCGACCACCCCTGTCCCCAAGTAGTGCGTCCTTCCGGTTTAAAGGCCGACGTACAACCTCGGCTTTCTGCAGGGAAGATAATCCTCTTAGCGCTCCCCTCTCCTAAGCTGCGAGGGGGAGCCAGGCTGGGGCAAGGTAAAACGTGGAGAGGATATAGGAAAGGACGTGGCAGGCAAAAGTGGAAAGCGCGAAGTGTACGTCGGTTTAGTGCTATTTGAGAGAAGGAAGCCACTCGCCGATACGTAACTATGAGCCAAGCACTCTTTAGTGGGCACATTATTGTTTACAAGGTCTGAAGACTTCTGCGCTGCTTTATTGCTTCGGTGCTGAGACAGGGAGCCGTCCCCCGGCTGCCGTTTGAGGCAGATATGGCTTCCTCGAGGTCGAGAAGTTTCAGAACCTGAGCGGTAAACTATTGAGTCTCCGTTCCATGTTTCGTCAATGCAGCAATGTACTGACATGCATTTTGCAGCAATACTAAAAACATATCTCCTTATACTCAAACCGCCTGGAAGGCAGGAATGGGGCTATTAATTGTCATGATCGGCAGCACAAACCACCACTTCTGCCGTGTGCACGACCACTTGGCAGTCAATTTCCTGGCAACGAAACTGCTACAGCGAGATCCCAGCATGGTGCAGGATGGCAAAACGGGAACATTCGAGCCCGTTTGCTCGAAGCACTAACCGCGGCTAACGTTAGCCGCAGTACCTAGGAGAGGGATTTTGAAATCACGTAACTAGCTTGGTAGGGATGCGGGGAAACATGGCGGTGCCCTGATGAGTGAGCGCCGCTCGCTTTAGAACTAATATGTCGTTGTAGCTGCAATATCGGGCGCGTTAGTCAGCAACGAAATGGTGCAGGAGTCTTTCGCTTTGCCTTACCTCACTTAGATCGCAAAGAATGAGCAATGACCTCGCCACATTTTTTAGATAGTCTTTCGATTCTGGCCATTCATAAGCCTAAATGAATGCGATCATTGTCGGCATGGCAACGACTTTGGAAAGTGAGTTGCCTTGACTCAATCGGCCGGGTATTGATAGCACACAAAAGCAGACAGCGTCCCAATAGACCTCTTCTGATCTTGGCTTTTATCGAGCAACTCAACAAAAACCTTTTTTTTTTTTTAACTTTCAGCCTTTCCACTGTGGTGAAGAAGAAAGAGCAGCGGAGCTATAGCTTCCGTTCTCGGCGGTGGCTTTCCAGGCGAGCGATCTGCTCTTCTTTCGCAAGAAAATCTGAAGCGCTCCACACAGTGGAACTTTAGGCGATAGCGGCTTTGTGGCGGTTGCGGAACCATTCGCACTACTGCGCACATCGTCGCTTGTTCCGCTCCCGCTCTTCTTCCCCCGAAGAAAGGTTGCCGCCATCTATGAGCGACGGCGGCAACCAGTTGTCTGGTTGCCGTCGTCGCTCATAGATGGCGGTAGCTGTCCAGAGTTCGGTGTCATCATTTCTAATCTGGCAGCCACGATCCTGGGTAAACTAGCCCTTAATTATACAGTTACTTTTCACTTTCACGTTACTAGATATATTATTCCACTTCAACTAAGATCTGCAACGGCAGAAAAAAAATATAGCACTGTGGAAGCTAGAACTGTGAACCTTTATTTCGGAGGAACAGCAAAACAGAAGTCTGATTATACTTTTATCATCTGCAGGTCTTGCTTAAGACAAATGAGATAAGAGTAAGAAACAATGAAGCCGACAACCACAGTGAAGGTGTTTTTACAAATTTGTTATGCAATGTAAAAAAAAAAATTAAACAGCTTAAGTCCGTCGCCCAAGCAGAATTATGGGTGTATTCCTTGAGACTTAGTTTGCCATCAGGAAAGCATAGAAACAAATTACTATCCTGCACATTACAAAAAATAAGCAAAATTAATTGTGTGATGTACAACAACACATACAGTCTGCAGTGGCGTAGCCAGGAATATCTTTCGGGGGGAGTGAGGTGGCTGGGATGTCCATGACATGAGGTGCGGAGAAGGGGAGGGGGGGTCAAAATGCATTCTCGGCGGGTGCTTCGGCCCCCTTCGTCCACGTTCCTGAAGGATCGTGACAGTATATTATAGGGTCCGCCAAATTTCGTGGGGTGGGGGGGGGGGGGGGGGGCTGAAGCCCATAAGCTTGACCCCTGGTATGCCACTCAGTCTGAGAATTCTGTTACAGGAGGCCAGACAACACTGGAACAACAGCCAGGAGAAAAAAAAAGAGCACAGAGAAACAATATTGTGAACACCTAAAGAATACAGAGAGTGATGTCTCAAAGCAAGTGTCATATAAATACAAAATTCTGAAAATGCCAGCACAGAAAAGGATGGTGAAAACACTTTTTATGAGTGTGTTATTGTCAGATCCAGGTTCTCTACAGCTACACCTTTCATCAATATGCAGTCTTCAAAATGCATTACAGCAGGGGTCTCCAAACTCCAGCCCGCGGGCCAATTTCGGCCCGCATCAAACTCCCAACCAGCCAGTGGCTGGCCACAGTCCTTCCAATGAAGACCCGCCGACAGCCCGCTTCAAGCAGGCCCGCAGTTAGCGAAACATAAATAAGCACACTTAAAGAAACGGCGCCGTATTGCGCACTAACCGCGTAAACGAAGATATGCAATAAAAAAGAAAACTGTCTATGAAAAGGCATGTCCTCTTGTCATATTATTATTTAGCATGCCATCACCAGCGTTACCATTCTTAGCACTCTGTCTTATATTTGCATAACTACATATATCAAATTCCTTTGCGTTCCCCTGTGTATTGTGCTTAGTGGCCCGAGTTGTATTAATTGCATATTGTCATCATCAGTTCTATATCATTCTCATTAGTTTTTTGCCATGCGTGAAGATGCCAAAGTTATTATACACAAATTTCTGCCTGGTGACTCTCCCTCCCAGGTCCCAATTATTGTGTAATGTCATAATTAGCTAAACATTAAATTTAAAAATAAGGTATATATATTCATCTGCCGGAGAGACCCGGCAGAGCGAGCTTCCCGCGCGCCTTTGTGTCGTCAGAAAGGACTGCGGCATCAGCTTCACAAAGCTGATCCTTTTCGAGGGCATGAATGCTCCATCGCCGATGCATGTAAAGACCTATCAGAACACTGCAGAGAAGGTGCACGAAGCGTCCATGGCCGCAGCGCGCGACGTGATGCAGGAGGCAGCGACCACAGTGAGAGGAGCTCAGGTGTCCGAGGATGAAGAGGACCATGTCAACAACGCAGATGACTTGCTCGACGTCTGCGTCAGTTACGTTGGTAGCTGGCAGAATGCGGCCACACGTCGAACTTCGGGGTTGGCGCAGTCATGGAAGTGACAACCAGTTTGCTGCTTGACTTCTCCGTTCAGAGCAAGCACTGTCACGGATGCAACCTGGGCCCAAAGGAGATGCAGAAGGCTACCAGGCCTGGATGGAGTCTCATAAAGATGTTTGTCAGGAGCACTTCGGAGGATCGTCAAACGCTATGGAGGTTGCCGCTGCAGGAGTCATCTTCAGCAGATCTTTGGAGCTCCACAAGTTGCAGTATGCCACCATGCTAAGTGATGGTGACAGCAAGGCGTACACGCACATTGCTGGTCTTGGCGTCTATGACAAGGACATCCAGAAGGAAGACTAGCTGTGTCAACCACGTGGCCAAGAGGATGTGAAGTGGCATGGAAAAGTTAAAGAGCAAAAAAGGCCTTGGAGGGAAAAGGAAGTTGACTAACCTCATGATGAGAAAGCTAACAAACTATTATGCGACTGCTCTGAAAGACAATGCTCCTGACGTCACCAAGATGCAGAAAGGTGTGTACGCAAGTCTCATACACTCATACTCTACTGATGAAGCACCGCGGCATGTCGCTTGCCCTGGAGGAAAAGACTCGTGGTGCCGCTACAACCGCCACAACACGCTGGTTGCTGCTGGGAAACCGTCTGTGCCATGCCCACATCGCCCAGCATTCACAAGGAACATTGTAAAGGAGTTGGTGCTCATTTACAACCGGCTGTCCGATCGGAGCCTGCTTCAAAGGTACTGCAGAATGAAGACTCAGAACGCGAATGAGTCATTCAACACGAATGAGTCATTCAACGCGCTCATCTGGAAGAGATGCCCTAAGACGGAATTCGCATCGTTGAGGACAGTGGAAACTGCTGTGGCCATGAATTTTCTCGAATACAGCTTGGGGCCTAAAGGCTTTGAGAGGATCCTCAAGAAGATGGGCATCTGCCCCAGAAACCACCACGAGGAGCGCGCCAGGAAGGCAACCCAGCAGAAGATCCTGAAGGCCAAGGTGAAGGCACTGGACACCTCTAAGACCGCCCAGAAACGTTGCAAGCTCGAAGCCATCGCAAATGAGCAGAAGAGAGTCGAAGAAGGACCAACATATGGAGCTGGAGAGTTCTATGTCACATGAAGACACCACAGACAATTCTTTTGAGGAAAGAAGATGATGTAATAAAAAAAGTGGACAATTTCAAACACATTTTTCTCAGTTCAGCTTTATGGCAGCAAATCCTGTTGTGTATTCAAGTTCTCGCGCCCCGGTCCTCACCGAGGAGTCACGTATATTGGGGTTCCCCCAGGTTGCACCAGATGGAACCACGTGTCCGGAGAGCACCGAACCGGGCGCGTGTCAGGTTTCGTTTTCGTGTGCCTCGCGCGCCTGCAAACTCTGCGCTTGCGAGACCGCGCGCGTCCCCGCCGAGCGTTGGAGCGACTCTCCACCATGTAATCCGCCAGCCACACGGGCTGGTTATATATACTCTAATAAAGTTGAGTTCTACGTATCAAGGACACAACAACTGGCGACGAGGCAAGTGATCCCCGGACTCGCCTTCTACGTATGTACAGCGTCAGAGCGTACTACGTCCCGTTTTGCGCGTGAAGCCCTGCGCTGCGCTCTGAAACCAGAACTCTTGGGCGTGGCCGCCCTCCATTGTGTTCACCCGCCTTGGACACGACATGTCTTCCCCGGACGAAGATATCCCGACTGTTGTGACGGCTCCTTGGGCCCCATACCTCGCCCTGGCTGAATTTTCGCCGGATCAGCCAGCCGCTTGGCCCGTGTACCAGGAACGGCTTGAATTTTACTTTCAAGCTCAGAACATCGCAACCGATGACAAGCGGAAAGCCATCCTCTGTAGTGCCTGCGGAGTGGACACCTACACACTCCTGCGCTCCCTGTGTGCCCCCAAGACGCCGATGCAGACACCATACGCTGACATCGTAGCTAAACTGAATACCCACTTCGTCAGCAAGCCATCTGTCACCTTGGAACGCTTTCGATTCAACAAACGGGATCAGCTCCAAGGAGAGACAGTGCCGGCCTACCTCGCTGCACTTCGGCATCTGGCTCGTCATTGTGAGTTTGAGGACTGGCTTGATCGTCTGCTGTGCGACCGACTGGTATGCGGCTTGCGCGATGAGACCCTTCAGCGCCGACTGTTGGCTGAACCAGAGCTCACACTGACCAAGGCTGTCCAGATGGCTCGAGCTGCTGAGGAAGCAGCCGTCAAGACAGAAAAACTTCGTCGCACCAGGTCAGAAGCTCGCCAAGAGCAAAACCGAGTGGCACAAGCGCCGCGGAAGCCCCCCAGTGGTAGCGCTTCCGCCAACGGTCGATCTGCTCATGTCCAGTGCTGGAGATGCATGGGCTCACACGACGCCGCAAGTTGTTCCTACGCCAATGTCGTATGTCACTTCTGCGGCAACAAAGGACACCTGCAGAAGGCCTGCCGTAAAGAAGCGGCAAAAGAAAAGAAGAAACCGGGCAAGGCTTCTCAACGACCATCTGACTCCGATCGGCGCCCCAGAGGCCGTAATCACCAGCTGACAGAAGCAACCAATCCCCCAGATCAGGATGTCTACCACGTGACGCCGTCCGTTCGCCATACGGGTCAACCTGTGGAGGAGGTTCCGGTTCTTCAGTCACTGTCGACAGTCAGCTCCGTCACTCCCGCTGTCTTCGCAGACGTTGTGATCAACGAACATTCCCTGTCCATGGAGGTGGACTCAGGCTCCGCCTGCACCGTGATAAGCTCAGAGACCTTCCGAGTCCTGAACCTCACGACCACTAAGCTTCGACCCTCTCCACTCCAGCTACAATCCTACACCCACGAGCGGCTCAATATCATGGGTACACTGGAGGTTGACGTCACTTACAAGACCCGAGAGGCACGCCTTCCTCTTCTGGTGGTGAAAGGAACCGGCACCAGCCTGCTCGGCCGAGACTGGTTTCCTGCGTTGGGAATCAGCCTCAGTGGCGTGAAGCAGATCTCTGAAGAACGAACCCTTCGGCAGCAACCGGTCAGCGTTGTGGTAGCCGAATTTCCTGAGGTCTTCAAGGAAGGACTAGGAAAAAGCAAAGGACTACCTGTTCGCGTCGAGGTCGCCCCTGCGGCGACACCCCGGTTCCTCAAAGCGCGCCAGGTACCTGTTGCTCTACGTCCTCGCGTCGAAGCCGCCATCGACATTCTCGTCGAGCAAGGCGTCTACCAGCCAGTGCGAAATTCACGTTGGTCAACCCCGGTCGTCCCAGTCGTGAAGAAAAATGGCAAGATTCGCCTGTGTGGTGACTACAAGTGCACCGTCAACCCAGCGCTCCAATGGGAGACATATCCCTTACCTACCACGGAGCAGCTCTTCGCCAACCTCGCAGGTTGCAAGGTGTTCTCGCGCCTTGACCTAGGTCAAGCATACCAGCAGCTGACCGTGGACGACGAGACCGCCGACTTGCTGACGGTACACACGCATCGCGGACTGTATCGAGTCACCCGCCTTCCATTCGGTGTCCCCACAGCCGTCGCCATCTTCCAGCGATACATGGAGGAACTGCTGGCCGGACTCCCAATGGTGCACGTCTACCTGGACGACATCATCGTCGGAGGCCGAACGGAAGTAGAGCACCACCGCAACCTCCGAGCTGTTTTGAACAGAATCCAGGAAGACGGAGTGCGCTTGAGCAAAGACAAGTGCGCCTTCGGAGTGCCTGAAGTCGTGTTCTTGGGCTATCGCATAGAGAGCCAAGGCATTTACCCGACTGAAGAAAAGGTCAAGGCTCTGAAGGAAGCTCCAGCACCCAAGGACAAGCATCAGCTTCAGTCCTTCCTTGGGTTGTTGAACTTTTACAACAGTTTCCTACACGGAGCAGCGCACACGCTCGAACCCCTGCACCGTCTCCTCGGCAAAGACTCGCCATGGAGATGGGGACCGGATGAAGACCAGGCGTCGCAAAAAAGCTTCTGGAATTGTCAGCGGTGTTGAGACACTACGACGTCCACAAGCCCCTCATTCTCGCATGCGACGCATCGCCATACGGGCTCGGTTTTGTGTTGAGTCATGAAGATCAGCCTGGCCTGGAAGCTCCAGTCGCCTACGGATCCAGAACGATGACTCCGACCGAGCGGAACTACTCTCAAACAGACCGAGAGGCGTTGGCCGTGGTGTCGGGAGTCAAGAAGTTTCACCAGTACCTGTATGGGAGACACTTCAAGATCTGCACAGATCACAAACCCTTGCTTGGGCTCCTCAATCACAGCAAACCCATCCCAGCGGTTCTATCGCCACGCCTGCTCCGATGGAATCTGCTCCTGGGACAGTACGACTACGAGTTGGTCTACCGTCCAGGTCGACAGATGGGCAATGCCGACTCCTTCAGTCGGTTGCCTCTGCCGACAAAGGACTTCCAGCCCCCACCCCTGGAGGACGTTCTCCTGCTCGAGGCTGCTCCGGAGGTGCCAGTCGACGCAGAGCAAATTGCTCGACTAACGAAACAGGATCCGAAGCTGTCCCGCGTCCTCCGATAGATCAAGCATGGATGGCCTGACGAGAAGCCATCAGAAGAGTTCCAACCGTACTATGTGCGCCGCGACGAACTCTCCGCATACCGCGACTGCATTCTTTGGGGCAGCCGCGTAGTTGTGCCACCTAGCCTCCGCCCCGAGATCCTTAAGATTCTCCACTCTGCACATCCCAGCATGGTGCGCATGAAGGGGCTCGCCAGAGGCTACGTCTGGTGGCCAGGCCTGGACAAGGGAATTGAAGAACATGTCCGCACCTGCGCGACTTGCCAAGTCACAAGGGACTCGCCTCCACAAGCTCCAGTGCATCCCTGGGAATGCAGCTCCAGGCCATGGTCCCGACTACACGTCGACTTTGCTGGCCCCTTCCAAGGAAAGACCTTCTTTTTGGTCGTGGACTCGTATTCTAAGTGGTTAGAAGTATGAATTACGAAGTCCACGTCAGCAACGACTCTCGTCCGCGAACTAAGAAGGATGTTCGCCACCCACGGACTGCCCGATGTGGTTGTCTTGGACAACGGCCCTGCCTTTGCGTCAGAAAGGTTCCGCACGTTCCTCGCCTGCAACAACATCCGACAAGCATTGGTGTCTCCCTACCATCCATCATTGAATGGTCAAGCGGAAAGGTTTGTCCAAGACACCAAGAAAGCGCTGAGACGCTTGAGAGGCGCTGACATCGATGTGTGCCTCACACGTTTCCTGTTTGAGCAGCATATCCTGCCAAGCACATCGACAGGAAGAAGCCCGGCAGAACTGATGATGTCGCGCCAACTCAGGTCGGCTTTGGACAGCGTCCACCCAGACCATCAGCGCTACGTCGAGCAGCGCCAAGAAAAGCACGCGCAGAGAAGCAGAACAACGAGAGAATTCTGCCCCGGCAACAGCGTGTTCGCTCGCAGCTTTGCGTTGGGACGTCCACGCTGGATTCCCGCCGTCGTCTACTCTCGCAGTGGACCGGTATCATATCAGGTGAAGCTGCAAGACGGCACGTTTTGGAAACGGCACATTGACCACATTCGTCGACGAACGTCCGACATGCCGGACATTCCCGATACACGTGATCGCGCTCCGGATTGTGGCGCGGACCTTGATCCACAAGAGACTCGTGACGACGCCGGGTCGGCTGCAAGGCACAGCATGCCGGGAACGTCTAGGACCGAAACTGAGGAAACACCTGCCGAAGCCAGACTGACCATGGCCGCTGCTTCTGGGTCACCCTCGCCCGCTGCTGCGCGACCCACAGATTTATCTGAGAGCAACAGCACCCCACCGACCGCACTTCGCCGATCAAGTCGGACAACGCGCCATCCCGCCCATTTGAAAGAATTCGTTTAGGGGGGAGGGGTGTTGTGTATTCAAGTTCTCGCGCCCCGGTCCTCACCGAGGAGTCACGTATATTGGGGTTCCCCCAGGTTGCACCAGATGGAACCACGCGTCCGGAGAGCACCGAACCGGGCGCGTGTCAGGTTTCGTTTTCGCGTGCCTCGCGCGCCTGCGGACTCTGCGCCTGCGAGACCGCGCGCGTCCCCGCCGAGCGTTGGAGCGACTCTCCACCATGTAATCCGCCAGCCACACGGGCTGGTTATATATACATTAATAAAGTTGAGTTCTACGTATCAAGGACACAACAAATCCCACCTTAATAAAACTCGTTTCAGTATGAAACTACTGAGAGACTTAATATCTGCGGATTATATGCCGAAATTTTATTGAGCCGATTGCTATGAACTTAGATTTTGCATTTTCATGTTCCTTTATTATATAAAAAAAACTGTAAATTGAAAAACTTGGTAAATATAAAAAAAATGAAAGTTTTTTATTTGAAAATTTCATATTTTCTGAAATTTCTTTTGAGAGTAACCGGCAACAAGTATTCCAGTATGCATTCCCCCAGAAAAATATGTAGTGATCAACACCATTTCTCAACGATATATTCATTGAGCAGATTCCATGCAAACCTATGCTTTCCTTCGTTAGGGGGGTATAGAACCTCATAAAATTGGTTCACAGGGCTGAAACTTTGCATGCCCTCTTCCTATATGGCTACAAACTTACCACCTGCAAATTTCACGCTGATTGAGTGAGCGGTTCAATAGTAGACGGTTCAATAGTAGACATGCTTAGGTAGTGTCCCGCCTTAAGTGTCGCACTAGCTCTACCACTTCAATGCTATTTCTTGTTCTTTTGCATCTATGTTTTAGTTTATGTTTGATGTGAATAATAGCTCAAGCTATCCACAGGTTTCGCCTTTTTCTTTTTAGTCTTCTTTGGTTAAAGTTGCCCTTGGAGTATGCTATTATTGTCTTGAAACTGTTCCACAACTCATTGATATCCCTGTGTTTCGCGAATTCATCCAGTGACCTCTCGAGATAATCTATTACTGACTCATCCTCACTATGCAAATAATTCCTAAAAACAACCTCATTAACATCACGTTTATTTTTACGATAGGGTACCGAACAAGACAGAAAGACCAATTTATGATCCGAGATTCCTTCATGAATGGATACACTGTATTTAAGATCAGTGGTGTTAAGGAATATCAGGTCGAGTATTGATCCTCCCTTCTCGTTCTTTCTGGTGGCTTCTGTCACTCTCGTAAGAAGTTAGACATGTTGGTCATGACTATTACTTAACGTCTCTTCGCACCAATTTATTTTTGGCAAGTTCAAGTCACCTGCAATAATTAATTTGGTACGGTTATTTGCGTGTTTTAATATGAAATCATGCATTGCCTCTAGAACATAGATAGCAGCATTTGGTTTACGGTAAACTGCGCCTATCAAAAACTGAGTTGAACCGAGACTTTGTTTGCACCAGACAAACTCTATACTATCTGTAAGTTCATCAAAGACAGTGCATTGAATTCCTTTCTTAATTAGCATTGCCCCTCCCCCTCCCCTTGATTCATGGTCCTTACATATGACTGAATATGAAGGTGGTACTATCTTGGAACTATTTATTTCGGAACAAGCCATGTTTCGGTTATTAGCAACACATGTGGGTCATAAGAATACATGTACTTCTTTTTCGATTTTATTCACAATACTTTAGGCGTTAAGATTTATAAGCTCCAGTTCTTCGGTTATGTTATTGTCAAGTGCATATTGTCATCATCAGTTCTATCATTGTCATTAGTCTTTTGCCCTGTGAAAAGATGCCAAAGTTATTATACACAGATTTCTGCCTGGTGACTCTCCTGGGTTCCAATTATTGTGTAATGTCATAATTAGCTAATCATTAAATTTAAAAATAAGGTATATATATTCATCTGCCTTAGATTGTTTTTAATTTTTATTCTATATTTTACTTTTTTTATTTTTATGTTGTATTTTACTTTTTTACTTAAATGCTTATCTGGGAATATTTATTTATTCCATTATTTACTTATTTGTATCCCAACCCTCGAGACAGTGACAGATCCTCGATCCAGCCTTTTCGGCAAAAAGTTTGGAGACCCCTGCATTACAGCATTACGAAACATGCACATTGGTTCAGTGTCAATATATTGCAAAACCTGCTGAGTGGTACGGGATTCAACTAGCGATGCACCAATCGGCATCACGAAGTGCTGCGGCGTATACGCACACTTGTCAAGTAATCCCCCGCCGAGGTGAGTGCTAAAATAAGAGCACGGTAAAGGGCGTCAAATTAGAAACCTTAAAAATTACTCCCCTTACTTCAGTACCAAGATCTGCAACTGAGAAGAACAGTGCGGGAGCTGAACCAGCCAACCTTTTCTTAAAAGAGTGGAAGTGAATTCTGACCACACATTTCCTTTCTGCAAGACTAAATGTGTATAGAGAGGAGGAAATAACAAAAATGACATTTTTACAAACATTGGACCACACCTAAAAATATTGGACCGCAACTGAAGAATATTTGTCACTAGAAAAGCACAAAAACACAGATCAGCAATCAGTCTACTGCCAAGGTAACTGCTAAAATGACATCAAAGCATGATACAAGACATCAAATATGATACAGGAAATTTTGGTACTGATGTGTGAACTGAAGTAATGTTTTGGGAGGTCTGCCTAAACATCACTCCACAACTACTTCAGTACCTAAATTTGCAATAGCTGAAAAAAAAAAAAGTGAGTTGAAACTGCAAGCCTTTTTTTTTTCTTTCTTTTTGTTAAAACACGGTGAAATTGAATTCTAGTCACACATGTATTTTCTGAAGAAAAGAAAAATCTTCTACAGATAGGGATAAATAACAAAATAAAACAATGAAGATATTTTTACAAACATATTCAACCACCTTAAAGTAGCACACCCAGAGCAGGCGCAAAAGAACTTGAAATGAGCAAAAGCATATGATCCCCTTTACAGTTAAGCTTTTTCACCTTTGTGGGTTCGATTATGGCAGGTCAGATGGCAATTCTGAGTAAAGGCTTGGGGACAAAGCTTGCACTTATAAGGCTTTTCATCACTGTGTGTTAGGTTGTGGCGGATAAGACTGCTCTTGCAAGTAAAGGATCGGGGGCACTGATTGCACTTGTATGACCTTTCACCTGTGTGTGTTCGATTATGGCGGGTCAGAGTGTTACTCTGAGAAAAGGCTAGGGGACAGAGCTTGCACTTGTATGGCCTTTCACCTGAGTGTGTTAGATTATGGCGGCTCAGATGGCTATTCTGAGCAAAGGCTTTGGGGCAAAGCTTGCAATGGAATAGCTTTTCACCTGTGTGTGTTCGATTGTGAGCAGTCAGACTGCCACTGTGAGCAAAGGCTTGGGGGCAAAGCTTGCACTTGAATGGCTTTTCACCTGTGTGTGTTCGATTATGTGTTCTCAGAGCGGAAATGAAAGCAAAAGCTTTGGGACACACCTTGCACTTGTATGGCCTTTCACCTTTGTGTGTTTGATTATGCCAGGTGAGAGTGACAATTTGAGCAAAGGCTAAGGGACACAGCTTGCACTTATGAGGTTTCTCACCACTGTGTGTTCGCTTATGGCTGGCCAGATGCATACTCTGAGCAAAGGCTCGGGGGCACTGCTTGCACTTATAAGGTTTTCCAGCAGTGCTGAGTTGTTCACTACCATGAGAAACCAGATGGCTCATGATTTCATACTGGTCTCTAGTGACATGGGTGCAGAAGCAGCATTTAAACCAGATGTCCTCGGTGGCTTTCAGTGGGCAGCAGGACTCCCCAAGCAGTGCTGCTCCATCACCTAAAAAAGACATAATTTGCAATAGGGCACAAAAGGAAAGCCCAACCAAGATAGTGACTGGCTTTATAAATGAGTTTGGTAGTCACTGCTGCAGTGCCGCTTCAGCTGAAGAGCTCATCATATCACTACCTTTTTTATTTTGGTTCATAAAAGCACTAACTACAATTGACAATAAAAAATGCTTTATTGGCAAAAAATCTATTTAATAAGTGTTTAATTCCCCCAAATGTTGTAAATCTATTTTGGTGGCTGGCAGCGCAGTACCTTCTATGCATTCAGCTTTGTGGCCATGCAGAATTGAGAAAAAGCACTCTGACCAGCTTACTATGGTAATCACTTGTGGGTTTTGAACTTCTCCACTTTATCTCTACTTTAGGATACATCTACCATTAGCAAGGTTTGAGGAACTAAATGAGAGTGTAACCAATTTGGAAGAGATTTGATGACTCCTGCCTTTCTACGACAGCAACGGTTCTCGATATGCCACCCTTTTCTGGTGGTAATCTGTCTTGCGCTCAGACAAATGTATTTTTGATGACTAGGTAGTTTTATATTTCTGATGACAATAATTCCACTTGTGGCAAGAGAGTTTCAGGTACCTTTGCAAGCTCCATGGTTCCCATAACAGAGGCAAGGACTCGAATGCAGCATCCTGTTTGCTTACTTCCAGAGAGACCATACCAATGCACACCTTTAAAGGGGTACCCGGCATTTTTTCTTCATGGTGTCATATTTGTCTCAAAGTGGACTAAACACAACAAACATATCTGAACTAGCTATGCATCTGTTAGGCTAAAAAAAATTTGCGGATTTATTGGATGTTTAATTTTGTTCGGTTCTCACCCTTTTTTTCCAACTGAAAGTTTCTACGGGCAAAAATAAAAGAGATTCAAGCGGCAGGCAGGGGTTTACTCTTTGTGCAGTAGAATTTGTTCCGAAGTGATTGCAAGAAGTTTGATAGTATCAAATAAATGCTAAAATGTTTAACTGAGGCATTTTTCTAACACATATATGTTAAGTTGACTTATACAAAAAATTCCTTCACAAATGATTCAAAATAACTAAATGACCCTAGCTGCTTACATTCAGAATTATATGCCTTGTCAGGACTGCATGATATAGTGTCAGGACAATAAAATTTCTTAAGTTTCTTTTTATTACAGTACATGACAGTTTGTGACTGGCATTTAATAAAGCCAGGCCTACAAGAAACACACAATCAAGCAATCTTTGAACCATCATGTAGAACTTTTGTCAAAAGTTTGTCAAAAGCATCCTTCACTTCCAACACAATAAGCAAAGGAACAAACTTCCTAAAAGTGTTACCAGTTCAGAATCACTAACTCTTAACGACACACTATTTAGGCACTCCTTTGTTGACTGGATTTGTCGGCTGTCCCCTTTGCATCGGGTAGCACACACTACATTGGGTGAGCAGAGCCCACGCTCCGCTCTAAGCAGAATGTATTGCCTATTTTCCTGCTCCTAAGTCCTCAAGTCTTTGCTGAGGGCACTCAATGGCATTTGCAGCTCATTTTCTCTGACTGGGCTCGCTTTTTAACAATATCCCTGACAATTCCCGGTTTTCCCGGTCGCTAGACACCCTGTTTTTAATATATATTTTTCTTTGCACAAGTTTTGCAATGATTATCGTCGCCGTCGGTTATGTTTGCTAAGCTGAATTGTGCCATCTGCAAACTTGTTTTTTATTCCTAATCAATTTTTCTTTTGGTTTGGCATGGAGCCCCCAAAGTGCCTCTTCTGTCTTCAGTTGTGTCTCATTCTGACTGCCGTAATGTTTGTAAAGTGTTTGTACAGTAATTGTTTTTGTAGCTTTTGTTGTCTTGTGGTTATGTGCGTGTGTGTTTGCGGGCACGTCTGCCCCTTGTTGGCTTCCGTTAACTCCTTAGTGATATCCACGGGGTCGAATGGCGCGCCGACTTCTAAGTTCGGGCATCTTTGTGCTGACTGACTGACTGCCGTAATATTTGTAAAGTATTTGTACAGTAATTGTTTTCGTAGCTTTTGTCGTCTTGTGGTTAGGTGCATGTGTGTTTGTGGGCACGTCTGCCCCTTGTTGGCTTCCGTTAACTCCTTAGCGATATCCACGGGGCCGGATGATGCACCGACTTTTAAGTTCGGGCACCTTTGTGTGCTCACCTATTCTGAGGAGGCAACATATATTTATTTATTTATTTATATGAAAACTGCAGGCTTTTTCAGGCCCTGGCAAGTTACACTATATTTGACTTAATACATGAATACATAACAACGGAGAACATAGTATAGTATTATGGCATTATATAAAAATTCAATCAAGCAATGACACAGAAGTTAAACAGTTTTCATCTTATTTGACAAAGGTACTGTACACAAACACATGCTTTCATCAGATTACATTTAACAAATGCTGATACAGTAAAAAAAGGGTTTCAAGATATCCTACATGTAAAATCAATGATTGTGTCTGAAAGTGCTTGTCAAGCTATTCAGGAATGACTGCGCTTCGCGAATAGTGATTAATTTTTCCGACAATAAGTTCCAATTTTAATGCTATGAATAAAGAATGAATACCTGAACGTGTCATTATTGCTGATGTATGGTCCGATATTACTGTGGTCAGTTCGATTTAAACGACTTTGTGGTTTTTCAAATAATAATCAGCGCTCAGTTTAGGGTGACCATGATAAAGTTGATGTATGAACTTTCAGCGTGCAATAATCCGTCTAACTTCAAGACTTTGCAATTTTGATTGTTTAAGAAAATTGGACAAACTCTCTGCGCACCTATCTTTGGAAAAAAAATAGTAAGCCCCAGTTTTTAATTTTATTTAAACCGTACTGATAGATATAGTTGGTGAGGGACCCATACCACGCTCGCTTATTCTAATGTAGGCCGAATTAATGACTTATAGGCAGTTATCTTGCATTCTAGTGTTGTATTTCTTAACTGTCTCCTCAGGAAGCCCACCTTTCGGCGAGCAATATTACACATATAATTAACATGTGTATCCCATTTCTCGTATGGAAATTCAAGAACTTCTTTTTTGTGGGTTATGGTCATCGCTAACGATTTCTGCTAATTAATATTCATTCCCCATTCCAGGCACCATTGTAATAAAGCATTTAATAACGAATTCAGATTTCCCTGATCGTTCTGGTTGGTCATGTTAGAGTACAAAACGCAGTCGTCTGCCAAGAGTCTGACCTTCGTGGATGGGTGACAATTATTGCCTATGTCTTTTACATAGATGATAAACAACAAGGGCCCGAGCACTGAGCCCTGTGGCACACCAGAATATACATCGAGAGGACTTGAACATTTCCCCCCGATTTCCACAAACTGCACGCGCACACTAAGATAGGCCCTTATCCAGGATACAAGTTTGTGTTCATACGGGTAGCTTGAAGTTTATGAACTAACTTACTGTGAGGCACTCTATCAAAGGCCTTTGATAAATCAATCAAAATAGCATCCGTTTGACCTCTATTGTTAGTCCCTTCCACAAAATCATGCACTATCTCACTCAGCTGTAAGACTGCAGAAACACCAGGTCTAAACCCATTTTGATTACAAAAAAATAGGTTATTCTCTTCCATGTAAGTCCTGATGTGTTTACTTTATATATGTTCCAATAGTTTACAGCATGTCGAGGTAAGCGAAATAGGTAAATAGTTGTTCAAATGTGGCTTGTTTTCAGTTTTGGGTATTGGAATAACTTTGGGACACAGCCAGTGTGTTGGCACTTGACATTGCAGAAGAGATACACTATATATGATGACTAAATATTTTGCGACCCATTCTGCATATCTTTTCAGAAAGCAGTTTTCTTATCCAGCCCTGGTACTCTTTTAGTATCAAGATTTAATAGTAGTGACAGAATACCTTGTTCAGTCATGTTAAGTCGACATACAAAGTTTACCTTTTTGTTAGACCACCTGAGACTGGGTGGAAGAAACACAATGACGTCTCAACAAAGTTATTTCTTGAGAGAGTACCTGTATTTTTTTTCTACGGTGAAGTTCGACTGAAAATATGCATTAAAAGCATTTGCTATGTCAACTTCATCTCTAAGTGTAGCGTCCCCATAATTAATCTGCATTATTTTCTCGTTTTCCAGGACAAATGACACCAGAACTTTTGCGGTTCATTTTTTATAGAACCGGGAAGTGTTTCAGAATAATACTTTTCTTTTGCTTCTTTTAACTTCGTCCTTAAAGGGCAACTCCTCTTCAGTTTTGTTTTTGAAAAAACAACGCAGTCCTCTTCAGTATCACATAGGAAGGCCACACGCCAAATATTACGACGTAGTTCTCTCTAAATATTTCTTAAACGGTCCAGCAAACTTTGCAACTTGCCAAGTTGCCGAAATCGGCCGACTTGAGCCGGCGAATTGAGGCGGAACCAACAGCGCAGTCAAGGCTACGGTGTGGGCGAAGCCAACAGCGAGCTAATTGTCATCACCATTGCCCCCTCTTGCTTGTTTTTACTTCACCAGGAAGGCGTATCGGGTGACGTCAGCAACGTCTCCTCATGGGTCTCAGCGGTGTCCACGTGATTGGCATAACACGTCTGCGCAGCGCGCGTTTTGGGAGCCGTTCAGCCGCTGCGCCGTGGCCCCGCCGTTACCGCCATCTTCCGCGTCACAACCGCTGTCGACGTCTCACCGTTTGTGATTACTGTCTCTCGGGGTTTCGTCCACACTTCGGACACTACGCGCACAGACTAATGCCACAGCTGTGCAGACGTTGTTGAATGCCGTAGACACCAAAACGTGGTGAAGGGTGCAGTGCAGACGACACTTGCGCCTGGTACGCGCCCGCCCCAGTCCCGCCCGTCGTTGCGTAGAGGATCACGTGACATCTCATACCACGTGATGGCCATGTTCTTGGCGGCCCGAGGCCAATGTTGCCGGACGGAGCCGAAGTTTCGGTTTCGATTTCTGCTCGTGTTTAAAATTAGATTTAAAAATATATATCCCATTTTTCGCAAAGTAGTAGGGCTTTTTAATGCAAAATCACTCATTATCCCAAAATCTTCGGAATTGAGCAGAGTTGCCCTTTAAGGGGGGACACGGTGCTAAAATGCCCATTTTTCGGAAAAAAAATGAGTTTTTCAAATGTTGCATTTTTGGCACCTCTAACTATTAATGAGCAATAAGGCAAAATTTGGAAAACTTCCGCGCCACAATTACTGAGAAAATAAACATTTTCAATGCCTCCGTGGTGCTCTAAGGTGCAGAACGCTCGCAAAAGACGCGAGGAAAGCACCATTTCTCCGATTTCCAATACAGTACCCCGCCGCGCCTGCGAGGCCTAGCGCGGCATTCATACCCTCGTTGGAAAGGTCGTTTCTCGGACGTTTTAGTAAAATAGTAAACACGGGTCAGGGTATGTGTGCGCCGGAAGAACCCCGTCGCAAAAACTAGAACCTTGTTGCAAAAATAGGGAAATTGACGGAACTCGTCTTTCTATTGGTCGGAGAACCGAAGCTAGAGCCCCAATTGGTTTTCAGCCATCACGTGTAATCTTTCACCGTGGTTCTTGCTCCAGACCACGTTTCATCGTCGGATCTGCTACATCTCGCTTTTTCGCTTCCATCTTATCTCATCTTTTTTCATTCCGAAAATGACGCCGAGTAAAGCCTACGTGCACGGAAGCTTCGATAAGTGTCTTGGTTCACGAAATCGAGAGGCGCACAGGTGGCTAGAGTTCTACAGCTCCTGACGCGGCCCCGTCGGCGACGTGACCCTAACCGTTGTGCCCGTCACGGTCTCCGGAGGCCTTTTCTTCTCCGCCGCATCCCAAAAGTGGTTCAGCATCGAAGGAAGCAGATGAGTTGACGACCTTCGAGCGGAATATCACGCTTTTGGACTGACCTGCAGACTTGCCAAAACCAGCTGATGACGTCCTCCCTTCTCGTTTGTTCTAGTGGCTTCTGTCACTCTCGTAAGAAGTTTGACGTGTTAATCGACTCTTACTTAACGTCTCTTCGCACCAATTTATTTTTGGCAAGTTGAAGTCACCTGCAATAATTAATTTGGTACGGTTATTTGCGTGTTTTAATATGAAATCATGCATTGCCTCTAGAACATCGATAGCAGCATTTGGTTTATGGTAAACTGCGCCTATCAAAAACTGAGTCGAACCGAGACTTTGTTTGCACCAGACAAACTCTATATCTGTACGTTCATCAAAGACAGTGTATTGAATTCCTTTCTTAATTAGTATTGCCCGTCCCCCTCCCCTTGATTCATAGTTTTTACGTATAATTAAATATGAAGGTGGTACTATCTTGGAACTATTTACTTCGGACGAAGCCATGTTTCGGTTATTATCACCACATGTGGGTCAACAGAATACAGTACATGTTCTAGTTCTTCGATTTTATTCAAGATACTTCAGGCGTTGAAGGGACACTGACAGGGTATTTATGCTCGCCGAGGTTTTTAGTTGTAAGTGACATATGAGAGCCCAACTACCCAGAACAGAATTTGCGGCTCGAAATTCGGTTTCTTTCGGCCCAAAAACCGCCAATCAAGAACTGGCCGGTTTGAGTCACGCTCACTCTCTTTTCTGTGGTCACGGGCCGTTTTCTAAGGTTTAGACATAGGTAACCACCAAATTTAATCAAAGTCGCGGGTCATTCAAGGCACACACTCAATATTAAAAATAGAAAAAAATATGAAACCCATTTTTTGCGGCTTCTAAAAAGCTGCAAATAGGTTGAATGAAAAAAAAGTTGCACAGAGAACCGGAAGCATTCGGTGCGTTCACTGCGCAATTCTCAACATGGCGTCGTTTCGCGGGACGGCGATGGCAGCGGACTACGGGCATGGGACCTCTACTTCAGAACTGTCGTTCGCAATACCGGTGAATTCGGTCTGCCTTTGAAAGAGAAATTTGGGACTGATCAAAAGAAATTGATATTCATCCCGTACGACACGCCCGACCACCAAGCCGATTTACACGAAGACGTCGCCGAGCCCTCAACCCTTTTCGTGGCTGAAGACATCGCTCGCACAAACGTCAAGCACAAAGTGCGTACTTCGAGTTGAATATGCAAGCGTACGATTTCTTTAGTAGGTGAGAATGTGGCCAATGCGTGGTGCTGCCCAACTTCGAACCGGGAGTCCTTGTGCTGGAGGAAAATCAGCAGCAAACTTTCCAGCCTACAGTTGACCGGCTGCATTATTACTAACAAAAGAGTTCCCGCAGTACCTCGGTGGAAAGATGTCCGCTTCACACGCGGCGGACCAGGGTTCGATCCCCAGTGTAGGCGTACCGTCCTTTTTTTTTTTTTTTTCAATCCTTTTGCGATATTTACATTTCTTTTTTTTTTTCAATTATCACTAAAAAAAAAAAAATAATGTTGTGGACGAAACATTGCTGAACTAAATGGTATGGGATTTCCTTTTTGACACCTGCAAACTCAATGTAATCACTTTCCACAAAATGCAAGGAGCATATTAATAGGGTAGCGTCCGCTTTCCGAGGTGCCCGTAAATGTTCTACAGGAACTGCAGCCGGCCATTGGTCCTAATCCTGTTGATCTTTTGGGAACTTGTGCAGACTTCTGTCGCACAATGCCACCTTTTTCGGACGCAGGACATAGGAGGCAGCTCTTCACGCAACATCTTGGGGGTATTCTTTTCAGAGCCGATCACGGAAATTCACCACGGGCACTTACTACTCCTCTCCAACTTCTTTATGCACAAAACAACTCATCTTGAAGTACAGAACAGCGAGCGGAACAAACATAACTGCAAAGGAATCGCACAACAAACAGTTCCCAGCACACATGTCGTCTGCTGAGCACAAAAAAAAAAAAAAAAAAATGGAGGGGGAAAAAAAGCGCCTTGGTTGGGTGTAGCCACGTGACTCTCCTCTCCTCTTCTCCGACCTCCGTTCACGGGCTTCAGTTTCGGTTTCGAGCAGTTGTGTTTTTTGGCTTTAATAAAATTATACGCGACTCTGTTGCAAAATATTAATTGGGTAGTCTTCCGACACCATAATAAATCGCCCGGCAAAAAATGAAAAACTTTTTTTGGGAGGTGTTAGTGTCCCTTTAAGATTTATAAGCTAAAGTTCTTCGGTTATGTTGTGGCCAAGTTGTCACGTGCTAGTACTGGCATCTTGCTCATCTGGTCGTGAAGTGTGAACGCGACCACATTCAACTCGTTTCTTCTCTGCTTCCTCTAAAATATACTACTCATCGTTGATTTTCAGTTTGTTATACATCAGTGAAACTTTATCTTTGTTGATTCTGTTTTGTTTAGCACTCTCCCACAAACATTTTCTGATTCGGAGAGGACTGTAGGAAAAATCTTTCGATATTGAAAGGCTGCTACCCTTCAGCTTACTGCAGTTGCTCAAAATTTTAATTTTTTTCATATAAGTCGTATTTTCTTTATATTTTTTTGCCCAATCCAATGTGTTTGTTGGATTGTGTTCACAGTAACCCCGAGGTTACCAAGAAAGACCTTTTTGACAACACTTTGATTTAGATCTTTAGTGTTCTTATTAGTTTCCTCATGTACACCAAAAATGACAAGGTTGTTCGACATGACTAGGTTATCGCGTTGTACCTCTCACACCAAAAAGAAGTTTGGAAAACATAGTTCTAATTGTTCGAGCCTCGACATGGGAAACGGGGACCAGTGAAGGTTTAAAAGGGAGCGTTTAATACACGTCTGGCGGGTACGCCTGCCCAGCAAAAAGAATGGTGCGCCACGCGGGTGGTGGCGCGAGCTTGGGGTCAGTCGTCTTCTTTTGCGAGGGCACTAACACTCGGCCATCCTGAAATTCAAGTGTCCTCACTTGATGTTCCTTCAATGTCAACATCAAAGGTGTTGACTCGTTTCAGCTTGTCGACAGGAGCTGTTGGCGCGTACAAACGTTGAGTCCGTTTGTGGCCAGGTATATCCTCAATGCGGTAGGTGTCATTCGAACGTCGGATCGATTTTCCGCTGTAAGTGAGATTTCTCGTTCTTTTGCTTCTTTTTCGAGCCTCCGCAGTTGCTCACGGAATGTTTGTTGTCGTATCTGCCATCGTTGCTTTGGTGCTGGTGATTCGTATTGTGGTGAGGTCGTTCCCTTGGATGTCTTTTTGCCGACGCGTTTTCGCTGTGCACCCGCTTGCGGCTGTCCTTGCCTCCTTTCTGCTTGTTCGGTGGTGCTCGTCAATTTCCTTCGGACTGTCTACTCTGACGTTGAGACTCGTGACGGTTGTCGTAAGAAATGGTGTCGGGTGTACCTGGATTGCCCCACGGTGTCGGTGTCGGAGCGTTCCGAATCTTGACCTGCCACGCCATCTTGGCTCGTGGTTGCGTCGTCGCTACCGCCAAGGCTCGTGATCCCTTCTCCAGTCGGAACGGTTGCTGGAAGTCGGGGAGGGCCCGCCGCCACAGTCTGCCGTGTTCGGTTCCGCTCGCTCCGCCGCCGCCCTTCCTCGTCCCTGTTGAGGTGCTGCTCGGTGCCGCTGCTGTGACGATTCGTGGCCACAGGAGTCGACTTGTGCTCGGTCGTGGCCGCTGGATCAGGCTTGGTCCATCCCACTTCTGATATGTTAGAGCCTCGACATGGGAAACGGGGACCAGTGAAGGTTTAAAAGGGAGCGTTTAATACACGTCTGGCGGGTACGCCTGCCCAGCAAAAAGAATGGTGCGCCACGCGGGTGGTGGCGCGAGCTTGGGGTCAGTCGTCTTCTTTTGCGAGGGCGCTAACATAATAGATAAAGCCTTCTTTCCGGTTTTCAGTCGTGAACCAGTTGTAAGTAATACGCTGAATGGCGTTGAGCATACTTAATAAATGAATAAATGTATGTTTTTCATCCGCACTGTAATTTGAATGTCGTTGCAGTTGTGTACAGTGGATATTGCTGCATAAATAAACTGAAATTAATTAATTGTTTCAGCTCCTATGATACGAAAATGAGGCTCGCAAATGTCTATAAAGTCGCAAAGCCTATAGACCTTTCCAGCGGCAGTCTCGAACGAAGCGATTTAAAGGGCGCGTCCCTGGTTTTGAGAGGGTACGTCAGTGTTGCCCGACTGCACTGGGCTGTGGGTTTTCTCGTCAGTGGGCTGTGGCAGCCTGCGTAGGCGCACTTCCGGACGCTGGTGGAGGCTAAATTTCCGCGTTCGATTTTTTATTTTGCGTTCTATGGTGAACAGAATTTCTCGGGATTTTTAAGAAAGCATTGTACCATTTTTGGGAACAAGAACAAAGAAATGAAAGCTGTTTTGGTGAGTCTGTGCATGACAGAACAAATGCAACTGGAATGTTTGTTTCATTTTATGTTGATCTTTTTACGGCACCATACACTCAGTCGTGTCAATCTACAAAGGTCTCAACCGTCGAAAATATTTGACCACAAAGGATATCCGAACTGCATGGACATTCCCCACTCACAACATGAAATTCAACGAGTCTCATCAATCGAACAACATGCATGGTACGCACCCCACGGTGCTGCGTTATTCGAACAGGATTTGAGAAAGTTCTCAAATAACACAGCAAATCCAATATACAGTGTCGACGATAGTCACTTCCCGACAATCGGACGGAATCCGGAGTGTTTTGGGGCACATGTAGAAGAGAGCGTTTTTTTTTGCACAGCTTCAAAGCAAATGAACGAACGTGTCTATTCCGTCCCCACACCCCGGGCCAGACCCTATCAGCTATTTTTCGCGAAAACCCAGAACAGAGCCGGGAAGGCTTGTTGGAGATTATTTCAACGGAAATAATCCTCCAAGAACGTTGAACTGCCTGCGTCGCGGGCTGCTTGACGTTCGCTCTCTTGGTTCGTTTCCTCCGAAGGCCGAGCAGGCTACGAGCCCTGGTATTCCCTGGTTCTCACAGTGGAAGATAACACACAAAGGGTAAGCATCCTAAACAGGCAAATAAAGTAAAAACTTCCAAGAAAAGCTGCCAAACTCCGAATTCACAATGCAGGTAGGGAGTCACGCTGACCGGGTTTCCACAGCTCAGGCGGGTGGCAGAAATTTCTGGCTGATAGGGGTCACTCGTTTCACAAAATGGCGGCGGCCAGAGAGCTCTTTTTGCAAAGGTCCATACTTTTCCACTGTGTCGTCCGCTTGTGAAGGCTCCAATTCCACTGGGGCGCCACTGTCGCTGTTCGCCGCTGCTCCCATAGGTTTTCGAATAATTAGTGTCGGCAGATGGTAACCTGGCAACATGCGAGTTGCGCACTGTGCAAGTAATCATTGTGGAGGCCACCAGCGGGACCGCTGAAGACGACAACGACGATGACGAAGACACACAAGGGCTCGAAGACTGCGGTGATCGTCGTGCGCTAACTGCAGGCGACGCGTTCGAAACATTGGACGCTCTTTCGGCTTGGGTCGCAAACGCCGAGCTCAGCAACCACACAATTAAAGTATCTTTTCAGGAATGCAGGCTTTTTAAAGAATGTCTGGCAAATACAACAATAATACAATCAATACAGCTTGTGGAATTAAAACAATATAAGAAAGGCAACAATTTCTAACTCGGAATCCAGTCAAAATGTATGAAATTCTTTGTAAATAAAGAATACCATACATACCGGCATATATCTTGTTTTATACGCGAAAGTGGTCTGCTGCTGTGCACCCACGGCTATCAGGGGAACCTAGTGTAACTGTGCACGCTCCACTTGTGGAGCAGAGTATCGCAATGCTGCTACCAGGGCAGCCCTAGCTGTTGGATCCAAGGCTGCACTGCGGAAAGCGAACTTCATTTTGGCAGAAGACACGGAGGCACGGCTGGCTAGAGGCAGAGTGCTGAGGCGTGCAGAGCAGAAAGAATAGTGCGGAGCCGCAACGTGCGCATGCCGTCCTTAGAATGTAGTGGCCGACAAAAATGTAATCCCTTCGCAAGCCGTAGCTGCATGCTGTTGTCTGGTCCGAGGTGCCTAGATGTGCCGGTCACATATTGCGTATCGCTCGGCAAACGCCGCGGATGCGAGCAATGCAATTCTTTTTTGTGTCGTGTGCTTCCAGGATTTGGAAACTGATGTTTTAAAACATTTCTGGCATTATAAACAACGCGATTACATTGTACCCATTAGCTACACATAGGCTGTGCTCCAAACTTTAATCTATTCGACTCCGGAGTAAAGGGTTCGTACCGTGGCGTTTCAAAACTTGCTTGCGCTTACTCGATGACGTCAGAACTTGCGTTCCCGAAGCGGGTTGTTTACTCCGGGGTAATTACTCACGCTACCCTCCTCCGATCGGCGGGTAACGCGAGTAAGGACATCACAGGATCTGTTCACTGTGTGATCATTGTCTGCTTTCTGCGCTCACAGCCGTCGAAGCTCTCTGTTTTGTTGGCTTTGGTGGCAGACGTTCGAGAATGGCAGGGAACGAGGTGCAGCCATTTATGTGTAATTATTGTGATTTGCTGTTTTCAACACACAAATGGATTGTGCACCCCATCTAGACCATGCACCTTCGTTGGAAGGTATATCTGTTGTTCTTATTAGAATGCGAGCAAAAACAGGAGCTTGCATCCTCCTCTTCGGCGTTGGAGTAAACTCAGTATTCTTACGTTCACGGCTGAAGATGTTTGAACGGAGCATATGATGTAGAAGTCATTTTTTCCCCAGAATGTGCGTAATGGCACTTGTAAGACACTGAATCTTTAAAGATTTCATGTATATGATCAGTCAACAACCCCACCCCTTCTCCCACCCCAAGAAAATGTTGTTTAGTATAAAATTTCTCACTGCAATATTTTTTTTGTGTGTCAATATTAAGGTAATTAAGTTACGTATACTACTGTTGAATACCGCTACACCGTGTGAAAGCAGATTTTTAATTTCCACAAAACGTGATCGATGCAGCTTCCGATGCGTGGAATGTGTATGTTTAGGGCATATAGAGCAGAATTAAAGTGAGCATGCTGATTAATAAAAACAAATGTTTGATGTCTAATTGAAAGAAGTAATCTTTATCTCAATATAGAGTCCAAAAAGGAGGTTGACCAAGTGGAGCCAGTACAGCCACCTCTGAAAACACACGTCGTAACGGTCAAAGAAAACCTTTACAGCGGTTTATATTATTGTCTCTTCAAGTGCTTCCTCCATGATTAAAAGGAATCGTCTGCTATTTTCCGCCATTGCTGCTATGTTTTCTTCTTGCCGTAGCCCAAAGCAAAGCAAACCCGCGTGGTATTTAGGTGATGATCCCGGCCATTCCAAAATCAAGTTGCGGATTGTTAACTCTCGATGTCACATGGTATTACGCTCTGACGTAGGAGACAGGTTACTCGGGTGAGATTTGAAACGTAGCCATAATGTTTAATGGTCAAGGAACCTTCCAGTTTGTTTGAATTTAGTGTAAGATGTATATTTTGCAAATGTAAAGGTTGGATCCAGCTCTGTGCACGTGACATGTGAAAAGCGAACTTGCACCTGCAAGTTCGCTTTTCCACATAAAGGTTGGATCCAGCTCTGTGCACGTGACCGCTTTTTCACCAATACAGAGTTGGCAGCGAAAGGAAAAGGAATGCGATACTTTGGCTCTGAAAGCAGAGGTTATACAGTTACTTTAGGAGAACAGTGTTTAAGAGCCACCTAGCGAGAGGTGCACAAACTAAGCCAGCAGCAGGATCTCCCTTAGGAAGAGCTCAGGTGATGAGGTCCTAAGTATAGAGAAGGTCGTGGCTTGGACACCTACACTGTTTTCTGTTCATGAAACAAGTTGAAAGGACTTACCGTGACCCAGGGACTGCACGAGTTCCATGCTAATTGCTGCCTGCAGTCAGGTTCCTGAAGGGGCTCGAAAGGTCATGACGGACAGATAGGAACAGCTGAGATGCCTATGAATAAACACAAAAAGCAATGACAGTAATTAGAAACAAAGCAAGTGCAGCCTCCAACTGCATCAAGCAAACCAGACAGCAATGAGGACAACATACACAAGCCACACCCAGAATTTTGCAATTTCAAGATAACAACAATAATAATATTATTAATAATAATGAGGAATAATTCCAAATGAACGAGGAAACGGAATACCTGTGTGTCTAGTACTAATGGGTGCCAGCTTGCATTATCTGACATAAAGGTTGGAAGGTATCATGAAACATATTTCTTTTTTCTACTACATCGCCAGTATGGTAAAAGGTTATCAGTTAAAGGGCCATGAAACGAATTTTGGGCTGGGATAAAGGAATTTAGATTGGGACTTTACTAATAATATATTGTTTAGTGGGCCAAAAGAAAGAAGGAAGAAAGTCACAAGCCTGATTTTCGGTATGCAAATTTGAAAACATAGCGGAGTATTTCGTAGCTCCTCCACTTTGAAAGGTCTCTGCCTTTTCACTGTGATACATCCGCGGTACCCAAAGCACGACACACGACCTCACTATATTCCCTTCGACCCTAAGCTGACAGTGCAATGGAAGCTATGCGCTTGCCGGACCAATCGGCCGCCTCCCTTTCATCACCTGACCTCATTCTCAGCGCATGAGTATGCGCGACAGAGTGTGATCACGTGGCAAAAAATAGAAGAGTGGCTGACCCAACGAGCACGTAGCTTCCACAGCGGTGTCAGATTAGGGCTGAACGGGGATGGAAAGGAACTTTTGTCTGAATTTCATGCAACAGGCTAATCTTCTAGGGGGAAAATGGCAATGTCCCCGCACACAAACGGGGATCCGAGCAAGAGGCGAGTTCTTCCTTTCCCTTTCTTGAACTGCTTGGTACGCTGCGCGATTTGCGAGTTAAGGAAAGCTAAGGAAAAAGTGGAAAAGTCGTTTCATGGCCCCTTTGAGACAAATTCTATGCAAGTATAAATTACTTTATGTATTCAAAGCATTATTGTAAAACTAGGTACTGCATCAAATAGAAAATTTAGCTACAGCATTTACACAAACAAAATGGCAATATTTTTTTTCAGGTACTAGATTCGGTGAAACCCTTCATATCGACATCTAAGAGCCCAGTGATCCATCTGCCTTCGAAAGGCAGTAAGCGACGCAACTTTAATGCTGTTGAGGGGAACTCAGGCTTAATCAAATGCTGCTTGAGCAAAGCTGTTCCATTGAATGCCATTCTGTCAAATCAGCAGCCAGGTGGGATAGCGCACAGCAGCTTAGGACACATAGACTCAAAACTCGCAGTTATCCCCTGCAACTGCCCAATTCGACACAAGCTAGCGTTGTATTGGCGTGCGGTCGAGTAATAAATGTGACGGAAAAATGCAGGAGGGCTGCTGACCACCCCTCCGGAGAAACAAAGGAAGAGGAACGCTATTCAGTTATATTGCTGCGTGCGTGCCAGAGCTGGCAACGCACGCGGTCGCTAGCGGAGGAACAGGGTTCAAATCCCTTTGACCCATTTTTTTTTCTTATAATCTGTACTCCTCTGGAAAATTCTAGCCAACTTTTGGCAGTCGTTGTGTTCTGGTTTGGAACTTTTTTTGACGCATGTGTATAAAAGACAGTGTAATGCGCTGCTTCAAGACTGTCGCTCTTCCGTCGCCGACGTGAGATTCTGGTACCTCGTAGGTACAAGCTCACCTCATTAAACATTTATTTTAAGTGTCACATTCATCTCCTATATTTATTTTTGACAATATTTATTCAGCAGACATCTTTGGATAGAGTTAACAAACAAGCCCGTTGCTCTATTTCTACCCAACAGCCATTGTTCCGCCATTGAAATAAGCAGTTTTTGTTATTTCCATGCTTCTTTTGTGTACAAAGTTGATACTTGTCATTTCAATACGTAAATTTGAAATGTCCATGACGTAATTTGAAAACAGATTACCACTTGACACGGCAAATTCTTACTGGAAACTGAAGTGACAACACAAGATAAATCTACAAACAAAGAGCAGAGTGTGAAGATTTATGCTGTCTTTCCCTCATGTCCCCTGTCTCAAAGCTTAAGACACTCAAGCCACTGTTCATGCTAAAAACACCAGGTTGCCATTGGCACTCCACAGTGGCCAAACTGATTATTTACAGTGGAAACACGGCACAACATTTCAAGACATCCTGCAGGTCAAACCGCTGTATGCAATTTGTGGCTTGATTTCGTCAAATGCCGTCTTGCCACTAGCCTGGGGTCTGACACGCATCATGCAGTAATGATATGCGACCGCGCGCCGGTACGTTCCTCATCAACATCGAAACAGGCAAGGGCGGTAATAGAATCCGGGATCTCTAGGTTCCCCAATGCAATTGCTTTTGTTCCACATGCTCCGAGATGCGGCGAGTTAACACACTCTGCTACGGGCCCCCTTGTAACCGAGTTAAAGACCAGTGGCTCAAAAATATCTCTTGGCAAGCTGAAGGAATGCTGCAAAAACCATAAAACTAGGGATGTCGCAAACCACCCTATACTCCGTTTCATACTTAGCGTGCAACGCTGTCAAAGCTACTGGCGCAAGCGCGTGGCTTCATTTATGGGTTTGTTTGCGCGAGAACACGTGCAAATGATCAACGAGATCAAGCCCAACGCTCGCGCCACTAGCTTTGACAGCGTTGCACGCTAAGTATGAAACGAAGTATAGGTTCGATTTCGAAAGGTTTCGATATTTGCGAAGCGAACTGAGGTTCGATTTCGAAAAATTTCGATATTTTCGTACCGACCGAGGTTCGAATTCGAAAAATGCACAACTTTCGATCATAGTAGAGTTTCGAATTCGAAAAGTTCGAAGCTTTCACGGTTTCTAAAATTTTGGGTTTGAATATTTTGAACTTTCCTAACTTGAAATTCGTGATATTCGAAAAATCTGAATTTCTTAAAGGGGCCCTCCAACAGTATTTGAGCGTCTACTTTTTTTTGCGGTTTCTCCACGCTAGTGGTCCCGGAAACCCAGTGGACAACGAAAGAGTTTAAAAATATTAGCGCATCATATTTTAATTTGACAACTCGGAAACACCTCCTCCGACGGTGGCGCCGCGAGGTGCCGAATGCGCGCGCATAACGGCGCTCCCTTTCACTATACGTCACATTCACTGGGTTTCGTGATTGGCGAGAGCCGTCCATAAAAAAGTCGTTTTTATAGAGCTAATAAAGTTGCAAATTAAAGTTCAAAAAGGGCGAAAACAACGCCTCGTCGCTCATGCGCGCCTCCCAGCGGCGGAGTGCCTCCAACTCGCCGAGGTGGCTCCGGTGGCGGAGTTGCGGGAGACGAGGCCAACGAGGCTTCCGCGGCTGTCGAAGCGGTCTGAGGCAGAGACGCGTCGCGGCGCTTGCGTGGGTTGTCCTCGTACGGCGCGACGCCCAGCTCCGCACTCCTTTTTAAGAATTCGGCGCTCAAAATCCGATAAGCCCGGTAAGTTCATCGATGATGGCAACCCGATTCCAAAGCTACGATGGTTGCAGCGAGGCCTAATGGCCGACCGGGCCGACGGGCTATTAACCAAACTCGCGTCCAATTGGCCAACCGCTTTGCTCCAATCGCTAGACTGTTTCATTTTACGTCATGAAGCGCAATGTTTTGCTTATTTAAAGTTGTTTTCTGCAATATTTAATTTGCTAATAACTCACAAAATATTGCGAATTTCTGCAATATTTTTTTTCCTCGGCGTTCCTGCTTTCATGGAGCTCCGTTTCAGCGCGAACTTCAAACCAGTCAAAAAATTGTTGGTGGGCCCCTTTAAGATCTGAAGTTCGAAAAGTTCGAAGATTTCGAAATTCTCTGGAAATAAAATTCGAAAACTTCGAACGCTTCGAATTTTTATAGACATGAAGTTCGAACAATTTGAAGATTTCGAATTTATTTCTGCATAAAGTTCGAAAGTTTCGATTCACTTTTAACGCTGAATTCCAAAAAAAAAAAATAATAATAAACTTCGAAGATTTTGAATTTTTTTCAAGTCCAAGTTTTCAAAGTTCGAAGTCCAGTTTTCAAGTTCCTCCACAGTTCAAGTTTCAAATAATGTTTTCACGACTCACTGGTTTTCACGAAATTAAGTTTAGAAAAGTTAGGGTGTGATACCTAGGCTCTGCGAAGTTGGTCAGGCAATTAAATGAGACGACAAGTGTCCCGGATGTGCTGGAATATTTGCCAGTGCAGAGTGACGTGTGACTATGCGGAGGGCAAGTTCGTCTGCTTCTTGCGCAGGGGGTAGCGGTGACGTCAGAACGCCGAGCCCTGATTGGCTGATCGCGACCCCCCTATCTGAGCGTCGTCTGCTCCTTTGCAACGTCGTCTGCTCACAACATCGTCTGCGTCTGTCTTACCTTTCCTGCGACTTTCGGAAGTGCAGAGGCCAGATTCACAAAACCATCTTACGCCAAAAGAGTGCGTAAGACAAAACGTGATAACAAATTCGATTCACAAAACGAAATTATCGTAAGTTTTGCTCAGGTTACGACGGAATCCTACGACGATCAACTCAGCATGGCCGACAGCGTCGCTCAGTTACTTGGTCGCGACGATCAACGGACGTTTATTTTTGTACGTGCTCTTCTCACGCGTCCCGACTGCAAGCAGCAAGAGAAAAAAAGTAAAAAGTACTTGAAATAAACCACGACGAACAAGAACGCTGGATCCACAAACACCCGGGAAATGCTCCAACGGCCACGATTCCACCGACCCCGAGTAAGCGAGCTCGGCAGATAGGCCTAACAGGCACAGCGGTGCTCCGACGGTCCTTGGCCAAGACCGTCTGCCCACGACCGGCTGGCGTGCTGAATGGAATATGCCCGCGCGACCCTTGTGAACCCTTCAATCTCTTCCTCTTGTCGTCTCCTTGTTTTCCGAGGCAGCGGTGACTCTCGCCGGTGAAAAAAACGGTGAATCTCCGACAGACGCAGGAAAGGTAAAGCAGCCATCGCTTTGACTAGCAGACGTAAAGCAGACGATGTTAACTGCGCCGACCCGCCGACGCCGTTAAAGAGTGAGGAGTCTCGCCGCACACGAAAGGATGGAAAAAGTATTTGGGAGGAAACTTGCGGACACTAACACGCTCACTCTCGGTTCTTAGGAAACAAATCTCGGCGCCTCGGGACACCTCGCCAGTGAGTCCTTTGACTTCTCTCCTTCATGCGCGTCTGCTAGTTGTTAAAAACAACGTACCGCTCGATTTATTTCGTCTGCCCTCTCTGAAAGGCGAAGTCGAGCTCGCTCGTAAAGACCTGCACTTCCGAAAGTCGCAGGAAAGGTAAGACAGACACAGACGACGTTGCGAGCAGACGACGTTGCGAGCAGACGACGTTGCAAAGGAGCAGACGACGCTCAGATAGGGGGGTCGCGATCAGCCAATCAGGGCTCGGCGTTCTGATGTCACCGCTACTTCCTTTCTCATGCGCAGAAGACGAAAATGAGCCCACTTGCGAGGCGTATAGATCAGTAATTGTGACGGCCAGCCCCGGGGTGGGGGGGGGGGGGGGGGTCTTTAACGTGCATCACGCAGTAGTGATCACACGAACACACTGTTTTACGATACTCATCCAGTTCGAAATGGCCAGGGGCGGGCAGGAGGTTGAGGCTCAGAAAAACCTTGAAGCGACCTGACAAACTACCTCCCCACAGCTTGCACGCTGGCAGTAATCCGATCGAACGCCACCCGAGTGACGCTGGCATATAGTAAGTTAAGTTTGTAATTGTCCTGGAGGTTTATTTTCTGGGACGGAGGAATCGCCTCGCAAAAAGCACAGAAGCCGACACAACTCGAGGTCGAGGAGCGTTCTACCATACAAGTGGCGTCGGAAGAGGAAAAACGGGGGAGGGAAGAGGGGAGGGGGGCTCAGCCCCCCTTCCCCCCTTCCAGATATTTCGGACTGTTAAAGAAAACAATACGGGGAAAGAGGGCGTGGTCGAGCTTATTTTAATCTGAAATTATTTATGCCTATGTACAGCTACTGTCGCTCTTCACTGCATAAAAGATCGCGTAGATGGTCATTGTTAGAAACTCGTTGTCAGAAGGCACTACTCGTCACATGCTTAGTGGTTCGAAAGTTCAAAGCTATGTCTTTACGACCTAAATAACTGTGCCAATGGTAAAAAAAAAAAAAAATAATAATAATAATAATAAATGCGGGGATAAAAAGCTGGAGAAAGAAAAAACTATCAAGAACTGGCCGGATGTGTTGTATTCTTGCATATTCAGAGGTTCAGAACTTCGAAACAACTTTCTCCTACCAAAATGTGTATAGGCTAAAAGAAACACGTCCCAGGAACGTGAAGCGAAAAAAAAAAATGTTTTCTTTTAATGACGTGCTGAACTGGAAGAATATTAGAAATCTTCTCCCATGAGTTAATTTATTCCTTAACGTGAAAAAACAATACATTATTTTGTATTCTGCAGATGGCAACGATATGTACTGTCTGTGGTGTTAATTTAAATGCGATACCTCAAACAACTTAAGACGAAAATAAATGCCAAGTTTGGGGCATAATTGCATGTAGATACATGTTTGGACATTTCTTCGAAACTCACCTTGAAAAACAATAGTCATATCTTAAAACGACACTTATCTAGGCTATACATAGATCATTCTTAAAAGTTTAACACCGTATCCCCGCCTCCAGGCGGGGATATGGTGGGACGATCCGGAGGCCTACAAGACCTGGACGACCAACAACGCCTGCGCCCGAAGCCTTCTAGACTTCGTCCATACCGCCGGCCTCCCCGCTTTCCTCTAATCCCTTTCCCACTTAGGCCTGCGGGCCCTTCCTCTGGGCAATAAACAACAACAACAACAATCTCTACCATAAATAGCTTCGGCTACATCGTGCTTCAAATCTGGCATAAACGATAATCGTCAAAAACCAGTCTTCCTTCCTCGCTCCTTCGGGAATTTATTTCTTTAAAACTAAGCATGCCAGAACATTGAAATAAACGGCATTGTCTTTCGTAAAGAACGGAACACCGCATGTAAAAGTTTGAAAAAAAAAATTACGAATGTACCTCACTACTTAAATTCAAATGAAACCGTCCGCCGGTCTTTCGAAGTTCGACAAACGTCGAACTTTTACCCTAAAAGTTCGAAGTTCGTCGAACTTCTGACTTTTCAGGATTCGAAAGTTCAAAACTTTTCGAATTCTATTGATAAATAAGTTCGAAAGTTCGAAAATTATTGATTTCCTTAGCATAGGAAATTCGAAAGTTCGAACAGCTTCGAACTTTTTAGTGCAAGAAATTCGAAAGTTTGAAAATCATTGAATATTTTGGTCAGTCAAAGTTCGGAAGTTCGACAAGCATAGAATTTTGCAGTGTGATAAGTTCGAAAGTTCGAAAAGGATCGAATTTTTTAGCGTAATAAGTTTGACGGTTCGAAAAGCGCCAAACTTCTTAGCTTAACAAGTTCGAAAATTCGACTCCCGTCGAATTTTACGATATAAAAAATTCGAAAATGCGAAATCTTTCGAACCTTCCGAATCGCTTGATTCGATCATCGAAACTTTGATTCGAAAAAAGTTTGCGGCATCCCTACATAAAACTAAACCTACGACTTACAGAAAAGTCCATACCGTTTCGAGCAATGTCAGCCACGGTGAGCTACAGCACGATGCTTGTCATCAAATTAAAGGGGAGCTCTGGCATCAATTTGAACATTTTCAACTAAATATATTTTATGAAAATGTGCAAGTAGCAGCCTGAACCAGCAAATAAATTTCCCTAAAACATTTTAAATTATTTTTAATTGTAGAAATATGATAAAACCAAAACTGAGACTATCCTGCAACTTTACTGGTTCGCCTACTTGTTGCGACGCCAGATGTTGGGTCTGTTCGATTCGGCTAGAAAGTTCTAAACTAGTTCTGCCAAAGCTCAGAGGAGTGCAGGAGTCGTGCAGCGGCGGCACAGAACCAGTGCAGCCACCGCGTTAAAACTGGCGCTGTGGTCGACTTCCGAAGTACCGATAAAATGGATGCACAAAGCACTGTCCGCTTTTGCTGTTACTGTGTTGCCATGGCATTTCATCTGCTAGCGCTTGGATGAGAGCATCTGCATTTATTTTATATTAGTTTCTTTAACAAAATATGTTATGTGCATGTTTCTTTACACAAAACAACGTATTAAAAAGTGAGTGCAGCATTCAATGAAACATGTCTGCATCCTTAATAGTTATCGTTTGCTTTCGTGCTGCGATTGCTTTAATAGACAATTCATCGACCACATACACCAGGGTACCTTCGCGAAACCAAGACGACGATGTCCCATCAGAACCTACTGACGGTTGCAGTAGCACTCATCAAGGATGATAGCGACAATGAGCTTGACAACATCATCACCCTTGCCTTGACTCTTTCGGCACGAACTGACAGAAACAAGGTTACCCCGTACTACAAAAAGGTGATCGACACCTAAATCGACTTCGAGTTTATGCACTTGTTCGGGCTTTCAAGAGAGACACACACAGAGCTGCCTCGCTGATATCAAGCTTCAGCGTTTTACCCGAATCCCGTTGGTGGACGACCGCAGATTTCAGCGGAGAAAACGTTGCATATCGTGCTTAGTTACTTAGGGAAGAGAGCCACAGTGTATTAGATTGCAGACCGCTTTGACATAACGGAGTCGTCTGTTCACCTCTGCATTGAAAGAGTGCTGAACTTTCTGAATGGCATCAGCACGAAAGTAATTACCTGGCCTGACCAAAAGGGATGTTGGAGGAGGACGTCACGTGACCTGGGGGGTCACGTGACCCCCCAGTACCCTTCCCTCCTTTTCCTCAAGAGCTGCGCTCTAATTCGGCGTTACAGGGAGTTGTAAACGGCTTTGACTCTTTTAGTTGAAATACAAAACAAAAGTGGCGCAAACCGTTTCAATTATCTATGAAAGTATTTTTTGTTGAGTATTTTAGATAGGAAAAGAAACAAATGCAGTTTAGAAAGTACGGAAACAAAAAATGACCCGTCGGCATACCCGCCACCAACATACCTCGGCGAACCTCACTCATGAGGGCCCCCACTCACCCTCATCTTCACAGGTGAGGTGAGGGTGAGCAGGGGCAGATCTAGAGGGGGGGGGGGGTCCGGATGTCCCGACCCCCCTCTTGATTTCTGCATGTGTTAAATTTAGGACGTGAAACGAGGGAGAGGGGGAGGGGGTTCCTAAACAAATGGTACGCTGACCAACACCTGACCCCCCCCTCCGGAAATTCCTGCATCCGCCCCTGAGGGTGAGTGAGTTTCTGAACCAGGAAAATTCATGAGTGTGAGGGTGCGTGAGGGCCATGAAGGCTGTGAGGACCGTGAGTGTGTGAGGGCAGTGAGTGTGTGAGGGACATGAGGGGTGTGTGGGCCATGAGTGCATGAGGGGCGTGAGGACGGTGAGTGTGTGAGTGGCATGAGGGCCATGAGTGTGTGAGGGGTATGAGTGCGTGAGGGCGGTGAGTGCGTGAGGGGTGTGAGGGCCATGAGTGCGTGAGGCCCGCTTCAGACGGAGCAACTTTCTCAGCAATTTTGGTGTTGCTGACAGGTTGTTCCCCAGCTTTCCCTAGATCGACACGAATTGCTGAGATCGGGTCCGGCTCGTTTCAAGCGAGCAACTCCAAGCAATTCGAAGACGTTTGAAGCGGCTGCAGGCCAATCAAGGACAAGATATTTCCACCCGATACCTTGTGCCGGTGATGATGACAACAAATAATTTGGTTCTGGTTTGAAATTCATCGTTTTTGGAAATAAACTGTTTCAGAAAGATGCATTAGTATTCTCAACGAGATTTAAATGCATAAAAACACGTTTATAGCGCATAACTGTTTGTATAAATAGTGCAAAAAAAAATAAAATGTCATGATGATGATGGCAAATTGCAGCGGGCAGCCCGCGTTGCTGGTGTAGCGACGTCAAGTTGCAGGGCGAAATTGCCCCGTCTGAAACGGGCCTGAGTGGCATGAGTTCGTGAGGGGCATAAGGGCCGTGAGTGTGTGAGGGGCGTAAGGGGCATGAGGGGTATGAGTGCGTGAGGGGTGTGAGGGCCACGAGTCCATGAGGGTGGTGAGTCCGTGAGGGCGGTGAGGGCCATGAGTGCGGAGAGTGCAAGAGGGCAGTGAGTGCATGAGGGCGGTGAGTACGTGAGGGGTGTGAGGGCCATGAATGCGTGAGGGGCGTGAGGGCCATGAGTGCATGAGGGGTATGAGTGTGTGAGGGCCGTGAGTGCCTGAGGGCCGTGAGAGCCATGAGTGCGTGAGAGGAATGAGGGCCGTGAGGTTCAGTGAGAGTGAGTGAAGGGCTGAAGGTGAGTGTAATTGTGGGGATGAGGGTGGGTGAGTGAGGGGTTTAGGTGAATATGGCTGTGACGGTGAGGGTGAGTGAGGGCAACCTAAAATGCCGACCTCTGGCCACCAAGTGGTGGAAAAGGCGGCACATACTAGAAAGGTGTAGTGGGATCAGGCACCGACGAGCAGCGAGCGTAGAAAGGTCCCGGATGTACACGGCGGTGCTGCGGTCGTATAGTATAAACTGGAGGATCCTACCGGTTCCGAGCGTTCCGAAGGCCTTCGGCGAGCAGCTTTGGCTTGCGGTTTGGCCGTTTCGCGGTATGGCAGCGCGAAGTGGCTCCCGTTCTGATGAGCACCAGTGATACACGCGCCGTCCGAAAAGGGTGACCCAAATGGCATGAGCTTTCCGCGTAGTGCGTATACCCTTAATAAACACGAGCACAGCTTCGTTACTGAAACGTGAACGAGTTCTTACTGACGTCAAAGGGAAACACTGACTCAAACATCGCGAATGAAGGCCCCTAATTTACCAAGTGGAGTCCATTATTTTTTAATTCCTATTATAAGACTGGCAGTTTCGATTTTCCCCACCTCGAAAAGAAACGGACGTAAATAGATCGGAAGTCCTGATATTGCACATATTAACATTTCCAAGTCGTACACTTCTCCCATAAAAACTTGAAGAAAAAAAAAAAAATCAAGAACTTACCTTGACTGGCAAACAACGCACTTGTGCACTTCTAAGTTCTAACTTCAATCGGCCCGTTCGACCACCGCTACCGCCGCCATGTCTTCTTGCTGGCAGCGATAGCGATGGGGTGTCTTTGTCCCCGCGGTTTAGAGGTTCAAACTGAAACTATAAAAATGGTAGCCAGATCTAATGTTGTGCATAATCTTCCCCTTTTCTTTTTGGTTTAGCCAATTAATTTATTCCCCCCTTCTCCCCCCCTTCCTTCCGCAACGTTCACAAAAATGCGTCTTATACGCAGAGCCCAGCATGACGCCGGCCTATTTTATAAATAATCTGTCCCGACAATCTTAAATAAAAATAAAAAAGGTGTTTTCAGGCGGAAACATTTAGCAGGAGGAGTTCGTGCCACACGGAACCACAAATGCTCCTCTGAGTAAATGTCAGGGGGGGCAAAGTAAGCAACGTCAACGAAAATGTTAGTAGCCGCGGACCGATAAATTTAGGTTTAGATAAAGTATGCGTCATAGTTTCAGCCTCAAACTCGCGAACATTGTTGATATGTATGTACGTAAGTACCTTTCTCGATGACAGCTGCACCAGTGTGAGCGAGCCCACGTCGTCGAACACTTGCACACATATCTTGACAATGGTATGGCAAGAGTTCTTGCTTGAAGTGAAGATCATCTCGCTACGACCACAGTTCACTGTGGCTACGACTAGCTACGACCACTCACCGTAGCGATGCAGGCGTCGAAGGGGTGCAACGCAGTCAGTCGCCGTCACCCGACGCTGCTCGTTTGGCATTCACGGCTTTCCGCCCAGGTGCTTCGTTTGTACTTCGCACAGAGTGGTTATTTTCTGTGCTTGTGTGTGTGCTGTGTTCAGTGGCTGGATATGGGCTTCAAGAGCAGTTATTCAGGCTCGACAGAGCGTTCGCCGAAGAACTTCTGAAGGAAATGCCACCCAGGAAAAAAAAAAAAAATTAAAGCCGTTTACAACTCCCTGTAATGCCGGATTGAAGCGCAGCTCTTGAGGAGGAGGGAAGGGTACTGGGGGGTGCGTCAAGTGACCTCGGGGGGAGGGGAGGGGGGGGGGGGGGGGGGGGTCACGTGACGATGCCGATGCGATGACGATGCCTATACCTCGGGGGGGGGGGTCCGCTAAATCTAAATCTAGCGGGGAAAATTTCCCGCTAGATTTAGCGGGGAAAATTTTCCGCTAAATTTAGCGGGGAAAATTTTCTGCTAAATTTAGCGGGGAAAATTTTCCGCTAAATTTAGCGGGGAAATTTACCCATCATGCACCGCGCGGTTACGCCGACGCCGACGGCGACGCCGCTCAAGCGGGAAACGGGCGCCTAAGAGCTGCGCTCTAAAACACGAAGACACAACGCACCAGCTTGGCGAACTATGCACTGGGCGCGGAAAATCGGGCGCTGCGGATTATACAATTAATGCAAACTATCTAAATAAAACAACAAAATTTTTAGGCTCAAATTGGCTTCTGCAGACTATACGCCTGGACACTGGTGCCCGTTATTATGCATTGTATATTCACTGCTGTTTGTTGTGGCTTGAGACTGCCTTCCTGTAATGATGCAGAGGGGTCAACTGAACCTTGAAATAAACATGTTTAAGCAGTATGAACTTGAGATTGGGCGAGTTGGTTATTCATGCTTGTCGACGTAGCGCACTCGAAAAACTGTCACTCAAGCATCCACACACCCAAAGAACACACCTTTCACACAGCGCTCACTAACAACTTTGTATTTCGTTTGCAACTTCGGCTTCTACTTCTACTTCAGTTTGAGACGATTTGAAAAAAGAAAAAGACAAAATACGAGTCAAAATAATAATAATAATATCTTTATTCAACCCTGGACGGTTGTGGCACCACAGAAAGGCCATTGGCCTATACCTGAGGCCTGTGGTGCCGCACTACTACATATTGTGAAAAAGAAACAAATAAATAAATAAATATGACAATGAAGCATGCAAGGTTTTTTTTCCATGGAAGGTCACTGCTGAAGGAAGTCCGATGCCTCCTTGCACCAGGCTTTAAGGTCCTCCTTCTCCTGGGGTGGACAGTCGGTCAGCGTCTTTGGCAGCGAGCGCCAGAGGGTTACACACCTTCACCAAGACAGAGTTCTGGTGACGCACAGTGCGACCGAACAGTGGCTGTAGCCCACCAGATCTAGTAAGGCGCAAGCTTTTAACCAGCGGGAGCTCCTGATCTCTTGGGAGGAGGCTGTCAGCAAGGAGCCGGAGTGACGAAACCTGCCGGCAAAGTGCTAGGTGGTTCCACCCCACCATCCTCAAAAATTCCCGTCTAACGCTTGGGCTAATTCACGGCTAAATAATTAATCTCTTTTCGTGATAATGTTATCTACGGCGTACTAACACATTTGTCCTCTAGTCGTATGATGTTCTCGGCTTCAATGATTTCCCTTGTTAATTGGTTTACACTTTTGCCCAACACGATGCTGTTGTTGAAATCTGAGACACACCCACAATCCCGACAGTGTATCCCCAAGTGGCCAGAGTTGGCGTTTACGATGTTGTTTTTGTGTTCTCGAAGGCGGTCATTTAGACAACGCCCAGTTTGTCCAACGTATTGTCTTCCGCAGGAAAGGGGGAATGAATACACAACCCCCTCAATGCAAGGCACAAAGTTGGTCTTATGCTTCTTGCAAGCTCCCAAAGCTGAGATAGATCGCTGCACCTCTGAAGGCGTGGACCTACTTCTTCGACATAAACCACCTGTCAAACCACTACCTGTACAGAGAGTAGAGAAGTACCTAAAGGAGCATTCTCTCGCACTCTTGCCTGCTGACAAAGAAGGAGGTTTTGTCCTTATGCGCGGAGATGCATTCAGCGAAAAGGCAAAAGCAGCAATTGAATCCGTCTTCAACAGCCATGACGAGATAGCATTAGGTAAGGTAAAACAAGCCGCAAGGCAATTTTGCCAATCGCTTGAACTCAAAAAACTGTGCTCCCACATTGACCGCAGCAAAACGTTATCCTTAGAAGTATTTTTTAGAGCTAAAACCCACAAGCCTGACTGCCCCCTAAGAGTCATCGTTTCAGAGCGGGGAACGTGGCAAAAATCAGTTGCCTTATTCCTACAAGACCGACTAAATCTTTTAACCGTAGACGACCCCTACCTAATCCGAAGTTTCTTTGAAATCTTCAACTTCCTAGAAGAACGAAAACACCAAGAGATGCAAGTCTTTTCAATTGACATTAAGGACCTCTAGTATGCATTGCCCCAAGACCGTCTCTTAACAAGTATTGAAGATAGCATCGACACCTTTGGTGCTATTACATTTCAAAATGCCTCAGGCATGCCTCAAAGTAAGTTTTTGGAATTGCTTACCATCTATCTTAAATCCACCTTTGCTGCCTGGGATGGACACACTTACTTGCAGAAGTGAGGAGTGTGCATAGGTTCGTGCATTGCACCTGTACTCAGCGACCTACATCTTGCACATCTCAAAAGGATTCTGCAACAGAGGTTAGATGACACAAAAGTAGTGCGAGTGTTTAGATACGTGGACGATTTTTTAATTTCTTTTTTTAATTAAAATTTTTTAATTTTAATTAATCTAGCCACCGATGAAAACAATTGTTCACGCTTGATGGACAACGTCCTCTCGGCATTTAAAGACTGCATGAGACCCCTAGAAATCACCCACGAGTTGGCGGTTGAAGGAACTCTAAGGTTCTTGGATCTCCGACTGGTGGTGCTACCCCACCACGTCTGCTGGTTCTATGAACCCAGGGGTAAAAAACCACTCCTCCCTTTCAACTCCGCGCACTCAAAACTCGTGAAAAGAGGCATAGTGCGGTCATGCTTAAAGAGCTCAATCACAAAGTCGTGCTCACATTCCATACAAAAGAGTTTCAACGGGAAAATTGCAAGACTGAAGTCCGCAGGGTACCGTTTTCTTATTGGTGTCAGTGGTCGAAACTATTCTTAAAGAAATGAAGCAAGGGAACGGCGTCAAACAAACACACAGCGACAGGACAAGAAGACCAGTCATCGTCCCTTACATCCACAATTTGTCCCACGGCCTTAAGAAAACAGCGAACAGAGTCAATATTGATGTCGTGTTTTCAGCACCCAGCAAACTGTCCAGCCTTTGCAAACATGTCACCACACCCTCAAATCCTGCTATCAGCTGCTCCAAGAAGCATAGGACCAACTTTGTGCCTTGCGTTGAGGGGGTTGTGTATTCATTCCCCCTTTCCTGCGGAAGACAATACGTTGGACAAACTGGGTGTTGTCTAAATGACCGCCTTCGAGAACACAAAAACAACATCGTAAACGCCAACTCTGGCCACTTGGGGATACACTGTCGGGATTGTGGGTGTGTCTCAGATTTCAACAACAGCATCGTGTTGGGCAAAAGTGTAAACCAATTAACAAGGGAAATCATTGAAGCCGAGAACATCATACGACTAGAGGACAAATGTGTTAGTACGCCGTCGACAACATTATCACGAAAACAGATTAATTATTTAGCCGTGAATTGGCCCAAGCGTTAGACGGGAATTTTTGACTCATATTTCGTGTTTTTCTTTTTTCAAATCGTCTCAAACTGAAGTAGAAGTAGAAGCCGAAGTTACACACGAAATACAAAGTTGTTAGTGAGCGCTGTGTGAAAGGTGTGTTCTTTGGGTGTGTGAATGCTTGAGTGACAGTTTTTCGAGTGCGCTACGTCGACAAGCATGTTTAAGCACATCTAGATGCGATGTCCCTCGAAGCCAGATGGTCAGGGAAAAGGTGTGCTATTACCTAATTTGCCAACAGCATACCAATGGTCACAATCAAAACTCACCGAGTCAATGGGCAGGTTTCCACCACAATATTTATTGCCGTGTACTAATCACCAATTTGGTCCATTAAAAACCTTGAGGCTGTAGCCTATAGCACACCCATTCTGGATCTGCAAAGCTTTTTGCTGTAGACATGCATCATCACATGAGCATGTTTCTCGTCAATCTTAAACATAAAACGCTAGTTATGCAACAAAATTCCCATATCATCACATTTTTAGCAAACTGAATGGTCCCACCTGTTACACTTTTAGCTTTGGAAGTAAACCAATTCACAATACCACCAGTTGCATACATCGTGCCAAGCATTAGTGCCGCATGTGGCAGCAAAATGTCATAACTAGGAAAGCAAACCTAATCGATCGTGTTGATTAAGGCACCTAGATACGGGAGAAATTATCAATCAAAAAAGGTCACTCAAAAGGGAAGTTTTCTCGCTTAACGAACATGACTTTTTATTGGGCGTTCCGCAATGTAAGGCCGAAGACATTCACTCCGTGATCGGCACAGAAGCATTTGCTTAGTAGTCGGTCGTGCGTGATAAAAACAACAACAAAAACAAATGTGGATTATAAACGCGATAGATTCGCCTATGCACGGAGTACTTACACTTAAAATTGTATCAACATAAAGCGACTATGGCCCACCTTGCTAGCAGCAATCTTAAAATTTATCGGTGTAGTCGTCACACCCGTGCACCAACCGAAAGCGTTGCTGCAAGCCCCTCTGCCGTCAACTTTGAGTCGCTGTTGAGTCTCTGCTCTATGAGGTCCATATCCAGCCACTGAGCACATACACAAGCACAGGAAATAATACTCGGTTCCATGTACAAACGAAGGACCCGGGGCGGAAAGCCCTGAATGGCAAACGAGCTGCGTCGGACGACGGGCGACGGCGACGACTGCGGCAGAGATGATAATCAAGTGATCTTATCAAGAGTACAAAACCCTGATTCTCTCTTATCACAGTAGCCACCATCCTACTATTTTGCTATGTTTCCTCGCCACTTTTAGCTCCTGACTTCGTCTGGAAGTTTAGACAATGTCGGCATGAACCGGCCAGCGTGGTTGACGAGCAATGGGACAAACCAAACAGTGCCAAAGCACAACATCATGGCATTCGTCCAGCTTATGTTGTGTAATCTTTCGTTGACTAAACCAATCAGGTGCAATGAATGTCCCGTGACTTGAGCTTTTAGTATGCGTGTTTGTGGTTGTACGAGTTCGAGCCTTCGACTGTGTTCTGACCAATGATGAAACAAACTTATATAATAAGTGCGCGACACTGTGAGATACTTGCTTATACTATGTTCCTTTCCTCCTACTTCCCTAAATATTAACGTGAACCAATAATAAAATATTTTTATTTTTTACTTTGCCTATTTCGGTGCAGGTGTGGTACAATTCTTGGCAAAAATGGCACTTTAGCACAAGATGCGAAAGATTTTCGTTCATGGCGCAATTCGGTGTAAATGGTGCAGCACTTTCAACACTGCAAATGTATCACAGAATGCAAAAAAAAAAACCAAAAAAAAACTAAGCAACCATTCAAAGCACTCTGTAATCTAAGCAGAATCATGGCTGAATTTGTTCTCCTTGAGACTTAGCTGCTCTGACCCATATAATAATGTTAAATAAAACAAAGAATGTCATTACGATAGCGTAGAATTTAACTACTATCCATCATAATACAAGAATCAAAAGAAAGGCATAGCCTGATGTAAAATGACACCTACAGTATGAGAATTATGATGCTAAGGGCCAGGTAACACAATAAAAACTGTCAGGAACAAGGAAACAGAGCAACAAAAAATAATGAACACCAATACAATACAAAGCAATGTCTCAAAGCAGGTGTCATTTAATGATACATGATTACAAAGATGCCAGTGCAGAAATAGAAGATGACGACACTTCGAGTAGGAGCGTTTTAACACAATTTTAAAGATCTCTACACCTCTCGTCAATGCAGTCTTGAAAAGGCATTTCACACTATTAAAAATCGGTGCAATGTCAATTTATAGCAAAATCTTCTGGAAGGTGTGAAAATTTAACTAGCAATGCCCAAACTGGGGGCACAAAATGCTGTGGTGCATACACACCTCAGCAATCGGTCCCCCGCCAAGTTAACAGCTAAACTGAGATCATGGATGGAACAAGATGTCAAAATGGAAACCCCTTAATAAAATACTCCACATACTTCCGTACCAAGATCTACAGCACCTGAAAGAAACAATGATGTGGGAGTTGAAACTGCCAGCCTTTTTCTTTTTATTGAAGAACAGGGAAACCAAATTCTAGTCAAAAATGTATTTTCAGCAAGTTTACATATACACAGGTAAAAGTGAATAACAAAACACTGAAGACATTTTTACAAACATTAGACCACACCTGAAAAGAGCACACTTTGAGCAAGTGCAAAGGAATTTCAAACAAGAGCAAAGGTATAAGGCCCACCTTACACCTAAGGTTTTTTACTTGTGTGTTCGATTATGGCGGGTCAGATTTGAATTATGAACAAAGGCTTGGGGACACAGCTTGCACTCGAATGGCTTTTCGCCTGTGTGTATTCGATTGTGGATGATCAGACTGCCATCTCTGGCGAAGGCTCGTGGGCAATGCTTGCACTTATAGGGTTTTTCACCACTGTGTATTCGATTATGGTAGGTCAGACTTGAATTATGAGCAAAGGCTTGGGGACACAGCTTGCACTTGTAAGGTTTCTCACCACTGTGTGTTCGATTATGCTTGGTAAGACCTGAATTATGAGCAAAGGCTTGGGGACACAGCTTGCACTTGAATGGCTTTTCACCTGTGTGTATTCGATTGTGAAGAATCAGACCTCCATTTTGAGCAAATGCTCGGGGGCACTGGTTGCATTTGTAAGGTTTTTCACCACTGTGTATTCGATTATGGCAAGTGAGATAGAAACTCCGAGCAAAGGCTTGGGGGCAAAGCTTGCACTTAAATGGCTTTTCACCTGTGTGTGTTCGACTGTGAAGGATCAAACTGTTATTGTGAGCAAAGCCTTGGGGGCACAGCTTGCATTTGTAAGGTTTTTCACCACTATGTGTTTGATTATGCTGGGCCAAATAGGTTCTCAGAGTAAAGGCCTGGGGCAAATCTTGCACTTAAATGGCTTTTCACCTGTCTGTGTTTGATCATGGTCTCTCAAAGTGGAATTGAGAGCAAAGGCTTGGGGGCACAGCTTGCATTTGCATGGCTTTTCACTTTTGTGTGTTTGATTGCAGTCAATTAAATTGACATTCTGAGCAAGGACTTGAGGAAACACGTGGCACTTCAACAACTTATTGCCTGTGTGCTGAGTGTTGATGTGCACTTTGGATTTAAAGTCAGAGGACGTGAGAGGATACTGGCACTTGAATTGTTCACCATCACTGGTAACTAGGTGGCTCATGATTCCATGTTGATCTCTAGTGACATAGGTGCAGAAACAGCATCTGAACCAGATGTCCTTGGTGGCTTTCAGTGGGCACCAGGACTCCCCCAACAGTGCTGCTCCATCACCTAAAACAAAAGTCCTTGTCTGCAATAGGATGCACAATGAAAGCCCCACCAAGATAGTGAATTCCTTTAGAAATTAGTCGTCACCGCTGCAGTGCAGCTTTAGCTATACAGGTTTATATCTCATATCCTTTTTACTTCGGTTCATGAAAGAACTAAAATACAATTGACTTCATTAATTGTTCCACTAGCACAAACCTGTATAGGTGTTTGTTTACTCCAAATGCTGTAAATGTTTGTTTGCTGGTGGGTAGTACAGTGCCTTTTTGTGCATTTGGCTTTGTTCATGCAAAATTGATAAAAAGCACCCTGACCAGCTCATGATGGTAATTACTTCTAGGTTTTTATATTGTTCACTGCATTAATGCTTGAGGAATACCTCCATTATGAAATTGGAGGAAGTAGATGAGAGTTTATCAGTTTTGGAGATATGTTGACCTGTTCCGACAAATATGGTTTTGATGTGCCACCCTTTCCTGTGGTGATCTGTATTGTGCTAAGAAGTATGATTGATGACTAGTTTTATAGTTCTGATGACCATAATTTCACGCATGACAAGTGACAAACTTTTAGATACCTTTGCAAATTCCATGGTTCCAATAACAATGGCAAAGACTGTGGGTTGAAAGCCTCATGTTCCCTTGCTTTCAGATACACCACACCAATGCACAGCCTTCGTGAGTTCTTCATGGAGCTCGATTTGCCTCAAAAATGTCTGATACACCAAGAAACAAAGCAAAACTAGCAACCCATATTTTAGGCAAAAATACTTTTTGCTTGAAGTCGTTGGATGTTTAATTCTGGTCCTCACCCTTTTTTCTACACTGAAGGTCTCCACTGGCAACAATGAAAAAGTGGTGCCAGCGGCAAGCAGGGGTTCACTGTTTGGACAGTGGAATTTGCGCCCAAGTGATTACAAGAAGTTTGATGGTATCAAGTGAATACTTGGGGTGCCCGCTTTAGCACTCACACAGCAAAAGGAGACAAACTAGTGGCATACTCTTTGTTAACATAGAATGTGTTATAAGGTTGGCACCTAACCTTATCCAGTTAGGTGCCAGCAGCGGAAGTCTACAGGCAAATTGTCAGCTAAATGTGACGCAGTGCTCGTCTCCTCACTGATTGGACACCAGTGCCTGCCAAACCTCTTTCAAATGCTTCCATGTTACTCTTTGCAAAGGTAGAACAGCACATGTTCAGATATACAGTGCCACTCTGCTCCTTGAAACGAGTGCACTCTGGGCTTACCCAGAAAAAGGGTGCAAAAGAAAACAACAGAAAAGCAAAGGAAAAAGCAAAAGACCCCTTTGGCACAACGAGTTAAGGTAGTTCAGAGTGTTTGATTTTCTCTTGCCGCGAGCTAGAGCCAGGGCTCTGCTTGGCGCCGCCACGTTCCAATTTATCTGTTTTCCACACGCTCAGTCCCCTGCATCTAACACTCCAGCAGACTGAGAAAGTCGCATTTACACAGCAACTGCAAAAGACGGCATTCTCAAGTAAGACACTTATGGAGCACTCACGTGTTTACTTTGCACGAAGCAGAGAAGAAGGGCGTCCGCCCGAAACGTCGTGTATACCTCCCTGTCCGCGTATTTTTTCGAGAAGCACAACCTTATTACTTGCGACTACGTGTTTTGGCTCATTGTGCTCGGCAGCGCCCCCTTTCTCATGGCCACTTCAAGCTATCCAGTCTCACACATGTATACAGTCTCCACACTAATACATAACATTCTGTATTACCACTGCCATTGACACGCTAGTGCAAAGAATGGTGAATTTTTTTAGACCGCTTGCTCGACCTGCAAGACTGCCTGCCTGCCTACCATAACACAGTAATCATTAATTGAAGCTATGGTGTTCTAGGCTTCCAACCTAAAAAAAGTCAAGACAATTTGTTTTGTTGCTCTGACCACAAGCAAGGTTTATAATGCCTATCTATGATTGCATCTGAAAATTCCTCATTTAGATCAGCCAATGTTTGCCCTTCTGTTTTCTTTCCCCAAGCCTCGTGTACCTTTGTCTAAAATGTTTAACAGTTGTATTTTTGCAAAATAAAAATATACCGTAGAATACGGCGCATCCGCCCATTCCGCACTAAGCGCCTACCCCCAAAGTTTGAAACATCTGAAGTATATTCGTGGTTTTCTTCAAACTTCCAGTGGGCGCTTGCTCGGTATTTTACGCTTTATGTTAAGTCGACTTATATGGCAAATTCAGACTAACAATTAGTTCAAAAATGCAAAATCACTGCAGCAACATTCATATTCCTAAAAAGTATTCTGGAAAATCAAGAGGAGTGATTGTGATAAGCTAAAAAGACTAGTATGACCAGTGAAGCAAAAGAACAAAAATGATTTCCGAAAACCATTTAAAGGGGCACTGACACGTCAAAATCATATTTTTTTTTATTATCCGAAACGATTGAAAACGATGCCGGGACATTACCCTCAAAATTCGAAACTTGAAAATTCAGTATTTGTGAATTAAAAAAACAATTTCCAAATGCCGAATTTGAAGTTCCCGCGCTATCAGCGCCAGTACAGTGAGTCACATTTTGCGCTCTCCTGCGACTTGACTTTTTTTAAGACCTCCGCCGTTGCCGCGGCAACCCCAAGCGAGATGGAGGTGATATCACGCCGGCGCGGGAAAGAACCGGTTTCTTTCCCCACTCGCCATGTTGCTCGCCGACGACCGAGCCAAGTTTTCCGAGGGAGGGTACAAATCTAGGAAGCAACATCACACCGAACTCTGATTTCTGGTATTTCAGAAAGAGGGGCCGTAGTGCGCTCGCAATTGCGTTAAAAAACATGTTTTACGATTGCCGTTATTAAATGTTATAGAAATGTCACCTACAAAGCTTCTAAATTTCCTGATTTTTGACGTCACCGATCAAAAGAAGCGAGGAGGTGAGCGCGGGAAATTTAAACGCCAAAAATAAAAAGGCGCACGCGCGCGCGGGGAAATTTTTTTTTTGCGATGCGGTTTTTTTTGCGTGTCTGTGACTACAACTTGCATCGTTCTAGACAATAAAAAAAAATACGACCTTTGGGTTGTCAGTGCCCCTTTAAAATAGAGTGCCTCAAAAAATGAAATAAACCCACTTGAAACGGCAGCCATGTCCTTATTCTAAGTCGTGCAAGTTACAGATGTACCTATGATAAAAATAAGAAAATTTGATTTCCTAGTCGTTTGTAGGTAATTACAAGAACCGATTGATGGCCTGGAGATTTCAGCATGTAGTCAATGCTTGGTATGTAAACACCCACAGTTTTTTGGCAGTGAAACTTCCATGGGTTTAAAGTAATATGTACATGTCAATTCTAGAAACATTTATACTGTGCTTTATGTCAACTGCCTTTTCATATTCGATGGGTATTTAATAGATGCATAGTACCGTGTACCTTGGTACGACGCAAGCCACAAGGAAGAAAAGACAGCTCGCCACTCTGGTTACCGGTAAATTGTAGTGCATTGGTGCACAAAAATCAAAAAGAACAAATGCCTGTGGGCATAGAACAATATATAAAAGAAAACTTTCCGACTCAGAATATAAGGGTATTCTGTGCAACTAAAGAATCCCACGCTCGATACGAGAAACTAGTCACCAGCTGTGCTCCCACGGCTATTAGGGGGCCAAGTTTCGGAGCCGCGTAGCGAGAGATCAGGTGACGAGGTCGCAAGTTACACCGACACTGTCCTCCATTCATGAAAGAAGTTGAAAGGAACGACTTACCATGACCTGTGGACTGCACGAGTTCCATTCAAATTGCCAGGTTCCTAGAGGCTCGAAAGATCACGAGGGACGCAGGGAACCTCTTGAAATGCCTACGAATTAACACAAAGGCAATGACAGTAATTAGAAACGAAGCAAGCACAGCCTCCAAGCGCATGGAGCTAACCAGACAGCTAGGAGGTTAGAGGAAACGGAGTGCCTGTGTGTCTATAGTCAGTTGCAACTTAAGAACGAAGGGCGAGGGTAAGACGGGTCAGGGAGGAGGAAGCAGACGGAACCCTGGAGAAGAGAGGGGGAAACCTCCTTCTCTTTTTAGCGTTCCGTCTGCTTCCTCCTCTCCGGCCCGTCTTACCCTCGCTCTTCGTTCTTGAGTTGCAACGGACTATAGTAGAGGGTGGCAGCTAGCGCCACCTGATCTAAGTTTGAAAGCACTTTAGAACAATCTGTTCCTTTTTTCCCCACCGCATCGCCAGTATATAGTAAAAATCTTATCAATTAAGACTAATTCCGCACTAATACTAATTACTTGGCAGATTCAAAGCCCGTCGTAATAGAGTAACTGTATATGCTCTGGTTGCAGAGCAGAGTATCATGTTGGATCCAAGGCTGCACTACGGGAAGAAACCATTGTTTTGGAGGAGACGCGGAAGCACGCTGTCTGAAGCGACCATGAGGCAACGCGCGGAGCAGAGAAAATAATGCGGCGATGTGCCGTCATGTGCGGTCGTTTGTCTTCCATTTCCCCCTGTGCCCTTGGTAGAACGTAGCAGCCAACAAAAATGTCGTCCCTTCGCTTTTGGTTTACGAGCAAGCCATAGCTGCACATTGTTGTCTGGTCCAAAGTGCCCGGATGAGTCAGTCTTATATCGCTACGCGAGCTCCGCAGACGCGATCGTCCTCCGTGTCGTTGGGGGATGTGTTTTAAATCATTGCTCGTGTCATAAAACGCGATTATACTGTACCCAGAGGCCACACAATATTCAATGGTCAAGGAACCTTCCTTTTTGTTCAATTTACTGCAAGATATATATATCGCAAACGCAAAGCGAGAAACATGCTCTGCCCGAAACTCGACGCCTGCCAGATTGCTTTCTTGCAGAGGTGTGGGGCCCAGCTCGGCGCATGTGACTGCTTCTCCGCCAATATAAAGCTATCGACGAAAAGAAAAGGAATGTGACACTGGCTCTGCAAGCATAGCCTATACCAGGGGTGGCCAGGCTGACCCGGCCTATGAGCCGCAAACAAAACCAACAAACTTGTAAGAGCCGGGGGGGGGGGCCTATGAATGACGTCAACTCGGACTTCCGCGACCTTCAACAAGAAACGATAGGGAACATCCGTTATCTAAAAGGGACAAGTATCACCGGCGAGTGACAAAGGCCGCGAGACTGAACATTTCCTCCACCCCAAGCCGAAGTGCATGCATGGTTTGACAGTCCCTGTCCTTGATGCCTTTCCCCCTAGGGTCCGGCAAACTCCCTCGAACAATGAAATAAACAGGATCTGTGGAAACATACGAGTGAAAAGCGGTTCGACTGTACGTATGGGGTCACAAGGCTGCCAAACCGCAAGCTGTTCTTTATTCTGAAATCCTTGGGAAACGCGGAAAGGGCAGAAGGGGAGGGGGGGGGGGGTCCCTTTACGAGGAATCCGCGAGCCGCACTTGGACCAACTAAGAGCCGACTGCGGCTCGCAAACCGCAGTTTGGCCTCCCCTGGCCTATACGGTTACTCTATGTTGTAAAACTATGAATGAAAAGTTGGCCTAGTTGGTATGAATCCATATTGAAAAACAACGCGAAAACCACACGGACAAAGAGAAGAGAACACACCTCGTGCTGTGTGTTCTCTTCTCTTTGCCCGTGTGGTTTTCGCGCTGTTTTTCAATATGTAAAACTATGATGTTGCATCAAACACAATATTCAATGACAGCATTTACAGGAACAAAATGGCCATATTTTTGCAGGGTACTAAATCTGGAATGCTTCTCCTGGGTCAAAATAAACTGGCGGAGGCAGTAATCCATCTGTATTTAAGAGGCCGTAAACGATGCCCCTTCAGAACTATTGAGGGGCGCTTTGAAAAGATCAATATGACCGCTAACTAGGGGTCATTGTTGTGCACCACACAGAACTGATCAATACACTACCAATGTAATGAATAATGCAGGAACTGACATTTCATCAAACGCTGCCTGAACAAAGCTGGCCAAGTGGGTTAGCGCGCAGCAGCTTAAGTGCACGTGGTCTTACGGACGTCTGCAGAGCTTTTTTCAAGGCGGAGGGCAAAACCCTATTTTTTTTTCGGGGAGGGGGGCAACTTTTTTCTTTTTTTTTTAAATGAGGGTGAGTGAAGCGCTGAAGGTGAGTGTGATTGTGGGGATGAGGGTGGGTGTAGCTGCGACGGTGAGGGTGAGTGAGGGGCACGGTGTAAGAAAGGAGGTTAGGTGAGGATACTCCGCCGGGGAGTCGGCCAGAAGACGTTCGCGCCAACTCTCGTCTCCAGTGCTCTTTGAGGTAGGAGGCGCTTCACTCAGGTGGCCTCGGATATGTCGTCAGGAGCGCAGCGGCGCGGGCCAGCGGGGCCGGCCGCCTCGGGTATTCGGCAAAGATCGCGTTTTTCGAAGTCATTCCCGAGGTGCCCAGTTCCCCAGTGACTCTGGCATCGCTGCTATACTTTGCTTCATCTTAAATGCGAGCGCATACAAAGCTGGAAGCGCCAGCACGTTTCCCTGAACAACCTTTTCATTGCACTTGCGCGTCATTCATGTCCAAAGTGAGTAGCTCGCGCTTATAGCTTTGGCTTCGCTCGTACTTATGGTGGAACAGAGTATGAGTATTAGCGGCGAGATGTTTTGGTGGCGCCCTCCTGTGGTTCCCCCTTGTGACGTCATTACCTTGCAAACAACAAGTTCGATGGTGTTTGTAAATAGCATGGTGGAAGCTTGAAATCATTGCGCTCTCAAAGGAACACTGCCAACACCGTCAAAATTAAAGTTCTTTCATTCCTCTTATTTACGTCGATGATAAATCCCCTTTCCGACGTCATAGTCAGCGTTCGGCCAATCGTGGAAGGCCGACCACAGCGACGCTTTCGGTCGCGCACGGGGCCAATACCTACTACTATGCCAATAGCATGCACTTCGTTACAAAGTGCCGCTCTGTTTATTCGAGGATGTGAGGGGAGCTGCACGATGGGAAGTCAAGCATATAAGACGCTTAAGGCTCTACGTCTGTGCGCTGTCACGTAAACAAAGCGTTTCTCAGCGCAGTAGCGATTTTCAAACGCCTTAGGAATCCTATGTGGCGCCGCAGTCGCTTATTTCTCCATGTGGCTAATATCAAATTTTGGGTTCGTACCTCCTTCAACAAAGATGGTCAGCGAATAAAACCTGGTCACTTAATAGTACGCTCCCTTCTTTACACAGTTGTCTTTTATCAAAAAGTGTCTGCAAACATATTTATTAATTTTATTATTTCTTCAAGCTTCGACCCGGGAAGCGTCTCATGTGCATGAAATGGGCGGAAACGCTGTAATTCCTTGTGACGCAGAGGTCCCATCTGTCACAGCCCCGTTTCTGATAAGTATAGAACTTAAAATACAACATTTTCATTTCATTCCCGTCTAAACTCATAAAAGTCGTGAACAGGGGAGTTATACATACTTTCCAAATATTATGGTATTGTAACATGTTCTATGACCTTTTTATCAAGATTTCAAGAATGGAGGTAGTAAAAGTACTGGAAACTGATCAAACCTTTTCAAGTCTAAATTGAATTTATAGCGAACAGGCACATTTATTCATTACATGGGACCATTATAACCCAGGAATGAGTGAACACAAGCTACATATTTTATAGATAAACACGTTTGCACATTTGCAGAAACGAGTGAGTTAACAATTCCGTGAAGTTCACGTTTTTCAAAACAAAACAAAAATGAATCAGTCCCCAGTTCTTTCAGCTAGCACAAAGTCGTGCTTCTTTCTTCTTTTTTTGCGCCTCCTTTTTCAGCGAGGAGCTTACGTGCTTGCAGTGCTGCCTCATGCGCATGCTCAAATAGAAGTAGAGTATCTGGGAGATGACGTCCCCTTTGTGCTCACCGCATGGAAATGAGAGGGCGCAGGTTTCCAGAACATAATCAATGGTGCCCCAGTAAACGTCTCGTCTATCTGCGTTTTTCGTAAAAGACTCATCAGCAGATTTCAATATCCGGTGGAGGTGAATGTTAGGGTGTACAAGTCCCCCTCTGCTCTTGCAGTTCGTCAGGGCAGCCTCTGCCGAATCACTCCTCGTCACAGTGAATGCTGCCAAGCAAGAGTCACAGCTGGTCATTTTTGTCATTTTCCTGCTGAGGAATCCTGATAAATAATAAACAATGCAATCTGAGACCTCTAGCACCGATGACTTTAGTGTGGATGCAACGTCTGCGCACTCCTTCAACCACCGCACAGTTGCCAAACATCGGAGGCTTTAAGAGGCTGTACAGAGACGACGTCTTGTACAACTGCAGGAACGTTGGCATGGTTGGGTGGTCGTTTTGACACCCAGCTTGTCGTATTTTTCCAAAAAAGCGTTCAATGGGGTCCTGGTTGAACTTTCCGGTTAGCACATACCCGAAGTTGCAGGATTGTGTGAGAAAGGTGCACATGTCTTTTGTGGACTGCAGTGTCACTCTCAAGCCTTCACTCGCGCTTTTTGTTAGAAACATGTCCTTCACAATTGCGTTGTTGACCAGTCGTGCTCCCACTCGTCGAGCCACTTTTGCCCATATACGATCATGGCAAAATCACTGCTTTGGCACGTCACTCCTTCTTTTTTGAAACGGCGATTCATTGCATCAAACAAATCATTGAGAATCAGTGTAAATTCCTTAGTTGCATCGCAGTTCCAAAGCTCGGAAACATTCCGCTCCTTGTAATACTCCATTCCGGAGGCCATGGAACGGCTGAAAACTTGCGTGGCCAGTTTCACTCTCATCATCTCGGTATTTGAAGGGTATAGGTGAGAGCTGGTGATCTTAGGGCAAACCCTTAAGCCAGCTGGCACTAACAGGTCCTGCAATTGTACACTGCCGCATAATCCGACCACTTTATCCAAGCTCCACCCTTTTTCAAGAACCTCTGTTTCTTCAGCCTGTTCCGTATGCACTTGAACAGATGTGGTACATCAGAGAATGCGAAGATTTTCCGAGATGGATCACTGGGATGTTCAAAAATATTTTTGCAGTTCCCTATTTTGCCACTGATCCCCAAAATGTTCCACATGCTTCGGTTCGTGCTGGCTCCGTCACACACAAATCCGTGTACCTTAGCTCCTGCTTCCTCCAACATGACGATCGCTTGAAGCAGCAACTGCGCCACTAGCGTACCTTTTGACGCAATCTTTGAAGCAAAAACGCCGATCGGTTGGACATAACTGTCACCAAACGGGCAGAACATAAACACTAAGGCGTGGTCAGCAAGCTCTTCAGACGTGGCACTGTCAACATCGCCAGTAAGGCCGACATATGACATAGTTTTTGAGCTCAAATATTTCGCGCTCCGGACTTGCATCTCGTCGAAGAGAACCATGCCGTGTCGTTGAAATTCGTTTTTTTCCAGCAACTTCTTCTTGAGGGCTGCAAAGAAGTTCTCGTCAAAGCCGGTCTCGAACCCCACCATAGATATGTAGCGCCTTATTGTCCTTACACAAGGCAATGGAAGGACCTCGTTTTCTCGCAGGAACCTGTAGCCTGATGGCGTACGGATGTGAAGAAGCAAACAAAGAAGGATCCAGTCATCGGTGTACTTCCTCCCTTGCTTTGATTGGCGACTTGCAGCCATGCACGCCTTCAAAACGAGGCACTGTGGCTCCGGCAGGTTGGCTTTTGCTGCAACGGAGGCAACTGTCTCATCGTCCAGTGAGGCTAGCTTACTGCGGCATGCTGACAGCTCTTGCTTGACCTTATTTTTCCATTTCAAAAGTCGCACTTTCGATCTGAAGGCAGATATTCTTGCTTTGCGTAAGGTATCAACCTTGGCTTTTTTGGAAGGGCTGAGAAGAAGTCTCGTGCGTTTTCCTCTGGCGTTCTTCTTGCGTGAAGCGTGAATTCGCAATGTGTCCCGCAGCCGCAAACAACACTCACACTGAGTGCCAGCTGTGTAGAGGGAACACCGAATGTGACGCCAGACACCCCACCTATCAATGTAGGCGCATTCAGGACAAAGATTTGGGTAGTTGTCCCCCACTGGGC